>OX422223.1:130856043-131317250 GCA_949130495.1 Sambucus nigra
AGTTCAATGTAAACTTCTGTGGTGTATAATTAAAGAAGCTAGGTCTTAGAAAGGCCGTGGCCAGGGCCTTACGCTAGCCCATTTCTATAATTCTAGCTTGTGAGTCTAAGTATTATTCACACCAATGGCTAAGTCAGCTGGGCTCAGGGCATGACATTATCCTTCCATATTTATTTTGAAGGTGACGTTCTAATAATACCAAGTAGTGCATAAAGTTTATATATATGTAATAACTTAGGGGTAAGATTAGAATTTCATACTAGTTCATATATTCTTTTCGAAAACCAGGGTCTTAATTCAGGACAGCCCAAAAAGGAATACATGCTTAGTTTTGGGCTATGAAGCACGGACTCGACACGTAATACGGGATGCGACACGACACACGATACATGATTTTTTCAAAAAGTAGGATACGACACGCTAGGATACGTATAATATATAATATATTTTTAAATATATATAATCTTGAAATAAAATTCATTTTTTTCCATAAAAAGCACTATTAGAGCATACTTAACATGAAATTCAAAAATTGTTACTGAATTGCATAATATCTTTTAATAGGTACCAATAAGGATAAAAAGGTAACTGATTATGGCATATAAATTAATGAAATATTTAATTAATTAGTGAGGTCCGTGTGAATAAAAGTTGAATTCTCAAATCCAAAAGTTAACCAAATATGAAGCACAAATATAGGTAATTCATGTGGTTTACGTGTTGTAGAAAGAACCCAAAACGAAGAAAGAAAAAACTAGTCTTTCCCATTTAGTATAAATTGTATGGTTCGTAAATAGCTATGCTGATAACACACTTCTCAAAATAAAGTAAATACACAGAACCTTACACATCATGTCTTTATATCTTCCTTTTTGTGCCCCATATACTATTAATTGAATGGTTGGTAAGCAGCTATGCTGACAACACACTTCTCAAAATAAATTAAGTACACAACCTCTCTTACACTTCCACTTCTCAATATAAAGTTACACAAAAAATACACAGTCCTTACACTTCCAAGAAGAAAAAGATAAGTATACCCTCTCTCTCTCTCTTCAATTTTCCCAATCCCAGCATCTCTTCTTTTTCTCCCTCCCTTCGATGGATACTCAGTTGCAGCAGGCTGGCAGCTAGGGTTTGTTTGTAGGAAATGAGGGCCTGCAATGTTCGTAAGAGGTAGGGTTTGGTTTCGATTGTTGGCTATTTTTTTTTAACTAAACATTGTTTTCAGTGATTAAACTTTGACCACATTTTGAGCTTCTAAAATACTAAAAAGTACCCAGTGTGTCCTAAAAAACGGGTCCATTGAGTGTCTATAACATATCCAAGCGTGTCCCCCCTAAAAAAAAATTTAAAAATCAGGATACTTTAGGACACACGTGTCCCCAACGTGTCCGAACATGTCACATGTCCGACCCGAGTCAAACACGTTTCGTTGGCTCTGGGAGAGTGTCCGTGCTTCATAGATTTTGGGACAGATGGAGTAAGATGTCATGCCATTCCAAGGACGTGCTTCACACAAATTGAAGCATTGCAAGCGTTCTCATATACAGTACTGATATGAATTAGAACCAGGAATTAGAAGCCAGACCCACTACATTTTAAATCTTTTTTTCCTCTTCTGAATTATAATTTTGGTTGTTATTTGGGTAGGAAAATGTTAGGTGTTAGTATGATAAGAAAATGTTTGAGCATCTATCGAGACTTACAGCAAGGTATATGTATCTTACAGATATACAAACTACACTGTTGCCATAGCTTTCTTCTTCCTTATTCTTATTTGGTAAGACCTTGGGGCAGCATTCGCTAATGTTTTTCAATTGGAGAATTGGGGGGGGTGGGGGGGTGGGTGGTAGATCAATTTTACTATTATTTTGTTCATTGTATGTCCTTAAAACCAGGAAAAGATCAAGGAAAAAATTAATATCTATTAATTTCAGGCGCATTTTCCAAAACCAGCCCCACAACATTGAATTGAAAGATACAATCCCTTAGATACTCGGAGTCGCTGTGTCAGAATTACAATTTTCATTTCAGTTCAACGAAATTCTCTTGTTTCTGATCCAAAAAAATTACAATTTTTTAAGGAATCTACTCGCATACACAATTAAAACCCTTGAAATTTGAATATCTTACCATTATTAGTAGATCTTTTGGAAGCACTAAGAAGGACTCTTTAAACTTTCCAAGTACTGGAACGGGTGCCTCAACAAGATTTACAACCTATGTTCATGAGGGCAGATGCTTTCACTTATTTCTCGTTAAAACAAATACATAAACAAAATTCATTTTAAGAAAAATTCCAATCTGTTACCTCATCAAGCAAGCTGCTCTGCATCACAATACATCCACCAACACCATTTGCTAATGCATTTGACCATTCCATAATCATTTTTTTGCGTTGCTGTACAAATAATAGTATTTTTAGTTAGAAAGATTTTGCAAATTTTGATGTCTATATCGTGGATATAAGATGAGACTAGGAGAAGAGATTACTAGTATTAATTACCTCAAAATCAATAGAAATTCCAGTATGCTGCATAATATCAGCATAAGATTCTGCACTCTCTACCTGTGAAAATTAAATGATTCATAAAATGTAAGGAAATATATCATTCAAGACAATAAGAAAAACAACCTCATAAAGTTCCGAAGTGAAAAAATTACAACTAAGTTTTTGGAACAAAATTAGTACTACCAACTTTATATCTATCCACCAAAATATCATCATTATAAATAGGTCAATAAAATATTAATGTAAAATATTTTTTCAGCATAAAGAAAGAGAAAAAAATAAAAGTGTGCCTAAAGATCAGGAAAGGAGAAAATAACAGAACTAACATAAATGGAAAACAGTTCGTTTAATATTGCAACCACATAGAACCATGAGAAGGAAAATATGGTGGAAGTTGATGTAGATATAATATCTAAATTTCATGTCCATACCCTTACAGTAGCTGATGGAGTATTCCGAAGACCATGGGATGAGTTTCCACTACAATATAAAAAATGAAACTGTGAATTGAAGTATTAAGGCATAGAAAGACTAGAAAGATACCACAAGATTCAAATGCAATTTCGACAACGATGCGTAAATATGACATTAATTTTTTTTTAAGTTATAAAGAATTTCTTTGATAGGAAACTTAAAATGTTACTTAATAACGGTAAGCACGTTCCAATTATGGTTCAATTCAGCTTCCCAATATTTGACTTTTTTAAGTTCTGATTTCAAGAGACAAAACCATACATAGGATCAGAAAACTTTGAAAAAAGTTACTTGAAATTGACAAGATGACTCGGTAAGTTGCCTATATTTTGGCTGTTTCAGTAAAAAATTCTAAAAGGGAAAACTTGGAGGTGGGGGGGTTGTGTTCAAGACGAGCCTGATTGATTTCATTATTATTTAAGTACAGGTAATGGTTTGAAACATTGAGCGTCAAACCGAATCAACTCAGCCAACTCAGAACAATGTAGTCTTTGAACCATGGTTCCAAGTGAAAGAGGAGAAGAAGTTCAATTATGATACAAAAGAAAATCGCACAAGACAAAGAGACAACGGAACACCCTCTCTCCCGCAAAATATAACAATCCCCCACTAATTACAAATAATGAAGGGAAAACTCTTAGTTTTTATATACTCTTTGGATGAGGCATAAAAAAATTCCATATACATCTTTTGCCAATACCCAAATTGTGTCTTCAAAAATTTATACATACATTCTTCGTGTAGAACGGTAGTTTTGAAATCCTAAAGCTCGATAAGTTCAACCGAGCAATGTGCAATGATAATAGACCACATTGGATGTTATCAAAATAGTCAGGATGCTAACCAAGACCTTTTAAAAAAGCTCGATGGGTTCAACCGTGCAATGATAATTGGCAACACTAGCTGTATCTCCAACGGTGGCCCCCGAAGAGCAGTACTCCAGATACTCACACATAAATTACAAATGTTGTCAAATATTTCTAAGTACCAACTACTTTCACTCTTGAATGTTTACTTTATACTGGCATTTTTCGAGTTAGGCAGAATTCCAAGATCAATTTTGGGATCTCTCTAGGGTTTTGGCTTGAAGGATAGCAAACAAGGTTCTATTGGGTGACCCTACTCCCGAGTCCCAACCACTTTACATTCGAGAGACTGGCACCAAGATGCTCGTTACATGATAACCTCTCAAGAATAACTAGCTGAGAGAGAGCTGAGTGCAAAGAAACTTAGCTAAGATTGCACCTTTCATATAGCTGCAAAGAAGTACCAATCACACACACCACTCAGTGAACCTAAGGCATCCCTATGTGATAAGTAGGTAAACTTATCAATTCATATTCTGATAAGAGTCATCACTTCTCATTTAATGTCCATCACATCCACCACAGTCCCTTGATAACCACCCTTGACCTTTATGCCAAAACTTTCATATAGATAACCCCTGTCCTTTCATTTGTTACACACAACAACTCTCTCCAACTATATGAGCATCCCATAACTCTCAAGAACATTCAAAATTGATAGCATTTATTCATCAAAAACATTCCCCAACCCGCACTTTCATTCATTCTCTTCAAGCAATTATTACTTTATTAATGGTGTTTGGCCCCCTATCTCTGATTCTCTTTTAGAGTGCATGTTCTCTCAATCAAACTCTCAGCCACTACTCTTGAGTTATCCCTCTCAATTATGCTATCATTTGTCTCTCGCTCACTCTCTTTGCGCATGTCATCGTTTATACCTATCAACTAATAGATACTGATAACCACCCTCTTACACTTCTGTTCCTCTCCTTACAAACATCTTAAATCAAAGCTACATGATATACCTCCAAAGGACCCTTACCTTTGGTATCCTTTTATGACAAGGAAATAAAACACTCCACCCTAAATACCGAAAGATCTCACTCCACAAATAACAAGAGTACGAAAAATGGGATAATCGGTGACGACTGCTGGGGAGTACAGTAAGCAATTTCTGAGATTGGACTATGAACGTAACACCACAAATGTCGATGCTGAAGTCTCAAACTCATTTTTGCGCGTGTAATGTATTATTTTATTGTGTTTTGTTCTACTAATTTCCTTAAAAATTCATACTTAGGATTTATTATGATTTAATTTTATAACATTTTTTTAATGATTGCACAGTAGTTTTTTTATTCCTGGCCTTACTTTTGTTTGAACACTACTAGTAGTTGAATAATTTTGTTAGGGAGTATGCATATTAATAAAAGTTTCAAAAAAGAAATCCGCCTAAAAAGCCAATTAATCTCCGCCTAGTCGTCTAGGCGCTGGATGGCCTTCGGCCCCCCGATGACTGCCTAGCGTTTATCAAAAGATTGATTAGAAACGTGACTTCTTGCTGAAAATATAAGAACAAACTATACTATCAATGAAATTGACAAATCCCTTATATGAGAAAATCATTCCAGATCCCAGAGGACCTCCACATGTAGATAATCCCATGTACCTTAAAAGTTCTATCCAATTTGATTAAAAGATAATGATTTAAGAAAGAAAATATATTTAGGCAGGTACTAGAACTTGCCTTAAAACACCAGCAAACATAAAGGGAACGACTACGTCTCCATGCAGGGCCAAAATCCAACGAACAGGTCTGCTAAACATGATCTATATGATATCGAAATTAACATTAAGTTTACTGAAAGTATAAATACATATCAGGCAAAAATGTAAGGAAGTAAATGAATGAATAGGGCTACAGAAAGTCGCACTGAATAAAATAAAGTATTTACAAATTCAAGCTAAGTAGTTAAATGGCACAAACCTCAGAGTTCCAGCGCATTGACTTCGGAAATGATATTTTGGCAATTGCACCAGGCAACTCTTCTGATAAAACCTAGCCAGTTTTCACACAAGACCATGTGTGGAAATAAACATAAGTAGAACTCATGAATGTAAACATTATTACATGATTAGAGTATGAACCAACGGATGATAAGAATGGTTCAAAATCTCCAGATTATCAACAAGAAAACAGTAATTAAACATAGCAGAATAATGAGTTATTGTATTGACCTGCAATAAAGTTCAAGTCCTTAAGATTACTCTATGGCTAGGTCTCCATACCAAGGAATTGGTCAATAGCTAATCTCATGATTCAATTCATTGGAACCGGGCTTGTAAGCCTTGGTAGGCCTTACCATAGCTTAAGAAACACGAGATGCCCAAATTGAGGATTCCATGTGGTCTGAGAAAATCCCCAAACTTGAGCCCAAGAGACCGAGAATGGGCCAAATAGACACTAGGGCTGCTAAATAGAAACTAGGGCTACTAAATAGACATTAAGCAGCCTTAAAACAAGTCCCGTAAAACCTGCCAAGAACTACGAGGTTGACAGTTTGAACACTCTGCCCCACAAGCATATGCGCGTGGGCTTTGTGGGAGCCCAATAAGTAATATAGTTGTCACACGTGAAGATATGTCGCCAACCTTCAATTACCACCAATGCCAATGGAGACACTTGGCATGTACTGAAACATCCTCTTCGGGGGATCGGTGGAGAACCTTCAACCTTCCAATATGGAGATAGTATTAAGTTATTAACTAGCTTGTGGGAGAACCTCTATGATTAGCATTACTAGACGGTTCGACCGTGAGTGAAGGTAATTCTATATTCTCCTTCTTTATGTAGCTGTTTGTATACATTATATTATAAATTGTAATATATTTTGATATACCAAGATTTCATTTGTCTATTTCGTAATTGTTAAGGATATATACACAGTATTTTATGGTTTTAAAATAAAAAGCTATATATCTGATCCCTTCGGAGTTTGTTAATAGTGGTGTTCCTTGATAATTGAGTTGATGTATGGGGTTGCGGTATTCGTTCGCCAAGGTGGAGATTTGAGAAATTTGGCTCAGAATCCCAATGGTGGCAGCAGCAGGTACGCTGCAGCAAGCTTCGCTGAGCGCGGAGGCTTCTAGAGTTTTATGGCAAGTTCCGTTCTGGAAGACGCGACCAGCAAAGGTGGTTCGCCGCAGCGAACAGCCCAGACTGCGAAAATGGGCTTGTTAGTTGGGGCTATTTGGGGAATTTCACAACAAATGTATTTTACATATAAATAGAACATTTTAGGGCCTTTAACCCTAATTTAAGAACAGCTGATTAAATCGCATTGATTGCTCTTGCTATTGTTCTTGTATACACATTGAGAGGGTTAGTGAGCTTGTGTGAATTGTAACCCTTGGTGATTGAATCAAAGAAGGGAAGTCATCATCCGTCCACGTGGCCATATTGGTGAATCCCATCTTGTCTTGTGTTTATTGAAGTTTGTTTGCTCTTACTTTCTCATTACTTTGGATTTAGATTGTGTTCTCTTGTTATCTCTTTGGGTTATTCTCATCTAGAATCTTTTGGGCGTACATGAATCACTCCTTCCAGTGAGCATCCGCACAACAAATTTGGTATGCGAGCTTTGGCTTATAGGGTCTTCCCTTTGTGTGCATTCAAGATGTTTGATAAAATTGGGATTTTGGTCTTGGCCAGATTGGTTCTTGTTGAAGACTTGTTTTTTAGAGATTAGAGAATGTCGACATCTAAGGTTGCAAAGGTGTCAATGATAAAGTTTAGCTTGGAGAAATTTGATGGCAAATTCATTAATTTTGGCATGTGGCAATGTCAAATGAGAGATGTGTTAATCCAACAAGGTTTGCATAAGGCGTTGAGAGGCATTTGGGTTAAACTCGAGGATATGTCGGAGGATATAGGAGAGAGTACGGCTTACAAGAGTGTAGCACAATCCAGTTAAATCTCATACAAAATGTGGTATACTATGTCATGAAGAATTGGAGGAGTCAATATAGAAGAAACTGAAAGATAAATATATGGCGAAGACCATAGAGAATCGTCTATATCTCAAGAAATTATTTTGATTTGATTATATTGATGGTATGTCGATATCCGAACATTTTGATGAGTTTCATAAAATTCTCTCTGATTTACTAAGCTTTATATGTTAATATAAATGATGAAGACAAAGTTTTGTTGCTTCTAAATTCACTTCCGGATTCATATGATCATTTGAGCGCCACATTGCTATATGGGAAGGAGGAAGTGAAGTATGATGATGTCTCTTCAGTATTGTTGGGGAGTGAGAAGCGGAGAAGGAGAAAAGTTGTTCTCAGTCTGATGCGTTGATTGCACGGAGTAGAACCGAGGAGAGAAGGCGAGGTGGAAGAGGAAGCTCTAAATCCAAATCTAGAACTAAGGGCTTGGCGAATGTTATGTGCTACGAGCGCAAGAAGAACGGACATTTCAAAAAGAATTGCCCTAAGCTAAAGGCGAGGGACGCTAAGAAATTGGTGGCGAAGTCCGCAAATTCTGTCACTTCCAAGGACGATGAATTAGGGAGTACATTGATAGTTTCTTCAACGGAAAGTTCTTCAAATGAGTGGATTCTTGACTTGGGGTGCTCTTACCACATGTGACTGGATAGAGATTTGTTCCAAACCTTTAAGGAGGTAGATGGAGGTAGTTTTTATGGGTAATGATCATGTTTGTCAGTGGAAAGGTATGGGGCACAAATAGATTGAAAATGCATGATGGAGTGATTAAGACTCTCATGAATGTTCGGTAAATTTCAGAGTTGAAGAAGAATTTGATTTATTTGGTGCTTTAAATTCCAACAGGTGCAAAATTGTACTCGGGAGCGGAATGCTAAAGGTTGTCTTGGGTGCCTTGGTGATGATGAGAAGAAAGGAGGGAAACCTCTAGTTTCTTTAAGGGCGCACGATAGCATGTCATGACTCGATTGTTGATGACAAGGAAGAGGTGAAGCCGAACTCCACTAGACTTTGGCATATGCGTTTGGGACATGCCGGGGAGAAGGCGATGACAGTTTTGTGTAAGCAAGAATTGCTAAAGGGCGCAGAGAGTTGCAAGTTGGGTTTTTGTGAGCATTGCGTGCTTGGAAGCATATTCGGGTCAAGTTTGGCACTGCGATTTATTGCACGAAGGGCATACTTGATTACGTTAATAAGGATATTTGGGATCCTTCTAAAATACCTTATTGGGAGGTAGTCATTATTTTGTGACGTTCATTGATGACTACTCTTGGCGGGCTTAGGTCTTTACCTTGAAATACAAAGACGAGGTCTTTGAGGTATTTCTTAAATGGAAGAAGATGGTGGAGAAACAGACAGGGAAGAAGTTCAAGATTCTTAGGCCGGATAACGGGGAGGAGTAACGATATGATCGTTACTTGAAGTATTGTGAGGAGGGTATTGTTCGGCACTTTATAGTCCGAAAAACGCAATAACAAAATGGAGTAGCAGAGAGGATGAACCGAACCTTATGTTGTCCAATGCGGACTTGCCAAAGCGCCCTATGCCTGCTTCATTGTCAACCGTTTGCTATATGTCGCAATTAACTATAAGACTCCTATAGAGGCTTGCTTGGGTTCACATCCTACTAGTGAGACAGTGCATGTTTTTGGATACTCGATTTATTTTCATGTTAGTGAGGGCAAAATTGATCCGAGAGGTTGAAAAGCAATTTACATGGGTTCAAGTAGTGGGGAAAAGGAATACGAGTTTTGGTGCCTGGATGACAATGTGGTGAGTAGGGATGTGACTTTTGATGAGTCATCTATGCTTAATATGCCAAAGGTAGAGAAAGATGATTCTCCGATGGAGAATGAGAACGAAAAGGTGCAAGTGGGGGTAACTACTCCGATTGACTCTTCAAGTGAAGAGGTGGAGCATCTAGAAGAGGGACTTCGTCAACAACGGAAAAAAAAACATTTTGGCTAGCGAAAATAACTTCGGATTCGAAAACCTACTAGAAGATATGGCTTCGATAAATACATGATTGCTTGTGCATCATTTCTTTATGGTGATGAGCGACTACGTATCGTGAGGCGATGAGTGCTACTCATTATAACGAGTGGAAGGCTGACATGGGTGAGGAGATTGATTCTCCTCACAAGAACCAAACTTGGGAGCTTGTGAAGTTGCCTAAGGGAAAGAAGTCTATCGGATGCAAGTGGGTGTATGCTCAGAAAGATGGCGCTCCAAATTCTGACATTCGGTACAAGGCAAGATTCATAGCCAAAGGGTTTACACAAAAAGAAGGTGTTAATTACAACGAAGTGCTCTCTAGTGGTGAAACACGCTTTCATTCTAGTGCTATTAGCTATGGGAGCGCATTTGACTCGGAATTTGAAAAACTCGACGTCAAAACAGCGTTCTTACATGGGGATCTAGTGAAGGGGATTTATGTCTCAACTGGAAGGATCCAAGTTTGTTGGCAAAAAAGATCATGTGTGCAAATTGTGGAAGTCTTTGTATGGTTGAAGCAATCGCCTCAACAATGGTACAAGCGATTTGACACGTTTATAATGGACCAGAAATTCACACGGAATGATTTTGATCATTGTGTATATTTCAAGTGGCTTAAGGAAGGTTCTTTCATCTATTTACTCTTGTAAGTTGATGACAAGCTCATTGCTTGTTCGAGATGGTGGAAATTGACAAGATGAAGGCCCAATTGAACCGAGAGTTTGAGATGAAAGATTTGGATAAAGCCAAGAAGATTCTCGACATAGAGATTATTAGAGATAGGAAGAAAGGAAGGTCGAGCCTTACACAAAGGCAATAACTAGAGAAGGTTGTGGCACATTTCAAGATGCAGGATACAAAACCTGTGAATACACCCTTGGTTGCACACTTCAAACTTTCAGCTACGATGGCTCCAAGGACCGAGAATGAGGTAGAGTATATTCGTCAAGTTCAGTATGTGAGTGCGATGGGTAGCTTGATGTATACCATGGTTTGTACTCGGCAGGATATAGCTCAAGCAGTGAGCGTTGTGAGTAGGTACATAGTAAATTCAGGCAAAGAGCATCGGAATGAGGTAATGTCAATTTTGCGGTATCTACGGGGTTCACTTGATGTGGGACTTGTGTACCAATGGGTGGAGAAGTCGAATGTTTGCGGGTATGTGGATTCAGACTCTGAGGGCGATTTAGACAAGCGTCGGTCGACTACGGGGTATGTTTTTACATTGGCTAGTGGTCCAGTGAGCGGTAGGTCCATATTGTAGGCCACGATTGCTTTGTCTACTAAGGAGGCGGAGGATATGACAGCAACGGAAGTCGTGCAGGATGCCCTATGGCTCCAAGGTCTTATTGATGATTTAAGTGTGCGAAGGTGCATTGCTATAGCCAAAGTGCTATCCACTTGGCCAAGAATCAAGTTCGTCATGGGAGGACCAAGCATATCGATGCCCGGTTTCATTTCATACAGGAGGTTATCGACGGGGGTGGTGTTGTTTTAAAGAAAATCGGCACCAAAGATAATCCTGTCGACATGTTGACTAAGGTGATACTAGTGGTCGGGTTTGAGCATTGTTCAAACATAATCTATGTTCTACATTGTTGAGGCCGTTCTACATTGTTGAGGCCCTTCAGGGTTTGTTAATGGTGGTATTTTTTGAAGATTGAGTTGATGTATGGGGTTGCGGTATTCATTAGCCAATGTGGAGATTTGTGTAATTTGGCTCAAAATCCTAACGGTGGCAGCAGAAGCGAAGAGGGCTCACTGGGCGCGAAGGCTTTTAGAGTTTTGTGGCAAGTTCCGTATTGGAAGACGCGACCAGCAAAGGTGGTTCGCCGCAGCGAACGGCCCAGACTGCGAAAATGGGCTTGTTAGTTGGGGGTATTTTGGGAGTTTTATCACAAATGTATATCACATATAAATAGAATATTTTAGGGCTTTTAACCCTAGTTTAAGAGCAACCATTAATTAGCATTAATTGATCTTGCTCTTCTATACACATTGAGAGAATTAGTGAGCTTGTGTGAGTTGTAACTCTTGTTGATTGAATCAAAGAAAGGAAGCGATGATCCGTGCACTTAGCCATAATGGTGAAGCACGTAAATCTTGTCTTATACTTGTTGGTGTTTGTTTTCTCTTACTTTCTCATTACTTTGCATTTAGATTGTGTTCTCTTTGGGTTGTTCCCATCTTAAATCTTGGGCATGCATGAATCACTCCTTCGAGTGAGTCCGCACAACATGAACATATCGCAATATCGGCTGACATTAAAACCATGATTAGAGGCAACTAAATATATTTTGTAATCCTTATTACATACTTTATTGTTGAATATGCATGTGCCAAAAAAAAATTGGCTGAAGCAGTCCTTGCTATAGATCAGTATATTAATCGTATGTCTTGTACAGTTTTAAATTATGAAAGTCCTTTTCCCCTTTGTATCCTTCTACTTCTCCCTTTCAGTTGACTCGTATTTTGGGTATTGTTATTTCTGCTCATATTCTTGAATACGGTCATGAATTATCTCAAGTTGCTCATAAATGTGGGGATCTCAGTTTTTTTCAGTGGTAAACATAGAAGCAAATTCAAAAAGACTAGGCTGAGAAGAGTGGCGCGATTGAAGGTTTCAGGATGGGTGGGCACATCGATGAGTTTGATAATCTCGTCATATTTATTTTTTGTTTTGTAAAGTGTCAGGTTTAAAAATGAAATTGTTCAAAAGTGAAGTGGTGGGGATCAAGCTGGAGGCTTCTTCCAACGTGGAGGCCCTGGCCATCAATCTTGGGTGCGGGGTTCAGTCTTGACCATTAAAATACTTAGGGCTACCATTGGGTGCGAATCCGAATGCTTTTAGTTTATGGATCCTGGTCTTGGAAAAAACTAATAACAGATTACATGGGTGGAAAAAGGGTTGCTTATCTAATAATAACAGATTACATGGGACGGTTAGAATTTTGGCTACTTTTTATCCAACTTTACACTTTCAGTGGAAATTACTTAACTAATTGAAAAAGGAACGGGAAACTTCTTTCGCAAATGGTGGGGAGAGGGAAAACAAGATCATCTAATTAATTGGAAGTGGTAATAAAGCCGATATGCAAGTGTGCTTTGGGAATCGGGAACTTCTTCAAAACAATCTTTGTTCGCTAAATGGCTAGAGAGGGAGGCTGGAGAGGTTCCCTAAGGAGAGAATG
Source organism: Sambucus nigra (assembly GCA_949130495.1). Taxonomy (NCBI): domain Eukaryota; kingdom Viridiplantae; phylum Streptophyta; class Magnoliopsida; order Dipsacales; family Adoxaceae; genus Sambucus; species Sambucus nigra. The sequence continues at coordinate 130,869,033 of OX422223.1, forward strand.
CCCGTTAGGTGTGTAATCATTAGGCCAAAGTATGGGATGAATGTAAATGGGTGGGATTCCAAATGGGTAGATCAGGTACTATGAGAAGTCATTGGTTATTTTTTTTTCCACTGGCATCGAATTCTTCCTTAGATGTGTCCGTTTGGAAATTGGTAATGGAGCTCTAATTCGCTTTGCAGTGGATATTTGGAAGGGTGATTCCTCCTTCCAACTTCTTTTTCCTTGTTTGTGTAATCTCTCTTTGAACAAAAATTGTGCCATTGTTTCTTGTGAGTCCAATTCGATTGTTTTTTGGACTTTATCTTGTTGGAGAAATTTAAATGATCTTTGGAACTTTTGGATTTATTGTTTCTTGAGAATCCCATTCAGTTGTTAATTGGAATTTATCTTGTCAGAGAAATTGAAATGATCTTTGAAATTTTTTTATTTATTTCCTTGTTAGGTCTTATTGATGGAGTGATTTTCCAATCAGATGATAGTGATTGTAGGAGGTGGAATTTGAATAGTCAATGGTTCTCCATCAAATTATATTTCCAACATCTATGCAATGATCCTTCCATCCCTTCTCAGAATATATTCAAATCGATATTTTTCTTCTTTGGCTCACACTCTATACTCTCTCACTCAAGTTCCAACCAAGCTAAAACATATCTCCTCATACCTTCATGATGAAGAACATTATTTCAAAAAATACCATCAATGTGGTTGAATTTAGGATTCTTCATGAAAAATTCAGGATTCTTAATAAATTCTACCAAAATTCAAGAACAATCAATAATTAAATCCAATTAAAAACAATTGGATACATAGCGGGAGCTAATTGGAGGAGAATGGGAGAGAATCGCACCCGATTCAGGTGTGTGGACCATTTTTAAGAATCCCTGCTTCATAGCTTCCCATTATGTTTGATATGAGAAGTGTATATATATATATATATATATATATATATATATATATATATATATATAGGGAGAGGTTCACAAGTGGACCAAAAGAATGGATTTTTTAATGGACTTTAACAAAAAACACATAATAACACATTAATTTTAATTTCTATAGTGTAATTGGTCCGCGCCAGCGGCACCCGAGACCACACCTTCACCCCACTACCCCCCCACCCCACCCCCCACCACCCCCACCGCCCCCCCACCCACCCAACCACCACCATCACCATAGCAGCCCTTGTGGCAGCCCTTATGACAGCAGGGCTGCCATGGGAGTGGGGGTGGGAGGGAGGGTGGGGGGTGGGGTGGGTGGGGGCGTGTGGGGGGGTGGGGGATCGATCGATACGTGTATTTGGTGCCGCTGGCGCGGACCAATTACACTATAGGAATTAAAATTAATGTGTTTTTTGTTAAGGTCCATTAAAAAGTCCATTCTTTTGGTCCACTTGTGAACCTCTCCCTATATATATATATATATATATATATTGACCCTCATTGCCAAAACAAAGAACACTACTTTTTATTATATGAAAAGATAGTCAAATAAATGTCAAAAAATTTAGATTGAGATGATAGACAAGTTAAGGGGGAAAGTGTATTTTGACCAAGATTCTGACTGCTGCAATGGATCCACTAAGACTTCCCTAGTCACAAACACATACTGTTAAGTTTTTGGAAGATAAATGACAAGACTTCCTCAAAAAGGAAATCAATAAATTTGCCATAACAAGGAAAGATGTCTTTGCACAACTCACAACTCATAATAAAAGATAAACAGAAAATGGGATCAATTGGCAACAAAAAACGTCAAAAGTGACGCATCTCCATTAAAAAAGTAATATATACCTCTAAAGCAAGACATGCAGACTCCACAACACGTACATAGACATACTCAGTTTTTCCTGCAAATCATGGGGTAAAAAATTCCAACAGAGAGATAAATAGAGTGACACAACAATATAAGATGTGTGCTATGCTTAATGTACAAAATAGGTTCAAGTATTCAGTACTAAATCATGCCATTTCATCATAGTCGTGTATTTTGCCTGCCAATTTAAAGTAATCAAACCTTTCAAAAAATCGATCACCAGAAATGCCTAGTGTCACGTATTGCTCAACTTTAAAGTCTAATTATGTACAACATGAGACATTTGAGAACCGGGGTAATTATGATGTGCGCATCATCTGCTCTATTAACCATGTGAATCCATGGGCGACTCCACGGGCTTAAACCCTTAAATAGGTGTAGCCTACACTCACTGGACGCCATATGATTTTCAGTTGAGAGCACACACAAAATACGTTTACATCAAGTAGTATTAGGGTGAAATCATGGGCTCGAATTGCAACTCGCAAGGGCGTCATGGGATAGGGAGAGTGATGTCAGCATCATCACTGCTCTGTTAACCATGTGAAGTCATTGGCGACTTTCTGGGCTTTAACGTCATAAAAGGTGTGAAGTTTGCAGTTGAGATGGCACACGCCTGATCCTGTTTACGTCAAATTCCCTCATAGTTCAAGTTTTTGTTGGTTCTAGATGGCATATTAATGCACCTCCTGGTAGGTAAATTTCCCTTTATCTCCTCAAAATATAGAATATAAAAGTTTAGTTGCATCAGCTAAACAAATCACGTGGCAAATAACTAATTCACATGAAAACTAATATGCAGGTATCATCATTGGAAAAAAAAAATAGATTAAAGCTACAAGCGCAAAACCAATTATGAATTACTCATACAAACCTTAGTAGAAATATCAAATATTTATCAGCTATCTTTCCAATACTTTATAAAAAAAAAAGTCGTACCCCATGCACAAGGCTCCCACTTAACTGCAGGATTTGGGAGAGGTGGATATCGGCTGGCCTTACCTCCATATATGGAGAGGCTGCTCTCATGTCTCGAACTTGAGACCAACCCTAGCTCGAGAGAGGGCACTTGCCATCGTACCAAGGTACTTTATATATACATATTAAGTGAATTGGCAAATACACATCAGGTTCTAAATGAACATAGTTGTTTTCCATCACAGCCAAAGAAATTTGACAAAAAATAAAAAAGATTTCTACAGCATCATAGGACTCAATAGTTAAACAAATAGAGACGTGCGCCAAAATAACCAAGTCATAATGAGTAAACATGCTTCCGATACACCAATCTATGGAATTGAATACAGAAGGAATAACACGTCCTGGGTCCACATTTTAATGTTATTTTGGTTGTGTAATATTAATCAACCCTCGGATTGAAATAGAATATGCATGCAGCTGCAGAGATATACCTTCAACTCTTTTATACAAGGAGTCTAATGGAACTGAATATCTACGACAGAAACCTTCAGCGGCCTGACACGAATAAGAAATAAATAAGTGCTTGCCAATTAAAATACTAAAAACTTAACAAAATGAAATTTGCCAAAACTAAAGTATAAGTTCAATAATGAGTTTTTCAATTATTAAGTTCCCGTTTGATTATGTATTCAACTCGATTTAAACATTGTTTTTAAATACAATTATTAAATTCCCTTTTCTGTGTTTATAAATATTAGTGTGCGCTTGATAAGCTTGTTTTTAAATTCAGTTTTCTCAAAAATTGACAAGATTTACAAACATGTGTGTATATATAATACATACACACATACATAAAACTTCCATACATACATTATTCACAAATGTATACATACATACATACATACATACATACATACACATATACATGCATGCATAAATGAATAAATATATCACGTGTTCTTTATGTACGTTTAATGAGGTATGTTGGAGAGTTTTGACTATATATATATATATATATATATATATATATATATATATATATATATGCGTACATAAAAATACAAATGTTTTAGGCTGTGTGTCTTGTTTTATTTGGGCACGTGTGCTTATTTTTGGCAGTTGTAACAACCCGCGTAATTTTTGGGGTATTTTCAAAATAAAGAGGAAAAATAAATTTTGAGATAAAATTATTTTTATTGCTCAAATATGTTGGTTATGATTTTAGAAGAATAAAACTTCAAGCGGAATTGAAATCGGAGTTAAAACAGATTTTATATGAATTTTTTAATATTTTGCCTTATGGCCTTTTTAAGGGGCACTGTCAGATTTTAGGCATTATCGATCGATCGATCGATAATTTTCATAGATCGATCGATGGTCCCAGAAAACGTGAACAGCAAGTATTTTTTAGGAGTTGTGGTTTGATTCAAACTCTTATATTTTTACCTTATAAAAAGGGATCGTTGGCTATTGTTTTGGAACAGCCTTGGGGCACAAAAATACTCAGAAAACATATTTTTATTTCCTCTCTTTTTATACACAAACATGCCCTTTAATTTATGCTTTCAACCTTAGGTTTTTGGAGGTGTTCTTGGGGCTGTTTTGAGGTTGTTCTTGGAGGAGTTTTTGATGATTCTTGGAGCAGATTTTTGATGGCTTATTCTGTGAGTTCTGGGCAGATTGTTGTTGGTTCTTGTTGGTGGTTTAAGGCATGGGGTTTTACACAATATGCTCCTTAATCTCACGAATATTATTCTCGTTGTTTTCTTGTGATTATTGACTCATATTTGAATTGATAAATTCATTTGGAAATCTGGAAATATTTGTTGGAATCTAATTTCGATTTATGTAGTATTATATTTGGTGTTGAGCATGTTGTCATGAGATTTTAATATGGCACTGAGGTTGGGCACCCGCCAATATTCCTTTTTCCGGATATGCTTAAAAATGCATAGGCGCGGTATGGTGGTGAGGCCTGGTGACCCGGTCAATGTGTTGTTGAGAAATTATATTGATATAATTGCTTATGAGATTCGCTTTTGATTTGAATATTCGTATTGTGACGTTTTATTCACCGCTAATATTTGTTAAGCATCTTTCCTGTTGTATTGTGTACTTACTCATATTTTCTTTTAGTGGCAGGTTAGCGCGGAATCTTCCCAAAATAATCCTCGCTAAAATCAATCTCCATAGCGCCCCAATATGAGGAAGTACAAGTTGAGAAGATTGTATTTATTTTTTATGTATAGAGCATTGGAGATTTGTATTTTATTTTCGAGTTAGTTGTATGTAATTCGAGAGACTTGGTATTTATTTGAAGAGATTGAGATTTGTAGTTCTCTTTTGCTGTTGTGGGATTCAGATGCTCTATACCTTGTGATTTGTGGATTTGATTAGTTTTATCGACGAGTAGCGCTCCATTCGCTCCCCCCGAGAGGGCGGGGTGTTACAGAATGGTATCAGAGCTTAGGTATACGACCACCTTCGGATCTTGGGTTTTCGGTTTGTTGCGTTTTTGTGGCGCGTATATTTGGAAATATAACTTTTAGATGATCGTTTCGTGTTAGGCATCTAGATTAGATGTGAGGAATTATTTTTGATGACGAGATTATTTTTTGGAGATTGTTGGCCTGATTTTTTAGAGTTAGGCATGCGGCGAATTTTGAGGGCGAAATTCCATTGTTAGTGGGGAAGTGTAACAACCCCCGTAATTTTTGGGGTATTTTCAAAATAAAGAGGAAATATAAATTTTGAGATAAAATTATTTTTACTGCTCAAATATGTTGGTTATAATTTTAGAAGAATAAAACTTCAAGCAGAATTGAAATCGGAGTTGAAACGGATTTTATATGAATTTTTTAATATTTTGCCTTACGGCTTTTTAAGGAGAACTGTCAGATTTTAGGCATGATCGATCGATCGATGATTTTCATAGATCGATCGATGGTCCCAGAAAACGTGAACAGCAAGTATTTTTTAGGAGTTGTGGTTTAATTCAAACTCTTATATTTTTACCTTATAAAAAGGGATCGTTGGCTATTGTTTTGGAACAGCCTTAGGGCACAAATATACTCAGAAAACATATTTTTATTTCCACTCTTTATATACACAAACATGCCCTTTAATTTATGCTTTCAACCATAGGTTTTTGGAGGTGTTCTTGGAGCTGTTTTGAGGTTGTTCTTGGAGGAGTTTTTGATGATTCTTGGAGCAGATTTTTGATGGCTTATTCTATGAGTTCTGGGCAGATTGTTGTTGGTTCTTGTTGGTGGTTTAAGGTATGGAGTTGTACACAATATGCTCCTTAATCTCGCGAGTATTATTCTCGTTGTTTTCTTGTGATTATTGACTCATATTTGAATTGATAAATTCATTTGGAAATCTGGAAATATTTATTGGAATCTAATTTCGATTCATGTGGTATTAGATTTGGTGTTGAGCATGTTGTCATGAGATTTTAATATGGCACTGAGGTTGGGCACCCGCCAATATTCTTTTTTCCGAATATGCTTAAAAATGCATAGGCGCGGTATGCTGGTGAGGCGGTGACCCGGTTAATGTGTTGTTGAGAAATTATATTAATATAATTGCTTATGAGATTCGCTTTTGATTTGAAAATTCGTATTCGTATTGTGACATTTTATTCATCACTAATATTTGTTGAGCATCTTTCCTGTCGTATTGTGTAGTTCCCCAAATTTTCTTTTAGTGGCAGATTAGCGCGGATTTTGGGGCGCTATGGAGATTGATTTTAGCGAGGATTATTTTGGGAAGATTTTTAGTACAAGTTGAGAAGATTGTATTTATTTTTCATGTATAGAGCATTGGAGATTTGTATTCCGAGACGAAATTCTGTTATTAGGGGGGAAGTATGTAATACCCCGTAATTTTATTAATTTTATTTAATGGGATTAATTAAATTAAATGGGAATTAATTTGGAAATTTATCCGGACTTTAATACTAGCGAGACGTGAGTTGGTATTTGATTATGATGATAATGTTGAATATTACTGAGTATATATGGTAATATATGATTATTGAATTTATTAAAATTGTCGCGAGTCATAAATACGACAATTTTGGAAATTAAGTTGGGACGCGCGTGTCAGTCGCGTCAGGAATCAATTTAATTAGGTTTAAAAGTAAATTATAATGTTATCATCCGTATCGTCATTTTGAGTGCGCCAACGTATCCGGAGGGGTCAAAACAGTCAGAAAACACTAGCCGGGGGTTTAGTTTGGATCTCGGGGCATTTTTAGGCCAAACTGGCACCCCGGGAGGGTATTTTAGCCATTTTAAATTTTAAGGGATTTGGACCCACGAATTTTAGGGTTTATTTAGCAGCTATATGAGGGTCATTATCAGCCAAAAAGAAAGAAGTGGGCAACGCGAGAAAGAGGAGAGATTACAGGAGGGTTACAAGCCATAACCACCACCCACCAACACTTTTCGATGGAAATTGTGATCGCAGAAGGGGAGAGAACCAGCCTTTAACACCACCAGCAGATCAGAACACCAATTATAAGACAAGTGATTTGATTTCATTAAGTTTCAGCAAATATATTATCCATGTAGCCTAGAATTGAAGGCTAGACTTGAAAGATTGATAATTTCATAAATTGGAAGAAGTAAACCTTAAATATGGGTAGGATTTGCATGTAGTTAAATTCTGGAATTAATAAAGATTGGAATCAGAACTTTAGTAATAGAAATCCCGGATTTAAATTTAGTTTTGGGTGGTCTTGAATTGGAAGAAATTACACTAGGGTTGAACATGAAAAGTTTGATGAATAAATCGATATATATGTTGTTCTTGAGATGATTTGATTGTTCTGGAACGTTAGAAAGGTGGTAATTAGGATGGTATAACATGTAGTACGTTTACTTTGGAGAATGGATTCACGTAATGGAGATTGGAGAGAAAACTAGGGCTAAAACGCAGAAAAACGTGGACTGCTGCTCGATCGATCGATCGACATTCATAGTCGATCGATCGACTGGATCGATCGATCGACATTCATGATCAATCGATCGACCTTCCCAGAAATCATGATATTTTTCCCCTTTTCGAATTTAAGCAATTCCGACCCATGAAAGTTATCGGTGGGGACCTTGTAAACACATTTAGATTTAAGGAATACCAGTAGGGGTGTATATGGAGCCCGGATTATATTAGAATTGAATTGGGACTTTATTTTAGACTTACTAGGGTCCGATGAGTGAGGTGCTATTTGAGACTGCGAGTAAATGAATTAAATCTATATAGTTGATAATTTAAGGTTAGAGACAGAAATATGGACCTTAAGAGTGTTGAATTAATATGTGGGAATAATAGGAGACTCAGTAACCTTTTGGTTAGGTCTTAAGTCTTTGAAACTATACGACGTGAGATGTATTGGGGGAATATATTATATATCATCTGGAAGTATGATAGTGTACGAATTGGATTAATGGTATAGGGTTGAGAACTTACCTTTAATAATATTATAAGTTATCTAAGTTGTGCGAATTCTTAGTATACGGATTATTATGTGCATGACATACCTACCATACTTGCTATCACGAGAGGTCGACTTTCGGTACAGGACCATCTAATCTTTGTGTGCCTAAGATTTAGATTGGAACCTCAAGGACATAGGACTGTGCATGACCTATTTGTGAGTTAATAAGTCAGCTGACCATGGGAACGTAGGTATGTGCATGACCCATGGGTATGTGAACTATGTTCGCCTCCAATATGTGTGATTTTGCTTATTGAAACGGTTCCTGAGAGATTCGGAACACGTGGTCCTTATGTACGTGATATACCGGGATTCGATAGCAGAGTATGTGTGCCGCAGTTTAGCCTAGGGGTGCCTTATTTATATATTTTTACTGAGAATAATATACTAGTGATTATAATGGACTCTTTGTTAGAGTGTGAATATAAATTATTGAGACATTTTGAATGGAATTTAAAATGAGAATTTTCTATCGTAATTATTATATATTAATCTTATCAGTGAAAAGGTGAATTACACGCAGGATAAGTTAGAACGATGTGAATAAACCTCTATATAATTGATGTGAGGACGGGAAGTGGTACAGACTAGATAGTGAACGACATAACTAGGACGGGTTAAGGATATACGTTAGGTTTGCACATTAGTTGAGAGGTGAGGAACTCATGTGAGAGCACGTAACTAACATGTATATAATATTCACTGTTTAATGCAATTAAACACTTGCTATTTTTAAACTGTTTTCACTTCGGGCTCTGACCCGTTTGCTTTCAAATCTATTTTTTTTGTAAAACCTTTTAGGTGCCCAGCCACAGGGACGCCAAGCATAGGAGTTCCATTCCATTGACGTGTTGTAGCTACTGTGGAAGTTACAGGATCTCGATAGTAGACGCCTCCACATTTTACATTGATTCTATTTCGGAGTCATTCATCTATTAGGACATGTCCCCCCTTTTCATTTAGAGACAGCCTTCTCATATTTTCAGTTTCATTTCAGTTTTAGAGTTATTTAACTATTCAGACTTTGTATTTGATTTTTATTCAGTATTTGGATTATTCAGAGGAGTGTTACTCCAGACTCATTTATTATTCCATTATTATTCTGTTGTGACTGTGATGTGATTGTGGTATCGTTTGCTAATAATTTAATTGGTTGCATGTTTATTTAATTTAGTAAAATTTGACAACTCACTTTTTAAATATTAGGTGGCTAGTAATTGTTTAAAAATGTTTTCGACAGTGATGCTATGAACTGAACCAACTTGACATTTTGTATTAAATTGAATAAAGGAGTAGCTACCCGGTATTTAATTAGTCGGGGTGTCACAGCAGTCTATTGCCTTTGTTTTTGATTGTTGGGCTGGTCTTTTGGGACAGAGTATGGACTCATTGTACATATTTTCTGGGTTGTTGCCTTGGTGGTAATTAAATTCACATTTCACAAAAAAAAAATGCGTACATATATATATATACATAAATGTATACATACATATATATGTATATATAGCTTATAAAAAAAATGTATATATGTATATATTATGATATTGCATGTATAATCCACAATAAAATTATATATATACATAAATTGATAATATTATTTAATACACATGTACACTGTATGTATATTTTATATTATTACATACATTAATAATACATGTATGAAACTATATATAAGTATCATGTATGTATGCATAATTTTATTTACAGTAAATTACACCAAACCCCTTGAAGTATTGATTTTCTACACCCAACACATTTTCATATATAAAAAGTTGATAAAACATGATTGTATGCATAAAAAATGTAAACATTTTGTTCAAAATGGGTTGGGAGTAAAAAATCAATAGTTCAAGGGGCTTGGTGTACTTTATCCTATTATTTAACATATAGATTTCAGTATATTATATAACTTAATAATAAAAACATATACATAACTTTGTGTACACGTACAAATATAATTTTTATTTATTATAATTACACATTTATTAACGAATTTAAATGTGTTATATAAATTAACGTATAAATGCATAAAAATATTGAGAATGGACATTCTCAGTTGAAAAACAAAAAAATAGAATTTAGAAAACGCTGTTTAGCTGTTTTCTGAAAATATGATTATAACCCAGAAATATTATAATTCAGTATTTAAAAACAGGTGTACCAACGCAAATTTTAACAACATTGTATTTAAACACAAAAAAACAGAATTATAATTCATAACCAAACAGGCCTAACATTCCCTAACAATATGCCACGCACAGAGAGGTTATCATTTTGTCCAGGTCACACAAATAAAGCTAGATATAAAGAACTATTATTTGTTTCATAAGTTGGGGTACTCAAACCTCTTAGAGCACCTGACTAACCTCACGGGTAACTTTATACTCTACTCAAGTATCCAACTATCCCATCACATCACCCCAAATACTTCAAATGTCAATGCGACTACCATCTAGTATTATCATTACAGAAACAGAAATCAAACTTTTTAAATATGGTATACTCTAGAAAAAAGGACCTTGGTAGGATTTCCTCCTTGGTCAAATGCCTTTGAAACTGGTGGTCCTCGAACCTCAGCTTCATTCTCTACTTGCCTCGAGCATAGGCTCTCAACACAAACCTGCAAATGAATATACCTGCTTATTAAAATCACCAAAGCAGATGGTATGTTTACTTTATAAACAGGTCCGTCTTTTTCGCTATGGGTCATTATCATGCAATTGGTTAATGAAGGGATTTATTCCCTTTCTAGTTCCCATTCATGTGAAAACAAATTCAGATTGAGAAGTGCTTGCATTACAAAATAAATGTCACGTTAGTTTATCTTTTACTCTCCTCTCACCCACGTACCATACCTTTGACATTAATAGCGCTCGTAAATCATTATGGTTGGTGTTTATTACAGGCATTAACATTACGCCTTAAGGTACTGACCAGAAACATATCCAAAAAAAATCAAGCAACCTCTTCAGCTACCTCATGTTCTTTTCTCATTTTGATTGGTTGCAACATGTCAATCTAATAATTTTCATCTTTATTATTTTTTAATGAACAATTTTTATTTTCCATTTTTCCCAAACTCCGAAGGGATCTGAGAATGTAAAAGGAAAATGAAGGGAAGGCACTCATAATGAGTAGGTTGGAATAAATTCCTAAGAAATATCATGATGCATTATTTATTTTATATTTTTTTTATTTGTGCTTTTTTACCAAATCTTATATTCAATTACTTGCAATTCCTGATTCCCATTTCATAGATTTTTATTCATGATATGATTTTCAATTTGACAACCATGCCCCGGCAGATTAACATGGGAGAATGTCAAAAGTTGATAGGTATAAAACAGGAATATGTAAGATATAAAAAGTAGAGGGAAAAAGCCATACCACTAGTCTTCGTGGTGTACTAAAGGCTAGCACTTCGCCATGATTCAACCTTTGTTTTTCCAGTAACTTCACAATTAGATCTTTAAGCTACAATTACCAATATTATCGGTAAATAAATCTTCGATCAAAGTAAAAACAAATTACAGAGAGGCAAGAAGAGTTCTTCTCAGTAATAATCCAATCAAAGAGATAAGCATTAATTAGTAGCTCTACTACCAAATACTTACGGAATCAACTCCAAAGGGAGAGAAAAAGGTATATATGATAAAAGTATAAAAACATCCATTATGTGAAAGGGTAAAAGAGAACATCAGAGAAACAGATAAATTATACCAAATTGAACTACCTACTTGCTGGCTTGCATTAGCTACATCGTTTGGGGGTAACTCTTCTGTTCCAATTTCGAGAACAAACAACCTTGGTTCCGTAGGCACCTGTGTGACATAAAGAACATTGAGAAAGTAATCAAAAGACCTTAATGTACCATAATTATTCAACTTATAAATTGTATTACTCAAAGAATTCTAAAGTCAAATCAACCTAAATACAAAATTGAACTCCGTTTTAATTATGCTTTAAGGTTCCTGTACATTTGCTTAAAACCGGAGAATGCAGTTACTAAAAATATAATTTTTTAAATACGACCAAAACAAGATTATTAATCATCGTACTCCTTTGGACTCTTAAATGGACCTTCTCGGGTAAGGCGCAAGGGGCGAGGCGCGCCTGATCAAAGAAAGGCCTACTGTTACAAAAAAAACATGTTTTATACATATCGAATCTATATTAATATTATTATATCATAACAACAATAATAATTTACAGTAGACATACACATTTAATGCATAATCGAAGATGCAAAAATAACTTTCTAATTAACCGAGAACAAGGCACACCGAGGAGCCAAGGGTTAATTGCTCATACATTTAAATATAAAACGTATTAACATAATTTTTTAGTCGGAATAAATTATAAAAAAAATAGAATCAAATATAACAAATGTATTAACATAAAAATAAACTTCAGAATATCCAACAAGTGCAATTCTTAAAATATATAAAAAGTCCACCGCCAACAAGTATGAATCTGAAAACAAACTAAAAAATCATCACCAACAAATTAGTGTAAAACCAATCATGTACATTCAATTTTCATAAAGAAATATGATGTCATTTTGTCTTTGTGATCGACTGTTTTTTGAAAGTTTTGTACAAAACAAATCATAAAAGTTCATAAAAAAAGACATAAATATTTGGAATTTTGGTTCACATTTCTTCACAACACACTAAACAGAGCATAAAAAGGAAAAAGAAGCTAGGAAACTAACAGAAAAGATGAAAAAAGAGATGAGCAAAACAGTTAATACAAAATGGAAAGAAAAAAATTGAAGAAGACAATTGAGCAACTGAGGAAAAAATGAAAGAAAAGAAAACTAGGAAAAAGAAAATTTAAAAAAATACAAATAAAAAACAACTTTCTTTTTGGAATAAGGCAACTTCGATCAGGTGCGCCTAGGCGTGCGTCTTGCGCCTTTTTGCGCCTCGAGTCCCTAGGCGCGAGCCTCTTTGAAGTCGACTCGCCTAGGCCAGGTGCTCCTTTATGGGTGCACCTAGGCATGCCTTTGACAACTATGCGCCTACCATGTACAGGTTATGCCGCCTTTTTTGAATCTCTAAGATGAATCTAAGGGTGTGTTTGGTGGGCATTACATGTTCTTTCATGAAAAATACTTATTATTATTCATTTTTTACTTTTGTGCTGCTTGACTGTAAATATATGCTATGGGAACAATAGTCTTAATCGATGCAGGAATAAAGTTCAGGCAATCACCAAAGTTGAGATTTTTGAATATCAAGCAACTGTAGAACTACATTTAATATACGCAGAGAGCAACTAACAAGTGCCAAGGGAGAAAATCATTCACACACAAAGAACATGTGAAATTTTTTATGTGGTTCAGTTGGCAACAACCTACATCTACGGTGGAGGTAATACTCCATGAATTTCCACTATATGCACTGAATTTAATAATCTAAGCACTTGAGCACTAGCACGGATTACAAGGATTCTCTCTCCCTTTCTCCCAAGACAAACAAATTGTATAAAGTTCTAAGTTCTAAGCGTGATGTGCTCTGAAGTTATGCGTGTTGTTTTGGATCTGGTGCTTATACATGCCAAGGTCGTGGAATGTGGCATTGGGGAAGAAACTGCTTGCATGCCACACAAAAAGAGCTTGAGTGTGATGTTGTGTTGGTAGTCTGCAAGCAAACTATTGATGATGAGCTTCACTTAATGGATGAAGAAATCACAGGAGGAATGTAACCCTCCTGTCATCGATGACGGTTAGTAAGTTATGTGGAAATGTGACTTGAGACTGAAATGAGATCATGATACCACGGCTCGTGTACTTGTAAGAACGAAGTCTCGTGATACGGCTGAAGGCTCTTCATCCCAAACTGAGAGGTGTTCAATTCTTGGCCAAATGATTGCTCGCATAGGATAGCAACGTGATCATGTAAGTGTTGTTGAGGTGGCCCCTTCGGCATGCACTAATAGCACGCGATTTTGGAGGGTTCACTTTTCGGGAGGCGAACTTTTAAGTAAGCCTAATGAATATGAACCCTAGATGTATCCGAGCGAGAATATTTGCCTTGGTTGTGGCTGAGTGGTGAACAGCAAAGGGCCAAGGAGCCTGAGTGCAGAGCGTGATCTCCTAGAGGGCTGCTCAAGAGGTGTTAATGAGACGAAGTTGCACGCATCCAAAATGAAAATTCATGGGCCTTTTTGCTGAGCCGAGAGGTCATTTGGGGAAGAGAGAGTCACATGGAAATATATGCGAAATCCGAGGGTCCTTAGGAGGGGTCGAATGGTCCTCATTAGATGAAGATTTTGATACAATTTTTTCATAACATTCCTTCGTTCCATGGTGGTCGCGAAGATCTTCCGGTAATCAAGGGTCGGCCTTTAGCCTATGAAGGCCGAAGGGTCTTCATTCCTAAACCACTTGCCCAAGAGATCGTTTTAGGAAGTTAGTAAAAAAAAGTCATCTTTATAAATTGTGACACGTACTCAACTTTTTCCTTAACTTCTATGAAAGCATTTGTTACCCCACCCTCCTCAAAAGAAAAGGAAAAGGAAAAAAAAAAGAGAGAGAACATCTCACCCTACCACCCATCTCGTTTTCCAAATTTTCATATAAATGAACTTTTTCCAATATTTTTTAACTTTGTAATCATACATACCCTTAGATTGTCTGTGAAATAAAAAGGATGCAAAATCAACTCCAACAATATAACAAAAATGCAACAGAATGAGCAATGCAGCATCTAACTATAATTTCAATGCAGATTAAAAAATTTCCTGTCAAGGATATACTGAACATTAGAAATTATAAATAAATAAAGGAAAATTGCAATTGAGAGAGAGATTATGGAACAGAATGCTGGGTAGTCATGAAACTCTTGGAACAATTTAAAAAAGGGGGGAGAAGGCAGTTAGATATTACCCTATCCTATTAGAAGACCATATATCCAGATATTGATTCTTTTCAAATAAACAAGTCGACCAGCAAATCCTATTTACATCATTTAATTGGACTAAACTAACCCTCCTACTAAAGATTGTGGCCGTATCTCCTATTTTCTGTAATCTCTATATCTAAACTGATAGGTTTCATCAGTTAAGTAGTGAAAAGCCCATATCTTCAATGCGATTATATGAAAGATTTACAATTTATATATACTAATATGTTGTGGCAACTTTCGCGATTAATGAGTTTCTGGTATGCACCAATTACCTTTAGCAGGCATCTTATATATAGATAAATATATCACTTGTTTGTCAGGAGACTGTATGCTTTCTAATATAAGCATAGGGTATCTTTGCCCTTTAAACTAACCTATACTGATAGCCTGCAGATACCAGATTATGGAATTACTATTTTTTGGCCTATATGCATGTAACTTTTACATAAGAAGGCAGAGTTTTATGACACGAATTAATTTGGGTTAAATTGGAGAAAAAATATCTACAAGGGGGGCAAGTCTAATTCTCTCTTAAAACAATGTAGAGGGATTATGATGATGTCCAAATGAGTGAGAATGCATAGTCCTGGGGGCTTTGGTGACAAATTGGAATGAAAGAAATTCCAGAATCTTTGAAGGAGAGAAAATTGAGAAGGATGCCTTTTGGGGAAAAAGATCAAAGTTCAGCTACTTCTTGAGATTTGGCACCATTTGGGGGGGAATTGCCTTTCTTTTTGTTTTATCTTTGAGTTGGGAGGATTGTATTGCATGACAAATATGCTTGTAAAGTTCTCTTTTTAATTACAACTGTAACAACTCTAGGTGGACAGCCTATCCCCAATGATTGTACCGCTCTTTTGATCATAAACGAATTTCCTAAAAAATAAATGAGTAAGATAATACAATACGAATTGCATACAGCAGTTTGCGAGGCAGATAGTGGTGGTGCATAGTGCCAATTAAAGGACTAGTGATTGGATTGATAATGATAGTGCAATGGAGGAAAGAACCAGACCAAAATATGTGGTCAGGCCAATGAGAAAAGATATTGTCCTCTATGACTACCATAGAATAAAAACAATGAAGATATTGTGATCTATGAGAGTGCAAATAACATGCACAAAAAAGGTTGAGGGTGGGGTGGGGTGGGGTGAAAGAGAGAGAGAGAGAGGGATATATAAATATAAGACACACACACACACACATTTATATATATATATATATATATATATATATAGAGAGAGAGAGAGAGAGAGAAAGAAGGACCTATGAAGAGCAGATACTTCTACGATCCACATTGGATGCCAATACTTAGATTATATTCTTACATGATTCAATAATTTTTTTATGCCTATAATTTAATGATTAAATTCGTAATTTCAGATACTCAACATGATAACATCAAACATCGGAAGTTGAGATAAGTATTCCTTACCATGCCAAAGAAGTAAAACTATAATCAAACTAAAGATCATATCGCAACAAAGTAGGCTAAAGAAGATTATAATAAAATGCAAGAAGTCATCATGTCATGCCGTGTCCGTATCCTATATTCGTGTCCGTGCTTCTTAGTCAATGACAAAAGACCTATTTTTCTTTAGGGGTCAATTTTGATTCTCTCAGAATTTCCTCAGCACTCATAGGAAGTGATGCATATAAAGTCGATTGAAAGGTCAAAGGGTCAATTAGAACATCTTTTGGGTATACTGAAAAAGATATACAGTCAATTATAATTAAAGAAGAAGAAGGATACTAGTAAAATTTGGTAAGAAACTCTGGACTGTAAATCCACGGGTACAAGAGGGAAAAAGAAATCAAGAAGAAATCACTATGGCTAACTTTGATTATGACCTAAAATTGATACAACGAAAGGGTAAAGGAAAAGAAAAGGAAATGCAAACCTTTTTCACTACTGCCTCCAGAGCCTCTTTTGGAACAACAAGATGACCGGGTTCAGAAATAATGCCCAGTGGATATCCAAGAGACTCCCTTGTCTTCAACCAAAGTAGTGAACACTGACGAGCTAAACTGGAAGAGTAAAAATGGCAAGCGAAGTACACAGAATTGTAAAACCAGTCAGTGAAATTAAGATGAAAAAAAAACACTGTATTCCCATACAGAAAAAAAAATGAGGGGAAGAAATTCAGCTTCGTAGGGTACATCAGCACGTCTATATTACATGTCTTTGCCTGAACCGATTAATAAACAGATGATGTTCGTAACAAGTGCTACCCCAGCAATATATATATATATATATATATATATATATATATATATAACGTACCTACGCATCCGGCCAAAATAACGAGCACGCTCTGTTACCCCAACAAAACCTCTAGAGTCTAAGATATTAAATGCATGAGACGTCTTTAAAAGCTGATCATACCTAGCATGTTGTAGAGAAAAGTGTTAATTAATATTATAGCCAACTACAACACCCTGAAACATATAGCGGAAGAGGTTAAAAAATTGTATAGAACATACGCGGGTATTGCAAGGCTTAAATCAAGCAAAGAGCGTGCTTCCGCCTCAAAGAAATCAAAGTGTTTTTTCAAATGATCAACACTGGCATGCTCAAGATAATACGCGCTCATTTCCTTCCTGAAACATCAACACAAAATTTGTCACCATGTTTAGATATTAGAAAAATACAAATATATTCAAGCTTAATGAGGACAAGGAGGCTGATATTGTCTGACGGCAAAAGATGTTACGTGGACTAGAAGAGAAGAGTCCCTATACCATAGACTAAAAAAGTAGAATCCCCAAGTCAAATGTCATATTCGATACTACATACTCCCTCGTATTATAACTCCCAGTCTTCAATACTAAAGAATAAATAAACTCACAGTAAACGAAAAAAAGCTTCAAACTAAAATAATTTAAATACTAAGACAAAGGGGCATATGGGAATATTGAGTGGACTGATGCTAGAGTCTTGGGCGAGATCGAGCAGTAGGACAGAAAAAGGAGGTGAGGGATATTTCAAGAGTGTAGACGGGACAAAGTTGAAAAAGGAGGTGGAGTGTATTTTTTCAATGAGGATTGTGTTAGACGCACAATTCTATGGCTCCTTGCCTGACGGAGGAGGGATAGAAATATTAAGGCCCTGCTTAGTTGAGGGAAAACATGACTGTTTTTCGAAAAGAATAATTAAATAAATAATTAAACTGCAGAGCACAAAAACCAGAAAATGAGTTCAAAATTTATTTTTTCCAATTCAGAAAACAGAATGCCAATTCTCTTCGATTCTCTAAATTTTCATTAAACTTTGAAAACATTAATTAGATGTTTTCAACTGATTCTACCACCCCCTCCCTCATTGCCGGGGGTAATGAGATAATATGTAGTTAACTCTGCTTATGAGATTGAGCGAGTTTAGAAGGAGCTTAAATACTTCTTTAAAATCTTTAATCCTCAAGAGAGAGGGGCTTAACAGTTGAAGGATTTCTGGCCTATTAGCTTTGTGGGGAGTGCATACATCTAACAGATAAGGTATAGTAGAGGTGCTTGATACATGATTTCTAGTCTCAAAATACTAAGACAGTGTAAATGTTGAGAACATTTATGATTCCTAGCTCTCGAAATTCATTTGCATTTGTTCCTAGTGGTAAATGAATTAGGCTTCACAGTCGAATATTACGGCTACTACACAAACTGAATTTTTTTCTACGTAAAGGAAAATATATAAATAGACCCGCTTGAGGGGGGGAACCCCATATACGAGGAGTATACGAGATAAACAGAGGAAGCACCAACAAAAATAGGACCAAATCAGAGAGTGGGGGACTTATATAAAACTCTCCCATCCCCGATACAAACACTGCCCGAGCACCACTCGAACTCCTCCAAAAAATTTACAAAAGACACTGTAGATCGTGGGAGCTCCTCTTTAAGCAATAAGTGCATAGAATTTACCATTATATAACGAAAAATTTTCGGATGTGTCAATGCCTTCAAAACACCTAATGTTCCATTCCCTGCTCGACGTATAAAAAATACACAACGGAGAGAGACATCCCACAAACCCAGCATGCGCTTCCCCACCGCCCCACTCCACGCTTCCAGCACCCAAACATAGGCATAACCTTTGAATCCCAAAGAGTTTAAATAATGTCCCACAAACTCCTCCACACTCCACAATGCAACAATAAGTGATCCACCGTCTCTTCCTCCGTCCTACAAAGCCAACATCGGCTTGCTATATGCCTACCCCTCCTCTTCAAGCTGTCCATCATAAGAATCGCCTATTTTGTTGCAGTCCAAGCAAAAATAGCTACTTTGGCTGGGAGTTTAGTCCTCCACACTTGCCTCCATGGGAATATCTCATCTCCCCTTCGCATAAGCAAAGAATAATAACTTTTCACATAAAATTTTGCATGCCTACTACCCTTCCACCTCAAACCATCCTCCCCCCGACCGGTAAACCTACCTCCCTATTGCAGCAAGGAAAGCATCAACCTCCTCCAATTCCCAATCTTGAAAAGACCTCCTGAAACGCGAATTCCATACTTCCCTTCCTCCCACCCTTGCCACAAATTTTGCTACCGCACCATCCTTGTCTCTCGCTACACGAAATAGCCCTGGGAATCTCACCTCGAGAGAATCTTCCCCACACCAAACATCCCTCCAAAACCTCACCCTTTACCCGTTCCCCGAGCATAAAAAAGAATATCTAACAAACTCCGTACACCCTCAAGCTATATTCTTCCACATTCCCACTTCATGCAGAGAACGAATAATACCAGTGGTTCAACCATAAATACCAATGTCAAACCTTGCAGACACCACGCGCCTCCACAAACGAGCCTCCTTTAATGGAAATCTCCACAACCATTTACCCAACAAAGCCTTGTTGAAGTTCATCAAGCTCCTGAACTCTACTCCTTCTTCCCACATCTGTTTACAAAGCCCTTCCCAATTTACCAAACAATATTTGAAATTCCCCTCATGACCTCTCCGAAGAAAGTCCATCATAATCTTTTCGAGCCTTTTCCGAACGAAAATAGGAAGTGACAAAATAGAAAGATAATACATAGGGAGACTCGATAAAGTACTCTTAATCAATGTTAATCGGCCTCCAGTTGACAGATACCCTCTCTTCCACCCTACAATTCTTTGTTCAAGTCTCTCCACCACCGGATCCCAAATAGCTTTGGATTTATATGACGCACCGATGGATAACCCCGAGTAGGCGGAAGTGAACCCACTTTACAGCCCAACACATTCGCTAAGTGATCACAACCATGAACTTCACCCACTGGGATCATCTCGCACTTGCCCACATTGATACGTAGGCTCGAAACAACCTCAAAATGCATCAACAAAAAACTCAAACGTTGCACCTGCTCCTCCTCTTAGAAGAGCTACTACTATCCCCTATAGAGAAAAAACTAAGAAGCTCAGCGTTGGATGCCACGGACTGTGAAGTGGGCTCTTATAATATCGAATCACATTTAATTAATTAATAATTGAGGTTTAATTAAACAAGGTATTACTTGTAATGTTCTATGGTGGACTTCTTATCCCCCAATTGATTTACTTTGTTTTTATCATTCGTAAATATCATCACTTCCAAAAAAAAATCAAATCATAGCTATCATCATTTGTAATCAAAGAAAAAATAATAATGGAGTTATGATGATTAAGGAAGAAATAACCAACTATGCATGGAGGACACAGTAACCAAGATGGTATTATAATTGGAACACAATTTAGACACCATTACAAATATGGGGCATCTTATTATTATAAGTTGGTAGCTTCAATCCATGAATAAAAAGAGAGAGAACCACTTGCTACTTCATGGTATGCTTCCATTATCCACATAGCCGACAGTGTTGGCAAATTTTTTATTGGCATTTGATGACTTTAATGTCGAAAATTGTTATCAAGCTGTCAAAAATGTTTTGAAGTGTATTGGGTCCCGAATTTCTTTGTATTTTTGTTCATTTTACTCTTCATGTTTTATTAGGCTATTTTTCTATTTTAGTTGTTATTTTAGGTTAGAGCGTGGCATTGTCTTTTAATGTCTTTAAAGTGCCCTTTTTAGTCTTTTTACCTTTTTAGACTAGGCTTGACTAACAAGCTAAGTTTGTCCTATAAATAAGGCTAATGGTCATTTATTGTAATCACTTTACATTTTGAGATATGAATAAGAGATATTTCTCAGGCCACTGGCCCCTAAACATTATGTTGCTGCTGCTGGTGTGAATCCAACAATGGGAAGTAATAATGACCATCATTCAGGCGTGTATCACCACTGTTACGCTGGAAGAAACCAACTATATGCAGTGGGTTCATTCTGCTAGTATGTATATTACTGGCCGTCGAATGATTTCCCATGTTTATGGGACTATTAAGTATCCTTCCCTTGACGATCCTATATATAATGATTGGGCAGTTAAAAATGCACTAGTTATGACATTGTTATTACAGTCCATGCAATTACAAATTAGCAAGGGCTTTTTATTTGTAAAGACAGTCAAGGAGTTATGGAATGTCAAAAAGACTTAATTTTCTGTGAATAATTTTGCAAAGTTGTATGAACTTCAACAAGAGATTGAAAATTTCAAACAGGCCGACCTTTCCCTCGCTACATATTATCATAATCTCGGTGGAAGAAGGAAAGAGGACTTTCATTATCAAGAGTATGTCCCTGTTTGTACAGCTGATGTTAACGCCTTTTAGTCTATGATAGAAAGAAATCGTATCTATCAATTTTTGCATTGTCTGCACTCACAGTTTGAGCATGCTCGGGTCCAAGAGTTGGGTATATTTCCAGCTCCCTCTTCTGTCAGAGAGGTCTTTTCATATATTTAAGCTAAACAAAGCAACAGGAAGGCTATGTGTATCAAATCTGAGCTGGAAGTGCTAGTGTCTGAAAAGGCTGCTCTTGTTAACCAGCAGTGGAACAGGAACACCCCTTATAGAGTAGGGGAAGCAAGATAATAAAAGTCACTTGAAATGTGACCATTTTGATCGAACACGTTACACTCGGAAAACTTGCTGGAATCTTCACGGGAAGCCAGGAGCTAATGCTAGACAACAACCTCCTTCAGTTAAGAGAAAACCCTATGCACCATCTCCATTTAGAGGGTCACATCTGGCTCACACTTGTGAATGAGCCTCCTAACAATCTGTTCGTGCAAGATGTTGTTGCCCTTCGCCACGAAATGTCTCAACTTGACCCACACCGCCCTTCCGATACACCCTCCGCCTCCAACTTTGCTCGAACTGGTACATATCATTCGGCACACCGTGTTTTTACAAATTCAATGCGCTACCTTGAATCACTGATTCAGGAGCCACTGATCATATGACTATTATGGCCTCTGGTTTTTCTTCCTATAGTGTACGTTCGGGTAGGTATAAGATTAGACTTCCTGATCGGACGCTTTCCTCTATTGTGGGAAAAGGCACTATTTCAGCCTCCCCTAATATTACCCTACTCTCCATCCTTCCTGTTCCAAAACTAACAATTAATCTTCTCTTTGTTAGTCGGATTACAAAAGACATAAATTGTAGGGTGAAATTCTTTCCCTCTCATTGTGTTTTTCAAGTCCTGGACACGAGGAAGACAATTGGGAGTAGACGTGAAGACAGTGACTTGTACTTGCAAGATGTCAAGCCCCTTTCTTTTCATGTTTTAAATCAACGTAGTATTAGGGCTACTAGTGTGAATAAAGATCTGTTAATGTGATGGCGTAATAGACTAAGTCATAATCCTATTACTATTTTGAAGCGTGTGCTACCAGAGTTTGCTTCTATTGAACCTTTTAAATTAAATTGTGAACCTCGTGTACTTCCTAAAAAATGTCGTGTTCCTTATCTTGTCAGTTTTAATGCAACTAATGCTCCTTTACAACTGGTTCATTTTGATGTTTGGGCCTGAATCTACAACTTCCTTACTTGGTTTTAGATATTAAGTAGTGTTTGTTGATGATTTTAATCGTTATATTTAGCTTTATCTTCTGAAAAATAAGAGTGGGGTGCACTCTATTTTCAAGACCTTTCACAAAATGATGTGTACTCAATTTGATTGTTCTCTAAAAATTCTTCGATTTGATAATGGAGGAGAATTTATGTATGGTAATCTTGCCTCATTTTTCACTGATAATGGGATTGTTCATGAGGTTTTAATATGCCACAACAAATGGTGTAGTTGAACGAAAACATTGCCATATTACAAAAGTGAGTCACTCTCTTCTCATAGGTATCGGAGTACCTAAACCTTATTGCGCTGATGCCACCCTAACCGATGCATATCTTATCAACTGCATGCACTCTAAGATTTGGGATATAAAACTCTTATATCTATCCTACATAATAATTCTCTATTGTTTATCGCTCCTCCCAGAGTATTTGGTTGTGTATGTTATGTTCATATTTGTCACCGGACGGATAAAATGGACCCTAAGGCAGTTCAATGTGTGCTCTTATGTTACTCAGTGACTCAAAAAGGGTTATTACCTTATCAATCGTCTTCATTTTGTATCAATGAATGTGACATTCTTTGAGACGGTTCCTTTTTTTTTCGCTGCTCATCATGCGCTACGGGGGGAGACTCCACTTAGTGTAGAGAATCCATCATCGTCCTTGTCTATAGCTGAATATCCTCTTCCATTGTCGGTTTTAACTCAAGGTTAGTCTATGCCTAAATCTGCTACTATCAATACTAATACTAATGAATTGCAACGGAAACAAAGGGACATTCTTGTGTATACAAGAAAAGCAAAACAAACCACTGTCTCACCCCAGGATCAAGAAGTCTCTAATGATTCAAATAATCCCTCAGTTGACAGTTTCAACCCATACAGGCCTTATTCAGGATCAAGAGACTTCTTGATTTAACACTGCCTTATTCAGGATCAAGAGACAGTTTCAACCCATACAGGCCTTATTCAGGATTAATAGGTCAGGATCAAGAAGTCTCTAATGATTCAAATAATCCCTCTCTTCATTAAGAGGTACCAGGATCGCACCACTGCCCTCATTGTGTATGTTGATGATATTGTTATTACTGGAGATGATCCGGAAGAGATACAGCGGATGAAGTCTTTTGGGGGGACAAAGGTCGAGGTTAAAAACCTTGGATTATTCAGATACTTTCTTGGCATTGAAGTGTATAGATCCAAGGAAGGAGTGTTCATTTCACAACGGAAGTATGAGTTAGACATGTTAACTGAAGCGTGAAAACTTGGAGCTAGACCTGTTGATACTCTTATTGAACAAAATCATATGCTCAATGATATGGATGGTGAATTGTTAGATGATGTGGGAGGATTCTAGCATTTGGGAGACTAATATACCTTTCTCTTACACGTCCAGATATTGCTTATGTTGTAAGCGTGATTAGTCATTATATATATGATCCACGTACGTCTCACCTTCAGGCAGCGCATCACATTCTTCGTTGCCTTAAAGAGTTCTCTTGATAAAGGGATATTGTTTGGTCGGCATGGCCACTTGCAGGTTGAAGCATATACAGATGCAAATTGGGCAGGGTCTGTAACAGACCGAAGATTTCCTTCAGACTATTGTACATTTATTGGGGGTATCTTATTTCTTGGCGCAATAAAAAATAACCTGTAGTAGCGAGATCTAGTGCAGAGGCTGAATTCAAATCCATGGCACATGGAATTTGTTAGCTGTTGTGGCTACGCACCTTTTTATCTAAGTTGGGTCACCCCATTTGTGAGCCAATGAATTTGTATTGTGACAACAAAGTTGCCATTAGTATTGCTCACAATCTAGTTCAACATGATATAACAATGCACGTGGAAGTTGATCGATATTTCAATAAGGAAAAGCTTCGTCTTAGACTGATTTGTACTCCATATGTCAGCACAGGTGAACAAGTAGCTGATGTGTTGACTAAGGGTGTGAATAAGATTACTTTGCAGTATATGTTAGTCAAGCTAGGCATGATAGATATCTTTGCACCAGCTTGAGGGGGAGTGTTGTCAATGGCTTATTTGGAAGCTTATTTATGTTACTTTTATTATGTAGGGTACATATGTGTAATTAGTGAAACCTTATGTTATAAATAGAATGAGATGGGAGAATGGATGACTTAATTCATTTCATTTTCCTCTTCTCATAACAGATTTCTCTTTTCTCTCTCTTCTCTCTTCTTCTTCTTTTATACCTTAATCTCTCATAAAACATAATCTAAGGTTTTGTTACTTCATAACTCAACAGCCTCTTCATCAAAGAATTCGAAATCCGCCTCAATGACTTGGAGCTACTTACAGAAACACTACATCAAGGGCTTCAAAGCTTTCAATTTGGTGCCTACTCCATCGGGGAGTACGAGGAACGCCATTCCCACCTCAGTCAATGCCGCTCGGGAGTATGTTAAGTTGGAGGCGGCGCGTGACCATTAGGTGCACGAGCGAGCGAGGCGTTTGATCCATTATTTTGAGTATTTGTCCACCGATGTGACTTTTCCTCCAGCCGAGGTCATTCCCATACACGACGATGATGTCCTCTACCCAATCACACTTAGTGAGGACAT
The DNA here is from genome assembly GCA_949130495.1 of Sambucus nigra. Taxonomy (NCBI): domain Eukaryota; kingdom Viridiplantae; phylum Streptophyta; class Magnoliopsida; order Dipsacales; family Adoxaceae; genus Sambucus; species Sambucus nigra. The sequence goes on from OX422223.1 coordinate 130,894,699, forward strand.
CCCCGAGGATGTCGAGACCCCATTAGTGGATGGTATGGACCCTGAGTTCTTCCCATGTGATTTCATTTGCATTTTTTAGGAGGATGATTAGCTCATTCACACCCAGTTCCGAGATTTGGAGATTTTTGAGATTAGGGACTTCTTTCCCATCTTCGAGGAATGTTGGGTTCTTTATCGGGGATTTCTTCGATATTTCGTTGAAGATGGTTGGGTGACTCACACACATTTTCGCGAGGTGGAGTCATATGATTTTTCGGATTTATTCCCAATTTTTGGGACTGATGATGATTTTGATGGGGTTTGTTTAGTGGAGGGTGAGCCATTACTTTTTTTTTTTTTTTTTGGGGGGGGGGGGGGGCGTGCTTGGGCATGGGTATGTGGACCGATTTTGGAGGCATTTGAGTTCCATTCTGATGGGGTACGTTAGCGCTCAGTGCTGAAGATGTTGATTATGCATGCCTCGGGACTCATTTGGCACTGTTGACCCTCCCTGATGCATTGGGGTGTTGATTGTCATCATGGCAAGATTAGGGGCCGAATTCTCGTTCGTCCGCCGTAGCTGAGTTTTGGGACTATTCTCCCGACGCTTTTTGATAGCCAATATGTCGGGCGCTTTCGAGGACGACTTCCCTTTCAAGTGGGGGAGTCCATTGATGGTTTCTTTGCAATGTTGTCACACACCTTCCACCCTCGAGACGAGCTTTTTCAAGTGGAGGAGAGTGATGTGTATTGGGTCCCGGATTTCTTTGTATTTTTGTTTATTTTATGTTTCATGTTTTATTAGGCTATTATCCTATTTTATATGTTATGTTAGATTAAAGGGTAGCATCGTTTTTAACGTCTTTAAAGTGCAATTTTTAGTCTTTTTACCTTTTTAGACTTAGCTTGACTATCGAGCTAACTTTTTCCTATAAATAAGGTCATTGGCCATCCATTGTACTCACTTTACATTTTGAGATATAATCTAGAGATATTTCTTGGACCTTTGGCCTCTAAACATTATGTTGTTTTTATTGTGTAGCTGGTAAATTTGCGCTTCCGCACTTTGATTTCACATCATGTTCAGTATGTGATCAACTCTAGGTAAACACATGAAAATTAAAAAGATGAGGATTCAAGTGGTTTAGCCTTGAAAGTCTATGTCCAGTGACAATGATGAGAGATTTCACTATATAAAGGCCAAAGGGCCAAACACAAATTGGCTAATTATATTAAATAAATAAAGAAAGAAAGAAAGAAAGAAAGAAAGAAAGAAAGAAAGAAAGAAAAAAAGGCCGTACTCGTACCCAGTGCATAAGGTTCCCACTTAACTATAGGGCCTAGAAAATTGGCTAATTTGATACAACTCATAAAACCTAACTAAGTTGCTTCGTTGAGATGTATCCAGCATTGCAATAAGTGTTTTGCACAACTTGCTAGGGCTTGCTCAACTTGAGCATATTTCCTTGAACGTTAGACCTTAAAGGCCCTTGCCAAGGTGATATTTGCATAGTAAAGATGTTGAAGGCTTTCTGCACACTTGGGACAAGTAAACAGAGTGCTGCCAAGCCCCAGGGAGGTTTCCCCAAAGGGTAATATGGTCATTTTGGCGCTCAACCGAGGTCATACCCCATTATGGTATATCATATGACATCTTTGATTGTGCTTACTAGAGGATTTAAGCAACAAAGTCCCAGACAAAACAATATTGTATAAATAATTTCCGTCTCTGAGGCGGTTTATGCCTTTCAAAAGAGCACAATAAACTATTCTATAGGATTGCATGCTGAATTGGAAAGAAGGAATAATAATGTTCCTCGTTCATCCACCACTTCTGTTGTGTATTGTAACATTTGAAAACATGGAACTTCTTCTACACTAACTGAAAACTCTTTATGCAAATAGGTCTCTTTTCCTTTTTTTCATTTTTCATGCAATTTATTTACATTTTTCCGTGTTCTAACAAACGCGCCTAGGTGTGGGGCATTTTATAAACATCAAGTTTTGGCCCTAGGCGTGTATTAACGCGCGCTCAACGCTGGTCAACATTTTTCTTCGGTAATGCGTGAAAAAACGAGCATTTTGGGGGTGTAAGGCGTTAAAAAGCGCATTTTTTAACGTTTTTTTAACACAAACCGGCGTTGTTTTGCCCCGTATATTAAAAGGGGTGATAATATGATGACTTATGGAGCATGCATATGGAAAAGGGGTCCCAATTGCAAATATTCGGACATATTTTTAAGATATGCACCATTTTAGTATTTTTGATAGTCTTTTTATAGTTAAAAAATATTAAAAAGGGCCTAAACACCTTTTAACTCCTTTTTACGCCTCCAAGGCTCACCTAAGCTTCTAAGGCTTAAGGCTTGGCCTCCATGCCTCAGTCACGATCCGCGTTTTTTAGAACCTTGACATTTTATTTTATTTTAAGAGAGGTCATTATTTGTAAGTTAGTATGAGCACACTATATACTGGGGTACTACAATATTTAAAAAGCAATCAGCAAACCAAGTAACTTATTTACTCATTCTCAGAGAAAAGCTCTCCATATGTAATTCCATCAGCATACTGAATTTTCTTGAAATGATCAACCCCCTGCAAGTAATTAGTTTGAACAAATTTTAGGAAAACCCACAAGTGAAACCAGAAGAATAGAAATAGATAGAAAAAGAGTGACAGAGTAACCTGAAGTAACATAAGGATACGTTCAAGACCATAAGTGATCTCAACTGATATTGGCATCAGTGGAAGACTTCCAGCCTGGAAAAGAGAAAATAAAAATAAAATATAAGGGAACAAAATATATGAGAAGCGGTTCGTTGAAGTTTCAACAGGTTTACCGAATGAGGTTAAGTCCAAAATTCAATAATTAAGGAGGGAGTTTCGGGGAAAAGAGAAAATGGATTATAGTTTAGGCGGGTTCAATATAACTAACCCACAAAAATTCATAGCTGTTAAATGGAAGTGTCAATCTCAGGTAAGAGAAGAACCTGCTGGAAGTAGGTGAATTGTGTGATCTCCATCCCATCCATCCAGATTTCCCAGCCCAATCCCCAGGCACCAAGCACCTACTAATATTTCAAGTCAAGAGAAGACATGCACGTACAGTTATAATTCTGTTTCATTTTGAATATACATATATATAAATGTATTCATCACTATGGACGAGACACATTAAATACAATCAATATAGTAGAATTGAATTCGAACAAACTGGCATCAATCTATATTGCATAAAATGAAGTGCCATAAATTTAAACATGAATGCGTCCCTGCTTAACAAATAAATTTTCTTTCTCATGCACCAAATTCAACAGTAAATGACAATCTTACCGGGCTTTCCCAGTTGTCCTCCACAAAACGTATGTCATGCTCATTAACATCAATACCTGCTGAGTATCAAGTTGCAAAATCTCAAGCCTAGTACAGAAACAATTCAGGAAAGAAATGCCATATATGACATATATCGTTTTGCACAACAAAAACTAAAATAAAAAATTGTAAAAGAAACTGTACAGGACATATCATCTTTGAAATACGAGTAGTCGAATGACAACTATTGAAAATAAAATAACCAACTCAAATGATGACTCAACCTCAAAGAATCTGCCTCCCACCCCTACCCCACTTCGCAAACCCATCGCATAGGAAGAGGAAAAGAAAAAATTAATGACCTTCAACTCTCAATTCTAAAAAAGGTCTCCTAGAATTGGATTTCACAAGGCCCACTCCATAAGGAAATTCGCACCTCTCAAAATCTACCCCCAAGAGCACGCAAATTGACCCTTCCATCAATAATACTCCTCTAAAGGATCCCACTTCCATCATTGCGAGGAAACCTCCACAACCACTTTACCTATGAAAGCAGACCCAGGGCTGATAGACTTCATATAAACAAAACGATAATCTAACAATAAAAATATTTATCAAAAAAAAAATTATCGATCATAATAATAAAAGGTCAGAGAACAACCTAGGGCTGATAGGCTCCGAATAAACAGGTCTTGTGAGTTTCCAGGATCGGGCTTCAATATAACCTGAGATGAATTGAAACAAGGACTCCAAAATCAAACAAAAGGTGATCAAAAGCCAATAGGATTTTGAATAATGACAAGTAGCTCCCTATATCAATCTTGATTGTATCATTTAATCAAAACAAAACCAGAATTAACCTGGAATTGAGTGTGGCGTTGAAGCCTATTTGGGTTTTCACCATAACGACTATCATCTGGCCGGATACTCGGCTCCACATACCTTCCACCAGAAGCTACCACATTAGCAGTCATGTTAATGAACTAAAAGAGCCCTTGAGGACTTGCAATAATCAGAAAATATATTACTCTAGCAGATCCTAAGAAATGACTCCTTGGATCATTCGACTATTTGGAACTTTACGCACTCTAACTAACAACTTGGGTCTACAATTCAAACAAAATAACAATATACAGATTAGAAAAATGAAACATTAAACATATAAGTTATTTCAATATGTTGAGATAACTACAGTAAAGATTACTGAATGATTTTGGATTTTCCCAAAGTATCCAAAGATATATCATTAATATATTTATAAGACACTTAAAATTTCATATGGACATACATACGCATCTCACACACATCTGTATGTGTTTGTGTTGGTTCAGATCAGACAATTTCGAATACCTGATCAACAGATTATCTTAGTAAATATGACAATTTTATTGCCAATATTTCCCATAATTTTCAAATATATAATTACTCTTAGCAACATTGAGTTAAGTTGTAACGCCCAAGTCAGTTCAAAAATTAAGAATTCCATAAAATACAAAAGACACATTCACCACCACGACGCCTAAATTTCATTGTTTACTTCAATTATAGATTTATGGAGTGTATTTCTAACAATATGGATAACACGGTACCTACAAAATTTATTTACAAATACATATTGAGGTCTGAGATAAGTAATATTATCATCATCTTCAAAACATAAAATTTAAATTTATTTATTTTTTTGTAAAAAGAAATTTCAATTTATAAAGCATGCTTACGCAACATTCCACGGTTCTGGACCAAGAACTCTTAAGAATGTAAGAGGATTCATAGTCCCAGCTCCAACCTGGCCAAATCAGTCAAAATCCCTATAAATCAAATAAGTAATTTGAAAGAAGCTGGATCAAACAAAAATGGTTTCAAGAAAAATATATAAATAGAAGGATGGTAAGCATATAGAGGGGAAAAATTGAAGGGGGTGGGAGGTAACTGACCTAATTTTTGCAAGACCACCCCCCACCCCAAAAAAAAAACACATATATATATATATATATATATATATATATATATATATATATATATATATATATATATATATATATATATAATTCAAGAAACCCCCGGAATATGCATTTCGTCACAAAGACCCCAGAAGTATATGCAAACTGATTGAAAGTTTGGGGTGGTTTGCGCTTCGAAAAAGAAAATAGATTACCTCAGTGTTACTACACTGCATTATGGCACATCCAACAGAAGCCCAATACTCCTGCAGCACCAAAAATGAATAAGAGGTGAGAAGAAGAAAGCATATCAATAATATAAAAAATATGGAGAAAACCTAGCATTGCTAGCAATTCTAACTAGAATCACAAAGAGTGTCCTTGGGAAATCCAATCCCTACCTTTACAAATTGGAACCGGAGCAAAATAGGTTCAACCTAATCTGAACTTATTTTGCTCTAGTTCCAATTCCAAAGCACGGAGCTCGAGCTTCCAGACACACCCATATTTCAATCAAACGACATAAATGTCTAAAAGCTGAAAACACTAGACCAAAGAAAACAAGAAGTTGGGCTTCCTTATATTCTATATTAGCACTTGTGGCAAAAACTAATTCAATCCGTTCAACCTACCCAAACCAACCCAGCCCACTAATTAAATGGGTCTCTTATTGGGTAACCAAATAAGACCCATTTAGTAAATGGGTTATTACTCTCTCTCTCTCTCTCTAAAAAGATAATTCTCTCAAAGATATTAACCCATTACTCTCTCTAAAATTCTATAGAGAGAGAGAGAGGGGCCACCTCCTGTAAGAACTCCTTATGGTGCAAACCCTCGATACATCATTTTTCTAAAATAGTTAAAAAATGAATTTTTTGATGAAATTTCATGGATATGATCTCCACGGTGAAAAGATCATCTCCAATTTTTTTCATCAAAAAATTCAATAAAAAAACCGTTGAGATGAGGCGATATGTAAAAAATGGTATAAATATGCATTTTCGACCGTTGAAATTTTGACGACCATCTCACCCACTTTTTGATTATATTTTTTTATGAAACCTCATGGATATGATCTCAACAGTAAGAAGATCATATCCATAAAGTTTCATCAAAAAATTCAATCAATCAAGTGATTGGCTCAGATCCAAAATTTTAACGGTCGAAAATACATATTTATACCATTTTATTACAAATCACCTCATCTCAACGGGTTTTTTATTGAATTTTTTGATGAAAAAAATTGGAGATGATCTTCTCAACGTGGAGATCATATCCATGAAGTTTCATCAAAAAATTCATTTTTTACTATTTCAAAAAAAATGGTACTATTGGGGTCTGCACCATAAGAAGTCATTACAAAAGACTTTCTATGTATATATATATAATTTACCTCTAAAATAGTTTCTCTCTATAATTGCATCTCTTTCTCTATCCAACAAAATTCGTTTCTTCACTTCTAACCTTTCTAAAAAAAACTCTCCAAAAGTGTAATATCTTTTCCCTCTAAAAAATTTATTTCTAAAATGCAAACCCCTCTCTCTCTTTGAAAATTTCTCTCTTAATAGTAAATCCCTCTCTCTCTCTCTAAGGAAGTCCATCTCTCTAAAATGCTAATCCCTTTGTTTCTCTAAAACATCTCTTTCTAAATTGTATCCCTTCCTCTCGTAAGAAATATCTCTCTAAAATGCTAACCATTTATGTCTCTAAAATTGTAGCGAGAGAGTGATCTACTTGTAAAGATCCTGAACTTTAATTGAGACTGAGAACATTTACATGGCAAATTCGGCCATTTGTATATCTGTGCTCCGGCTATTTTAAAGTGAAAATTCCACATATCCTCGTTATCGGAGATGAGCCACGTACATCTTTGTGTGCTTACCACCCTTCTCTCCATTTTTTTACATTTATTTATATTAATTGTTGATTGTTAGCTTAGACGGTTTAGGACCTTGTACCTGATCTAATTTTATACATTAACAATTCTGAAGACGAAGAATGTACTTCAGGGCCTCGGGAAGCTGGAACGAAGTTGTTTCCTTCTCTATATGTGATTTACTTCCACATAGTCCATATTGTTCATCTAATGACAAATGCCATTACTTTTGGTTTTCAGTCCCCAAAGCTTAGGTTTCCCTAAGCACAGTTAACTTCAGTTATCGAACGAACATCCGTTGTGGAGGGCTTCAAGTTCCAAGAGAAGAGAAGAAGTACCGAAATGTAGCCATTAAAGAGCATTCAGTGAGGGGAGCTTTTTTTCAAGAAAGAGAAAACTTGTTCAAATTTTAGGGAGGAACTTTTTTAAAGAGAAATAGTTTTTAATTCAAAGAAAAAAAATAAAGAGAAAGGGATCAACATTTTAGAGAAAGAAACATTTTAAAGAGAATACAATTTTATAGACTTTTAGAGAAAGAGAAAGGGGTCTGAATTTTGAGATGAATCTTTTTTTAAGAGAGAATATAATTGGAACATTAGAGAGATGATTTCTTAGATAGAGGAAAAAAGGTTTGCATTTTTTAGATTATTTTTTTTAGCGAGATGAACTTTTTTTTAGAGAAACAATAATTTAAAAAAAAAAACAGAGTGCAAAAATCGACCTTCATGGTTTCAAAAAGCGAGTGGACCTAGACCCAACTGAGGGCATGACCCAACTTATTCTAACCCAATAGCCTTTGAAATTGGAACTTGGAGATTATTTTGCTCTAGTTCCAATTTCAAAGGATGGTGTTGGAGCTCCCAAACACCCAAATTTCATTCAAGCAATAGAAATGTATGTTTTTTTTCTGAAAAAAGAAAAAAATATGATTGTATTGTACGCTGAAAATAGTAGACCAGAGTAAACAAGAAATTGAATGAGTACTCTTATTTTGGCTTAAAAAGGGGAACCTGGTACCCCATCTCCCCTTAGTAGATTTGTAAAACTTTTTTAGGGGAGCATAGATGTATTTATTTGTCGGTCCTCCATATATTATATATTAGTGCTTCGTTATTTTTGGTTTTTAGCTCTGTACTAGCTTTTGTATGAGTGCATTTATGTTCTTGGTGGCTTTTTACGATATTTTTACTTTAAAAAAAAATTATGATGCTAACATAGAAAGCAGTGGGAAGGATGTGGTTGAAGAGTCCAAGGGGTTATGTTGTACCATTGGCTTTGCTTATAGGGTTTTAGAAAAGGGGTGGTATCTAGCCCCTTTGGAGGTTAATTGTGACAAAAGGGAAGGCGGGTGGCGTTTGCTAAGGCCCCACCAGTCGTCGTACGATGTCGGTGGCAGTCATAGAACGTCGGCATCAGGAAACCAGTCTCATTACATGGGGCAAGGTCTGGCCTTTCTTGGATTTTTGCTTGGCGGCGATGAAAATAACAACGCTCCTCAAATTGGGGGGATCTAGAGAGCCTCGTCGGCCGTTGGTGAGGATTATCAAATGTCGACAACAATAACTGGGGAGGGAGAGATACAGTGTTTAGTTGATGATTCGAGGGGTCTATAAGGCTAAGGTGCAAATTTGAAATGCCTTATCGTGGTGGTGGGTCGTTTGGGTTTCAGGGGTTGTTGTCGAAGGTCAAGAGGTCCAACCGAGTTTGGTCGGAAGTCGTCAAGGATTGTGACGCCGAAAAAGTGGTCTCACAAAGGACATTTGGATCAGGGGTTTAGGCCAACAAAGGAAAAGATAAATGGGTCGAAACCCTAGTGGGGGTCGTAAAGGTGGCGAGCAAGCATCGACAGATCTAGCGGGGGCCAACAAGCTAACATGGAGTGTGGCATGTATTAGTTGGATTGTTATGGTAGCGCTTCCTTGTGGTGCAAGGAGAGAGGTAAGACCGCAAGGCAAGGGGCACCCACGAGGGCAAGGTGTCAAACTGTGTGGCGGTGTCAGGTGGCAGAGGTGGACACAGACAGCAGCGACGACTACGGGCTTGTTAGTCATTGCGATTGTGGATGTCAAAGTGACGAAGGTAAGGGTTATTACCAAGGATTGGATTTGAGCTGCGAGTTGGTTCACCGCTTCCGTTATGCGGCCAGAATACCTTAGCGGCATTTTTTATTAATCGAGACTACGAGTTAATGGACCGACATAACTCTGATACCACTTTGATTTGAACATATAATCTGTACTAAACTCTCGTAAAAATTAAATAAACGCAATGAGTAGCCAAGGACTAAAGAAAATAAGCTAGTCCTAATCTCATCACCAAACTAAGAGAGATAACTAAGGACTATAATATAGGTATTTAAAATAAAACTAAAAACTCAAAGATGGTCTAATAAATAGTATTACAAATAACAAAATGGAAAAAGTTGATAACAAAATGGATAATTTCAACAATCTAGGGAAGCAACGGGACAAAGGAATTTCAACCACCCAAACATCCTCCCCTTATGACCCTATTCACCCCCAAAAAAAGTGCTTTTAAGAGACGAGTCCATCCCTTGGACAGCAACAGGCACCTCTAAACACCACATTTAAATCCCATATGTTGGGCGAGCTGCTTATCTCCATACGAAATTTTGTCCAAGCATAAATCTCCAAAGCCAATTACATTTGAGGGATAAATTATTTTTCTTTGGATTATCCACTTATAAACCACCTTGCGACACCGATATGCAATCAATTAGATGTTTTTTCCCCTTCCTCAACCACTGCAATTCAATCTTTTTTACAACTTTAATTGGCATTTTAAATAGAAACGTGTACTATATGGAAGTGTTGTTAAACACAAAATTGGTTAACGCTAGTTGACCACCACTACTTGTGTGAACCATCCAGTCTCCTAATCATTGTTTTTATCATGGGTTACCCAAAAGGGAGCAAGTTTGGGTTGCCCCCCAAAGACATCCCAAATAGGTCAAGAGTCACTCGTCAACCTCACATCCCGCTAAGCTTTCTAACTCTCTCCTCCACGTTGATAACTTTAAGGATGCTTTTAGACATGTTTACTCTTAGCCCCTAAAATGCACCCAAAAAATTCAGTCACCTCCATTAAAAATATCAAACTTACCCTCAGACATAAAGGGAAAAAAAACATATATCATCGCAAACTGCAAGAGCTTTATCCTTGCCCATCTCCAATCCCTTTACTATATAGTATCACACACTCCGTACATCAACCCACTCAAAACATCTGCAACTAGGACAATGAGAAATGGGGAAGGTGCAAAGACCGATCTTATTAACCAATATAGAAAATTTCACAACTCAAATGTCTTGTGACCATTGTTCCATTTAACCCTGAACCCACCCTTTCTTGGCAGGTGAAATCAAGGAAGTCCGGCTTAGTTAGGAAGTCCAAACTAAGGCCTCTCAAGCAATCTACATCTCCCTTCCTCTTTAGGGCACAAATACAAACCCTCAATACCAAAGCTTTCACCGTTATCTTTTGTCCGATGCAAATTCTCAAAACAATCAAGAATGTCATCCACAATTTTATTTTCCTCCTCCAACATGTCACCTTAAGTTTTCTAAACCGGACATCAATTTGTTTATTTTTTTCCCAATAGCAATTTTAAGGAACAATTGTATTATTATCCAATTATCTAATGCCTTTCACCAAAACATATGATTGAAGAATGATGTGGAAGAAAATTCTCCCCACCCAAAGCCCACTCCCTCACATACTAAATTCCTATATGTAGATGCTTTCTCTAGTAAAGAATAATTTTTAAAATAATGTTCATTCATAAATAATTAACTTTTAATACAATAGTATCTACAACTTCTCTACATTAAATGTCATATAACTACCAAATTTCCTCAACTAATTACCGCTTGATTCCTGAGAAGATGACCTCAGGAAAATCAAAAGAAGCAATGCCCACCATAATTCTTTTCGTCACTCAATCCCGTAGACCCAAAAACACAATTCTTCAAATCTCATATTTTGTTAAAATATTTAGACCCAAAAGCTTAAAACAAAGATTTATCTTAGTTTCCCAAATTATTTTCTGGGCAACCAAACAGAGGAATGTAAACAAACCTGCATGCACTGAATAAATAGCTTGTTCATTCATAAATAAATAACTTTTAATAACTATAGTATCTGTAATTTCGCAACATTAATTCCCAACATTTTCCATCAGATTTCATATTACTAGCAACTATCCTCAACTAATCACCCCTTGATTCCCAAGAAGACGACAGCACGAAAATTGAAGAGAGCAATGCCAACCATCATTCTTTTCCTTAATCTAAACCCATAACCCAAAAAACAAATTCTGGACAGCTCATATATTGTCCGAACTTTAAGACCCAAAAACTTACAAACTTAATGAATCTTAGTTTCCCAAATTATTTTTTCGGCAACCAAACAAGAAATAACCACCACATATTCTCCACTAATAGTAATTAAAATGACAGCAGAAAAATTAAAAAAGAGCATTGCGAGCCATAATTCTTCCCCTTACCTTAACCCCATAAACCCAAAAAAACAATTCTCCAGAGCTCGTATTTTGTTAAAATTTTTAAACCCAAGAACTTAAAACTAAATTTACTTGTTTCCCAAATTATTTTATCAGCAACCAAACAAGAAATAACTACCATCAAAAGTCATATAACTAGCAATTTTACTCGACTAATAGAAAATGACAGCACGAAAAAAAAATTGAAAAAAAAAAAAAGAGCAATGCCAACCATAATCCATTTCTTTACTCTAAACCCGTAGGCCCAAAAACCCAATTCTTTAAAGCTCGTATGTTTTTATAATTTTTAGATCCAAATGCGTAAAATCTATTTTATCTTAATTCCTGAGAAAATGACAGCATGAAAATTATAAAAAGAGCAATGCCAGCCATAATCCATTTCCTTACTCTAAACCCAAAAACCCAATTCCCACCCAAGAGCTTAAAACCTATTTTATCTTAATTCCTGACAAAATTACAACCATAATTCATTACTTTACTCTAAACCCATTTCCCAAAAGCTCATATTTTGCTAAAAAAAAAAATCGACCCAAAAGTTTAAAACCTCTTTTATCTTGATTCCTCAGAAAATGACAGCACAAAAATTTATATATAAAAAAAAAGCAATTCCAACCATAATTCATTCTTTACTCTAAACCCATAGACCCAAGAACCCAATGCCCTAAAGCTCATATTTTGTTTAAAAAAAAATTAGACCCAAAAGTTTGAAACCTATTTTATGACAGCAAGAAAATTATAAAAAGAGCAATGCCAACCATAATTCATTTCTTTACTCTAAACCCATAAACCCAAAAACCCAATTCTCAAAAGCTCATATTCTGTTAAATTTTTAAGACCCAAAAGCTCAAAACTAAAATTTATCCAAAATTATTTGATGCGTGGACAGACCTGCAAACGCTGAATAGCTTGTTGAAAAGTTGGGATGGATACTTTTTTGGATAGCTCTGATTCTGAATGGTGTGTAGTTGTAGAGATACATGTTTTGGTGAAACGGCGACGTATGGGCTGGTGAAGAAGAATAGGGTTTGGTTTAGTGGTGAATAGGAAGGAGAGATGGGGTTTGCGAGGTCTAAGAATGGAACTCACTAAGGACAGACTTAGTATTGCCATGGGAATGGGTTTGTGTGAAAGAGAGAGGCAACCCAAACAAATATGAAAACCTTAGCATGGGTCTATCCAAAGGAGGATGACTATAAACAAACAACAAATCCAAATTTTTTTTTTTTTTTGTGTGTTGGGCCACAAATACAATAAATGATATTTCCATTTCACTTCTAATTCTTAAAATATAAAATATATCGGCCATTTTTACAAAACATCGTAGGGATGTGGTGAGAGAGTATTACGAGAAACTAAAAAAATAGAGATCGTTTTTACGAGAAAAAAAAATATTGAATGTCCTTAATGCATAACCACTTATATTTTGAGTCCTAATTTTACAAAATCTATTTTTTGTAACCCACTCGGCCCTAAACTCAAATATCTTAAATTTAAATCTTGACTAACTCTTTAAGTTAGCTTATGGGCGAAGTTGGTGTGTACTCATCCATCTTTTTATCTCAATGCGAATGGTCACGCTTTGATCTAACCAAAGAAAGACCTAGTCTTGATGCGAAGAAGTTGATGCGAAGAAGTTGGCTCGAGGATATCATTATCTCATTAAAAACATAGTTATGTACTATTGATCTCCTATGTTTCAAACTTAGTAAACTAAACGTGTAACTCGTCCCCACATAAAAACATGTATCCATTGCAGTATTTTGAATTCACAATCTCTAACTAGCAATTTTATGTCGTCGATATTCATCTTATTCACATTAAAGTTGTAATTATTCTTAACAAACCTTAGATTATTTTTCTCACAAACTCATATGTTCGTTTACTCTGTTTGTTTATTAACAATAAAACTAAATTTAAAATATATTTACCACGTATTATATTTATAAAATAATTGATTTAATCAACGATCAGTTCAAATCAATAAATTATTGATTTCAAAACACACTAATATCAAATTTGAATTAATTATAAACTTAATAAACGTATAAACAATACTACACAATCAAAATCCACGTATATTTTCCAATATCTTTTTAGTGTTATTGGTGTCTTAAAGTAAACACAGTTTCAGTTACCCAATTCATTACCAAAAAGTTCACGTGATTTTCCTCTGCATTTTCATCATAGTGAATAATATTTCCCGATGAACACGCATATTTCATAAAATACATATACTTTCAATGTTCTTTAATCCTCATCGTTAATATTGTACACGTCAATTCTATAATATAACAATGTGTGGACTCAATATTCAAAAAATTCATTAACATTTTTATCAATTAAAATTAAATATCATATAAAATTACTTAAAAAATCTGTGACACCCCGACTAATTAAATACCGGGTAGCTACTCCTTTATTAAATCAATACAAAATGCCAAGTTGGTTCAGTTAATAGCATCACTGTCGAAAACATTTTAATAGTTACTAACCACCTAGTATTTAAAAAGTAAGTTGCCAAATTTTAAGTTAAGTCTGATTAACATGCAATAAAAGAATAATGGAGTAACAACATAATCCATTCACCATAATGAAGTAATAAATAACCAACAAAGTAATCAAAAGTCCGGAGGAAACTCCTCACAACAATCCCACAACTGAAAATAAAATGACAAGTCTGAATCATGAATTAATACATGCCATAAATCTGAATAACTGAAATAAATGAAATGTCTCTAAAGAAATGGGCGACATGCCCTAAAACTGATAAATGCTGAATAGAGAGTCAATATAGAAGAAGCGTCTACAAGCAAAGTCCTGTAACTTCCACAAACAGCTACAGCTCGTCACCTGAATGAGGATCCTAAGCATGATGTCCTTGTGGCTGGGCACCTAAAATGGTTTTTACAAAAATAGATTTGAAAGCAAATGGGTCAGAGCCCGAAAGTGGAAATCATTTTAAAAACAGCAAGTGTTTTAATAACATTAAAACATTAAATGCAAAATACATGTTAGGACGTGCACTCACATGAAATTCTCACCTCTCGACTACATGTTCACTCCTAACGTACCGTCCCCATCTAAAAGGCATCCATATATAACCAAACCGTAATAAGTTCTACCCCTTACTACTCGGTCCCCATATTACATTCTAGCGTTATTAAAATAATAGAGGACTTTACTTAACTCAGATTCTCAATTAGTAACACAATTCCATATCGATTAACCCGTTATGTTTTCTCGAAACGTTTCCATATATATACACACAATATCACATGAAAGTTCCCATTAATTAAGAGTATATTATTCACGTCATAAATATACAATACAAGCACCTCGAGACTAAGCTACGGTGCACACATACTCTGCTATCCATCCCGGTACATCACGTACATAAGGATCACGTATTCCGAATCTCTCAGGAATCGTTCTCAGATAACAACATCACAAATAATGGAGGCGAACACAGTCACATCACATGGGTCACGTACATACCTACGCTCCTACGATCAGCAGACTTATTAATATCCCAATAAGTCCTTCTCTGACCAATGTTCATCGAGGTAACAAATCTAAATCCAGGCAACACAAGGATTAGAAGGCCCTAAGCGAACGTAAACCTCCCGTGATAGCAAGTATGGTAGGTATGTCATACACATAAAATCAATACATATACTAAGTATGCACACATCTTAGTAATCACCATAATATTTTGGTGGTACCCTTCTCATTCTCGTACCGACATATAATACTACACAATTTATGTGTTCCCGGTTATTATAATAAATTAGGCCGTCAATAGTTCTCGCGCCGTAATAGACACTCACGTCCTACTCCATAATTTCCCCTTGGTTCGAATCACACTTCTAGGTTTTACTCCTCATTATACCTCAAATGTCCCTACTATATTAATTTATCATCAAGGGAAGGTGATCTCTACCATTAAGTAAGGTTACGGGACACGCGAAATCAAAACAGGCTAAAAAGCCTAAACTGTCAGCTCGTTAGAAGTCTCGTTCGAACGAGGCTGTTCGAACGAGAGTTCGTTCGAACGAACTGGGCCTTCTAACGAGATCTCGTTCGAACGAAAATCTTCGAACGAACATCCCTCTCGTTAGAACCCAAACTGTCAACTCGTTAGAAGCTCGTTCGAACGAGCTCGTTCGAACGACCTGGGCAGGTCTTCTAACGAGTGGCCAGATTCGAGCCCAGAAATTCCTTTACTCGTTTTTCAAATTTTTCTACACCTCTAATCTCCTCTAAACATCGTTCCAACATCAATTTAAGGTTCCTAATTTGTACTAAACATTCATAGATCATAACTAAACGTTTATATAGGGCCAATACATCTTAAACATCATCAAATCCCTTCATTTATCCCCCAAATTACATGAACATGAACCCTAAAATTTATAAATCATCAATGAGCCTAATCCAATCCGATTTTGTTTCATCCAAATTATAATATCATCAGAATAATCATCTAAATACAAATCTACATGCAATTCCTCATCAAAAATGTAATTTTTACTTCCAATTAAAATGGGTTTTTCATTAACTCCCAAGAACAATAAGATTTTATCAATTCCTACACATGGAAGAAACATTCTTTGCAAAATAACGAAATTAAACCACTTGCCTTATTTGAATCTCTGATTTTGATGTCGATCTGATGGAGTGTTCTCTCTCTCTCTCTGCATAATTCCTTCTCTCTCTCTCTCCAAGCTTTCTTCTCCAAGATGCTAATAGTGGCTTGGGTTTGCCTTAGGAAATTTTTGGAACTATTCTAATAACCCCCGTAGCCCAATAAGTCTTAAGATGTGGTTAGTGGGCAATTTCCAAGTCAGCTTTTTAATTCCCAATTTTCGTAGGTTTTAATTCCCAAAAATCCAAAATTACCAAACTACCCTTATACGTTGCCGGTATGGCCTAAAAATACCCCGGGACCCAAACTAAACCCCCGGCTAGTGTTTTCTGACTATTTCGACCCTTACGGACGCGTTGGCTCACTCAAAACGATCATACGGTTAATAGAAATAAAATTCACTCTTTAATTATCATAATTATATATCTGACGCGACTGTCACACGCGTCTCAACAAAATTCCCAAATTGCCGTATTTCGATCTCACGACAAATTTCATAATTCAAAATTCATATATAATCATATATGCACATTATAATCAAATACTAACTCGCATCTCGCTAGTATTTTAATCCGGATTAATTTCCAATTAATACGCATTTAATTCATTAATTCAATTAATCCCATAAATAAATATCACGAAAATACGGGGTATTACAAAACCAAACTACCCAAAATTTCCAAAATGCATACAAATTCACCATGCCATCGCGTTTTATTCAAATTGCATGCAAATTTTTTTTTATGTTCACTATTTTAGTTGTTATTAAACGGTGTATTTCAAAGTTCACGTCATGTAATCAAATGCAAGACAATATTTCCACTTGTTGCTACACTAAATGTTATTTATCTACATTATACACTATACTTATTATCTCTTATTTACCAAATCAAACATAATATAGATAAAAATAATGAATACATATAAAGCATAAATCAATACAATTACATGCATGAGTAAACTAGTAGGCATATTCATGTTAAAGTAATATATTTAGACTAGACACGCTCATGTTTGAGTTTTGGTAGATCTTATGCATAGGATTTTAAAAATTCTGTAAGGGAGATTTGTAAGGACAATTTGTCCATCATTTATTGGTTATGTCATACGCCGTCACACCGTTGAAGAATATTCAAGACCGTATCTACGTCAACGGATCCGAATATCAAAAAGAAGAAGGAATCAGATTTCTGCAAAGCCGGACCGGTCCGCCCAGAATAAAAGAACCGATCCGCCTGCGGACCGGTCCGCCTGCTGAAAAGCCAGTACACCCCGGACCGCAAGCGAACCGAAGAAGCAAAAAATAAAAAGAACCGGTCCGCCTACCCGGACCGATCCGCCTCAGACCCGGACCGGTCCGCCTGGGATAAACACAAAACAGATCGTGTTCAGATTTTCAAGGCCCAGGACTTCTTATTTAATCCCACTACGGGGAGGTGGTTTAGTAAGACTTCCACACGATTTTCAGAGTACAAAAAACTCTAAGTCTTCACCTGTTGAGTCCCAAAAGTCCAGTTTTTTTGTTGATTCACACAACCTCTCATACATTTGTGAATATTTTTGTAACCCTAGAACACAACCAGTTGTTGTTCAACCCTTGTGGAGAAGACCGTTCTTCTTCTTCATTGCAGCCCTCCTAGAAAGGGATATTTCCAGCCGCCGACTACAGAATCCGACACCTGAGGGTAATTCTCAGTCACTTGTATTTTCATTGTAATCCGAAATTGTACAGTTACAATATTATAATGAAAATAAATGGTTTTACCCCTTTGGGGGATTTTTCCTCAATTGTGTGTGTTTGATTAATCTTCATGATCTACTTCTTGATTCAATCACACATAGTTGCATGTTTAGGGTTTATTTGGGTTAAACTGAATTGAATTATATAATTTCTTATTTGAGCGCACGCACATACTCTTCTCAAATTGGTATCAGAGCAGGTTACGCTAATCTATCGCGTATTCCTATTTTCCGCAAAATCTTTTCTAAGATATCATTTTTCTAAAAAAAAAAATTATTTTTGAAAAAGTGCATGTTCAAATGGAGAAATCATATAATAAATTACCTATTTTTGACGGGACAAATTATGCTTATTGGAAAGCCCGCATAAGGTCGGCTTTAAAAGCCATAGATGAAAGGGTTTGGATTTTAGTTGAAAGAGGGTGGACACCTCCCTCCGTCACTGTGGAAAACGTGACTAATTTAAAACCTGTCACCTCTTGGACTGAAGATGAATTTAGATGGTCTTCTTTTAACTCTAAAGGTTTGAGTGCTATTTCCGGTTCCATCACTCCCGATGAGTTCCGACGTATCATGACGTGCACCACGTCAAATGAGGCATGGGATGTTTTACAACTCACCCATGAAGGAACAAATGCTGTGAAAGAGTCTAAATTGCAAATTTTGACAACTCAATTTGAAACCATCACCATGCATGAGACTGAATGTTTTGATGATTTCTATGCTAGACTTTCTGACATTGTTAATACTAGCTTTAATCTTGGTGAACATATTCCTAATGCTAGGGTTGTTAAAAAGATTCTTCGTTCTTTGTCTAAGCGGTTTATCCCTAAAGTCACTGTGCTAAATTCTATGGGCAATTTAATTATGATAAAATTGGAAGAACTTGTAGGAGATTTGCAAACTTATGAAATTGATATGTTCCCTAAAACTGCTAGGTCTAAAGATAAGTGAATTGCACTTAATGCCAAAGAGAAAAAGAGTGAGGGGTCGGCTAGAAAGAGGTAAGAGTCATCTAGAAAGAGAGAGACTGACACGTCAGATTCTGAGTGTGATTTTGACTTAGATGATTTGGCTCTTTTTGCAAAAAAATTTCAAGAGGATTCTCAAATTTAAGAAAAATGGCAATTTTAAAGATAAAAAGAAATTTGAGAAAAATAAGTTTGAAAAGAAAAATGAAAAAGATTTCAAAAATCCTCCTAAGAAAGAAAGTGAGAGATGCTTTGAGTGCGATGGTAAGGGTCATAAAGCCTTTGAGTGTGCCACTCGTCTGAATAGAGAGAAAGGGAAAGTTGTCATTAATTCTACTCTTAGCGACGACAGTGAGGTCGAGACGGTGGATTCAGGAGATGAGTCACCGCATGAGTGTAACTTCATCGCATTCATGGCCAGTCAAGTGAGCACTCCTAGTTCTCTTTACGACGATGAGGATGATGCTTCACAGGGACACCTCGACAGTGAGATCGATGTGAGTGAGGTGGAGGATGACTCAAGTGAGAGCGAGAGTGATATTCAACGCGCCTACGCTGAGTTGTATTCTGAGTCTTTTAAAACTAAAAAACGTAACAAAGCGCTAGTTCTTAAGATCACCGGCTTAGAGGAAGATTTGAGAAAGGCGAGAGAGAGAGAGTCCTCCACCTTCACCGCCCTGAGAGAGAGAGAGAATCTGCCTGTGTCGAGAAAGAGAGTTTGTTTAGAGAGAGAGAGAGTGTGTTTTTGAGAAAGAGAGAGGGGACTTGACTAAACAAGTGGCTAGTCTTACGAGTGAGCTCCATTCCTTCGTGGAGACTCGAAAGAAACTTGAAGCCTTTGTTGCCCAGCTGACTCATGATCTTGAGAAAGCAAAGGAAGTCAAGGTATAAATCGAGGACAGATCGGGGAAAATGGGAAAGATGCTCCTCGGCCCCGCTTTAGGTTTTGGTGATACGCAGGGAATTGGTTATGATGGTGGCTCCACCTCTCAAATTGCACCTGGACCAGTTCATGAGTTTACTACTACTCCTTATGGTCATCGTCAAAAACCTCGAAGGAGAGTTCGACCGAGAAAAGCAAACCAAGGTCCGCCTTTGACTGTGTTCTTTTGTACCTATTGCAAAAGAAAAGGCCACCTCAGGGAGTTTTGCTATAGCATTGGTCGGACACGACGTACTACAGCTCCACGTCAGCATACTGATGATTTTACCAGTCTGAGAGAGTGAGTTGAGCTTTTAGCTGTCACCCCTCAGAGTTTGATGGAGGAATTCCGACGGATGCCTTTGCCGTCAGTGAATGCTTCTCACATTCCAGCTAAAACCAACAACAAAAAAGGCAAATAAAAGGTCTCCACTTATTGGGTACCTAAGAAAGATAGAAAGGCCTTTGTTGTTCATGTTGCTCTCAAAGCACATAATACCTCACAGTGGTATTTTGACAGTGGGTGCTCCAGAAATATGACAGGTGATGCCTCATTTTTTACATCTCTTGAGGATTATCAGGACGACAGAGTCACCTTTGGAGATGGGAGCAAGTCTAGCATTATGGGACGAGGTACTATCGAGTTACCTGGTTTTCCTAAGCTAGAAAATGTTTTATACGTCAAAGGTTTGAAAGCAAACCTTCTCAGCATTAGCCAGTTGTGCGACGCTGACTTTGCAGTAAAGTTTGACCGGGACACTTGTAAGGTCTATAATCAAGCCGGTAAACTATTAGTGCAAGGGGTGAGGACAAAGGATAATTGCTATGGGACTGAGCCCACATCCTCACTTGTCTGCAATAGCGCCACGATCACTCCTATGGATCTGTGGCCCCAACGCCTAGGTCACATAAATATTAGAGATCTCACTCGCTTAGCTAGAAAGGAACTAGTACGTGGCTTACCATCTCTTGGAAGGCCAACTTCGACGGTTTGTGGACCCTGTCAGATGGGAAAACAAATTCGTAGTCCCTATAGGAAGTTGCATTCCATTACCACCTCTCGTGTTCTTTAGCTTATATACATGGACCTTATGGGTCCCACTCGTACCGAGAGTCTAAGTGGTAAGAGGTATATCCTAGTGATGGTAGAAGATTTCTCCAGGTACTCCATTGTAGGTTTTCTGAGAGAGAAATCCGATGTTGTAGAGTTTTTAACGACCAAGTGACGTGTCCTGTAAAATCAACACGGAGTCACTATTAACAGGATACGTAGTGACAACGACACTGAATTCAAGGAAGCAAAGGTAGATTCATATTGTGATAGCCTTGGGATCAAACATGAGTTTTCTACTGTGAAGAATCCTCAGTAAAATGGGATTATTGAGAGAAAGAATAGAACGATCCGGGAGATGGCTATATCTATGCTTCTAGGTCGTAAAGTTTCTAGGAGATTTTGGGCAGAGGCAGTGTCTACTGCATGCCACACGGTGAATAGGGTTTATCTGCGTCCACACACACTTCAGACACCTTATGAGTTGTGGACTGGAAAGAAGCCCAACCTTGCATATTTCCGTGTCTTTGGGAGTAAATGCTACATCCTACGTTATAGAGAGCAATTAGGAAAGTTTGACTCCCGGAGCGACGAGGGAATATTGCTGGGATATTCATCGACTAGTAGAGCATACCGGGTTTTTAACCTGAAGAGCTCTAAGGTTATGGAATCAATAAACGTCACCGTGCAAGATGACGAACCTCCGACGGTTATTGATCCTAACCTTCAGTGTGAGGATGAGGACTTTTCTGACAGTGATTTACTTGTCCCTCTCTCACACTCTGTGGACCCTACTCATGTGCTAGGGGACACACCTGCTTGGGTTCGCAAGAGTCATGACCCTTTTGCCATTATTGGTGATCCCACTCTTAGGGTCAAGACTCGTGCTCAACTAGAGAACGTCGCTAGCCACTTTTGCTACACGTTCAACGTCGAGCCCAAAAATCATAAAGAAGCACTCAAGGATAAATACTGGATATCTGTTATGCAGGAAGAGTTGCTTCAGTTTAAAAAGAATAATGTCTGGGAACTTGTCCCCCGACCTAGTGAGACTAATGTGATAGGTACCCGATGGATTTTTAAGAATAAAATGGATGAAAATGGTACCATAATTCGAAACAAGGCTAGGTTGGTCGCTCAAGGCTACACACGGATAGAGGGTGTAGACTTTGGGGAGACATTTGCTCCTGTTGCGAGGCTTGAGTCCGTCCGTCTACTACTCGCCATCGCATGTCATCTGCGCTTCAAGTTATATCAGATGGATGTCAAGAGTGCATTTTTGAATGGCATTCTACAGGAGGAGGTTCATGTGGAACAACCAAAAGGGTTTGAAGATCCTAAGCACCCTGAGCACGTTTATTATCCGAGGAAAGCCTTGTATGGTTTGAAGCAAGCACTCCGTTCTTGGTACGAGAGGCTTACTTCCTATCTCTTAGCTCGTGGCTTCAAGAGAGGGGGAGTAGATATGACATTGTTCGTCAGGAGAGATGACGGTGCTATTTTGGTTGCCCAGGTCTATATGGACGACATAGTCTTTGGATCCACATGCTCCCAGCATGCTCACCACTTTGAGGAGGAGATGAAAAGTGAGTTTGAGATGAGCATGGTTGGTGAGCTTACATTCTTCCTTGGTCTCCAGGTTCGTCAGCTAGAGGATGGGATGTTCATCTCCCAATCCAAGTATGCTAGAGACCTAGTGAAGAAATTTGGTTTAGACTCCGCTAAGCATGCACGTACACCTATGAGTAACACTACCAAGCTTAGTAAGGACAATTCAGGCAAGGACATAGAGCAAACCTTATATCGGAGCATGATAGGTAGCCTTCTCTACTTGACTGCCAGTCGTCCCGATATAGCCTTTAGTGTTGGAGTCTGTGCGCGATATATTAGGCGTCCCCGAAAGAGTCACACTTACTTGCTCTAAAACGTATTATTAAATACGTAAGTGGGACTCTCTCATACGGTATTTGGTATTCCTTTGATACTGATGACCGTATGTCCGCCTATTCAGATGCCGATTGGGCCGGGGATGTAGATGGTTGTAGGAGCACTTATGGTGGGTGTTTCTATTTTGGTTCTGCTCTTGTCTCCTGGCTGAGCAAGAAGCAAAATTCCATCTCTTTATCCACTGCGGAGGCTGAGTACATAACCGCCGGGAGTTGTTGCACGCAACTCTTGTGGATGAAGCAAATGCTGGATGATTATGGGATTTCACAGGACACCATGACCATTTCCTGTGACAACACGAGCGCGATAGACATATCCCGCAATCCAGTCCAGCATTCGCGCACCAAGCACATCAGGATACGTGAGCACTTTATACGACAGCTAGTTGAGTAGAAAGTCATATCCCTGAGTTTCGTTCCCACTGACCGTCAGTTTGCCGACATTTTCACGAAACCTTTAGATGCCCTTAGATTTGAGAGTCTTAGGAAGTCTTTGGGGATTTGCACAGTTGACTGAGGGGTTGGTCTATGTCTAGAATAGGATGTTTTTCTTTTTTCATGTTCATATCATATGCTTCCTATTGCTAGTATGTTTTATATGTATCATTCTTTTGTTGTACAGCTATTTATTTTGTTTGAAAAATCCAAAAAGATTTTTTTTGTAGTTTTTGTATATTAATATTTCCAGAAAAACACAAAAAGATTTTTGTATTTTTTATGCACCTTTTATGGATGAACATTTAAGATAGCCAAGTCACACATTCATTCCATTTATCCATGTGACTGTTTGATAGAGATTTGAGACGCTACATCATTTTATCCATGTGCTTTACATAGTATGGAGTCTTTGAGATGTAATTAGTGATATTTTCCTACATGTTTGACTCCTATCTCCTTTATTGCACACATGCACGGCTATATTTGATTATTGCACTTATCTATCACATATTGACTTGCGTGTTTCCATCTCAATTCTGTCTATACAACTTATAATATGCGATAAAACTTGACAAGATTAGAATGCATGTATAAACCGTTTTGATGAGACTGAGTGTTTATTTAAGAATGGGGAGGGGCTGCGAAAGGTAATTATCTCATCTTTGCGCAAAAGCCACCGTTTAAAAGGACCTAAAAAATAGAGGAATTTTATTATCCGGGGTCCAAAGAGGTTAAAAGAGCCCAAAAAATTTAAAGGCAATAAAAAGCACTTCATGCCAAATATGGGCCACTTAGGTTTCACCATCAATTCTCCAAAGTTTGAGAATTTAGAATGCCTCTATTCAAAATTATATCTGAGGGAGTTTGGTTGGAGAATATAAACAGGTTTGCACTTCCTTGAAATTCCTGAAAAAGTATAAAAAGTTTTGGACGTTATTGGTGTAGAAATCATTTTTAGCTTTGATTTGTTGATTTGATTGAGTCAATGTCTTATATTTCCATTTTTTTTACACCAAAGGAAGACTTTGAGTTCATTCGTTAGGAGTATCCGATATTCATCGTGCACATATGTCATGTTTGTATGCATTGATTTTTCTATCGAATTTGATCACACCCATTCATTAACGCTATCATCGACTTGGTTGCTTTGTGTTCATTCATGGTGTGATTTTGTTTGAATTTTTTTTTGAAAAATTCAAAAAATAGTTGTGTCTTTCCTTGTGACACCCCGTCATTGCTTGTTTGCATTATTTCTCTCATTTGTCTATTTGGGGACATCATAAAAAGGGGGAGAAAGAATTATCACATTAAGGGGGAGTTTTGCAGTGTTGAGTTATTTATATCTCATTTCACACTCGATACGTCACTTGGTATTTTTGCTTTTTCTCATGTGTGTAGGTACCATCTGATGATCAGTGAAATACACACCCTGATGAGAAAAGCGTTGAAGATTCCTGAAGAGTTGAAGAACAAACGATGAAGTCTTATTCAATTGTACGTATAGGCAATTTTTTTTTACTTGATAATTCGGATGTTTTTATGTTTGTACCGGCATAGACATAGGGGGAGATTTGTAAGGACAATTTGTCCATCATTTATTGGTTATGTCATACACCGTTGAAGAATATTCAAGACCGAATCTATGTCAACGGATCCGAATATCAAAAAGAAGAAGGAATCAGATTTCTGCAGAGCCGGACCGGTCCGCCCAGAATAAAAGAACCGATCCGCCTCATACCCGGACCGGTCCGCCTGCTAAAAAGCCAGTACACCCCGGACCGCAAGCGAACCGAAGAAACCAAAAATAAAAAGAACCGGTCCGCCTACCCGGACCGATCCGCCTCAGACCCGGACCGGTCCGCCTGGGATAAACACAAAACATATCGTGTTCAGATTTTTAAGGCCCATGACTTCTTATTTAATCCCACTACGGGGAGGTGGTTTAGTAAGACTTCCACACGATTTTCAGAGTACAAAAAACTCTAAGTCTTCACCTGTTGAGTCCCAAGACTCCAGTTTTTTTGTTAATTCACACAACCTCTCATACATTTGTGAATCTGTTTGTAACCCTAGAACACAACCAGTTGCTGTTCAACCCTTGTGGAGAAGACCGTTCTTCTTCTTCATTGCAACCCTCTTGGAAAGGGATATTTCCAGCCGCCGACTACAGAATCCGACACCTGAGGGTAATTCTTAGTCACTTGTATTTTCATTGTAATCCGAAATTGTACAGTTGCAATATTATAATAAAAATAAATGGTTTTACCCCTTTGGGGGATTTTTCCTCAATTGTGTGTGTTTGATTAATCTTCATGATCTACTTACTTCTTGATTCAATCACACCTAGTTGCATGTTTAGGGTTTATTTGGGTTAAACTGAATTTAATTATATAATTTCTTATTTGAGCGCACGCGCATACTCTTCTCAAATTCATTTTGTTTATGTCAATTTCTAGTTATATCCTGGAATTGCCAAATTAGAATATTTATAAGAATGTTGTTCTGTTGGCTTATTCCGTAGGGGTATTAGGATTAGCTAGAGACTTTCTAATGGAATAGGATATAGGGTGTATAGTAAAAATGATTATATATATATATATATATATATATATATATATATATATATATATATATATATATATATATATATATATATATATATGTGTGTGTGTGTGTGTGTGTGTGTGTGTGTGTGTGGTGGTGGTTTGACACCTTTAATGAGGGGCATATATCCACTATGAAAGCATTATCTCTATGTATATATCCTCTAATGATGATGATTGTGAGAATGACAAAACCTCTTGCTAAAGGAAAAGTTAGTTTGAGATTAATTGCGGTATTTATAATGGTTAGGAGTCATTAAGATGAAATTATAAAGCCTCCCTGAACCCACTTAACTCGCTTAGGACCCACGTAGACTAAAGATAATGCATCCACTATACATGTAAGAAGAAACACATCGAGTAAGTGCAAAGAGGAAGTGTTTACATCTTCTAACTGCTTGTATATCTCTTAATAATTTGAAATTTTCGATCTTTTAAGCATTTCCAAGTCCCGTGTTTATGAATAACCTATTGAAGGTGGGTTATGATATAAGTAGCATGGGCAACCATGTCTTAAGGTCCATCGACAACAAAGAATATGGTGGAGTGTTGATGAAGAGGTTATATGTCATAATTGGTATTTAATGGTAGAATTAAACATGATTTATTGCATCAGGATTAATCTATGTAATGAGTGGGTGGTGGTGGCATAAAAATTATACTTTTCACCAACTCATTTCATCAACATATAGGTTTTTATGGTTCTCATGAGATAAACGTGGGCATTCAAGTTCGATTATAGATGTAGGAGGTCCCTATGGTACCTTGATGGATGGTGGGGATGAAGCCCAAAATTATTAAGGTCAAATAAGCTCTACTGGGGGTGAATAACGCTTGTCGAACCTTTATTGAGGGTCATATATGCTTAATTATGAAGTATACATCTATCTATAATGTTATTCTGATTTAATTTAACCTACTAATATCAAGTGTAATTTTGTGAGCGTGCTCGATAATTATTTTTGGGTCATGCCGAAATTTCCTTAGCCCAAAATTAATCAGGATTTGTGATTTATTCAAATGCTTCAATTAAGAAGACTTTTATGAACTACTGTATAATTTGTAATTAACCAAACTAAAACTACAAAGTGAGATTTATGGCAAAAATAGATTAAAGACATTTTGAAGAGAAATAATTAAAATGTAATTTAAAATAAAGGAATTTAAGCGCAGTTGAAGGTAAATGATTTGGAATGCAAAGACTTAAAGTAAACAAAAACTCAATGTTAAAATGTTGAAAGATATATGGAAGTAAACTGACAATAGAGTTGAAACATAACCTTACATACGACTTCTAAGTACAAAATAAATTAGATAAAATACAAATAAGTATACTCGTTCTTTGTTGAAGAAGCTTCCTCGTATTTTGGTCACGGATCACGTATTTCAGAATGATGAGTATGTTTGTGTTCTTCCTTCTTCATCCAAATGTGTTGACTATGCTCCAGCCTCATACAAAGTTATCATTTGTCCTTGAGCCTTCTTAATCAAGCCATTGACGAGTTTGAAGCTCTTCATTTAATCAACTCTGATCAACCAGCTACCACTATCATATATGTCCACTACAAGAATTTACACCATTAACAACATACAAATTATGTTGCTAAAGTTAGAAATATGTTGCTAAAAGCTTTTGGCAACATATTTTGCTATGTTGCCAGCTTTTTACCAATTGTCTGTCTAGGAAACCCTTTGGCAACACAGCAGGCTTGTGGTGCTAAAGGTATACTTTTGGCAACACGCAATTATGTTGCAAAAAGTATTTTTTTAATTTGAAAAGCAACAAAATAGTTGTGTTGCCAAAAGCTATAGCTTTTGGCAACACAGGAGCTTGTTGCCAAAACGATATACCTTTGGCAACACAAGAGGTGTGTTGCCAAAAGGTATGACTTTTGGCAACACAAGAGGTGTGTTGCCAAAGGTACGACTTTTGGCAACACAAGAACTGTGTTGCCAAAGGTATAGTCTTTTGGCAACACAGCTCTTGTGTTGCCAAAATTCGTACCTTTGACAACACAACTCGTGTTGCCAAAAGCCGTACCTTTGGCAACCAAACATGTGTTGCCATATCCAAAGTGATAGATGTAGATGATAACTTTTGGAGACAAAAAATTGTATTGCCAAAAGTACAATATTTTTATTTTTTACCTATTATTTTTTTCGCAATTGTAAGCACTTTTAAGCCTGCACTTTTTTCATCAAACATGCAACCTTATAATCCAAAATAACATTACGCATCTTTCATACAATCATAAGTAATACAAAATTCCACAATTTTCAGCCAAATCTCATAAAGATGAATTACAAAATAATATTTCATCACAATTCAAGTATAAAGGTATAAAATAAATGTCTCCCAAATAAGAACGTAACAAAAGATGTAAACATGATCTAGCCTAATACATTAACACATTAAAATATGTATAAAAAATCTACGTACACTAAAACGACGACAATATCGCTCCCCTACACTATAAGAAACCGCAACTCCAAGTCACCACGAACATAATAACTCTAAGCAAAATCCACCATAACCTGCACAAGATACAAAAATAAATGACTACTGGGTTTGTATAACTTCAAATGCATGTATGTTTGACTTGATCAATTTAAAACACTATTTAATTTCAGAAAATTTCGGCAAAGTTTCCTTTGTTTATTCATGAAATCCAAAATATTTTTAACATTAAAATAAATCCAACAGCAAAAAACGTAGCTAAACCACCATTAAATCCCTTTCACCAATTTAATATCTAAAAATAGTATCCGAGTAGCTACATAAACTTAAATAAGTATCCGAGTAGCTACGTACCTCGATCCTCCATATCCATAAACTTTTTCATGTGTCGCAAATCCATTTTCATTCTACACAAAATACAAAATAAATTATAATCTATCCGACTTCAAAAGATAATAATAATTTATAACTATAATAATCAAATTCACTGTGTCTAAAAAAAATAAAGTGTCAATTTTTAAAAAAAATTGGGCGTAGTCTCCTTTGTTTATTGGACTATCCACCCTGTTTAAAGGGTAACGACAAATCCAACAATATAAAAAAAATCCCAAATTCGTCTAACAAAAGCTTCAATGAAACAAACTTCTTATTGGCACGTGTTCGATGTGAACTAACCAACTGTCACGTGCTCACTTCCATAGGGACACCACCATGGTACATCAAATAGCACTCCATATACTTCCCTTGACGGGGGTTCCATATGGCCATCATTAAAAATGGCCCGAAGGCGCTGTTGGTTATCTCTACTGGTTACCCCTGTTAAATGCCTCAATCGCACCTGGATTGGCTCAATCACGTACACCTTAAACAGTTCATCTCCTGAGAAGGTGGTTCTGAGGTCTTCTACGAAAATCAATTCCATATCCTTTCCCAGAGCCTGCAAATCACCAAAAGAATTGAGTTGATAGTGTACCTCACACTTTAACCATGGAATTTTCTCGAGAAGTTTCTGGAAGCAAAGAAGAAAGCATACACCTGAAACAATAATTGTTTTCTCTCATCAGCTACACATTAAACATAACAATGTAATGTTATTAATGCTTCTTAAAAGTATTATCATTTCATATTTTATTAAACAATTGAATTGGTGTTACTTAGGAGACAACATTTACGACTTAATCGTAAATAATCAATTTCATCATTAATAATTGGAGGAGAAACATTTCTAAATAACTTGAACTAGTAAATAATGAACATTTAGATGCCAAAATCTTAAAAGCGCATAAAACAGCATATAAGTTAATAAGGACCATAAGAGTTATGGGACATCCCTTAAAAAAATACCCGACAAATTCACCCCCTTAAATATTAATTCGTTGTAATTAAGCCTAGAAACAGGATTCCCTCCATTTTTTTACCTAAAAGGGAAAATAAAATACCCCAACCTAAAAATAAAATCCAAAATTAAAACAATAAAAAAGTAAAAATAAATATAAAAAAAACTCCCATTATCACAATCCCTTCAATTCCTCCTCCATCATTTCAACTACCACCTCACCTTTAGCTTCTGCCCCCGCACTCCCTCCAACCACCATTATATATATAGATGCTATAATTATGTCGAAGGTAAATGGTAGGAATGAACAATGAGTCAATTATTATCAACAAAAATATCAATGCTATAAGTATGGAAACATAATCTTAATTAGAGTAATGAAGATAATAAAGTTTTTTAAAACAATTTTAACTCCATGTTAGATTAAGAAAGGTCAAACCAGTAAATTGCAATAGTATTAAAATTCGAATCGTTTACAAAAATAGGAACAATTTGTTCAACACTATAGTTTGAATTGATTCAAATATAAATGCGTAATGAGGCCTGAAGCAAAGATTTGGGGATATTTTATGCAGGGGACATTGGATCTCAGTCAAATGGGAAAAATAAAAAATAATTTATGTTTTAAATACAGAAAACAATCGAAGTAACATGTAGAATGGGATTTTTTTTTAAATGTTTTAAACAGAGATTAATGAAATTATCTTAGGATTTTTCAGTTTTACACACTTACTAAAAACGAGATTACAGATGTAGGTCCTATAACAACAACAAAAAAAATCAACAGAAGAAATTGATCTAGGAGATTTTGTATGAAAAAAACAAAATAACTAAGATGGATTTCAGCCAATGAAAAAATAAAATAATTTTCGCTGTAAAAACTGAAAAAATGAAGTAATAGAAAATTTATTACAACAAACTAAGTAACATGAGCAATTACTAAATTGCAGAGACCATATAAGATGAATTACCAAAACCCTACCACCAGCAACCCCCGACCGACCAAACCCTTGTCCAGCTTCAATCGGCATAGACCCAACGCAGATCTGGTGCTGAACGCCCACCTTTCTGTCTGAATCTGACCACGACATACATAAATTGATGTAGGTGTACGTGCGCGTGTTTTACGTTTGTGCGCGTGTTCTGTTGTGCGTGTGGGAGAGGTAGATATAGGAACCTGCTATGGTGGTCGGTGGAGCGGAGATTCAACCGGCGGTGGAGCAGAGATCAGCCGGCAGTGGTGGAGTAGAGATTTATCGAGAGAGAAAGCGAGGGAAAGAGAAGCCGAATGACGGTTCCTTCTTTTAAGTTTTTTTTTGTGAGAAGGGTTTTGCTTATTAAGATTTCAATGTATTTTAAATAAATTATATGGAAAATACTTTTGGCAGCAAAAAATTCTAGTTGCCAAAGCCGCTCTCTTTTCGCAACAAGGGTTTGTGTTGTAGAAAGTTATATGACTTTTGGCAACATAAGACAATGTTGCTAAAGCTTCAAATAATTTCCCTCCTAAAAAATTTAACTTTTGGCAACAAGTTTTATTTTATGTTGAGTACGATGTAAAATGATCTTTTGGCAACAAGATTTTGTTACCAAAAGGGTATCTTTGGCAACAAAAATAGTTTATGTTGCTAAATAGTGTTGCTAATGGTGCAAATTCTTGTAGTGGTTTTCATGTTTACCATAAAGTACACCCTTCCTCTCAAAGCTAGGCCTTACGAATAATGGGACTCTTATGTTCACTCCCCCTTTAGACCAAAGAGTGACCATGAGACCAAAAATGGATCTGAAACTAATGGATATAAAGTGTTCCCGACATTGGAATCCAAAATTGAGTTTGATCCCCCGCGATTTAATTCACTAGACGATAAACCTTGGGAAGGTCCTTTATTATTTTCCAGGCAATACTGCAACACTTGGATCTTATCGATTTAGACATTTCATCTTTAGTCATTACAACCTGGGGCGGACCTAGGCGGTCATGAGGGGTTCTGGATTTTGGGGGATTTCCCCCAAATATATGCTAAAAACACTGGGGCCTATGTGTAATATTTTGAAGTGAAAGGCATTCAATTTTTGAGAGTTTAGAAGCTTAGGGAGAAATTATAAATAAACTAACTATTTTCTTCTCTTAAATGTGCGCCTCGTTTTCAAAATAAAAATTAAAAAAATTAACTAAGCTAAGTTCCATTCTCCTCTTTTGTTTTACCAAACAACCGCCCAATACCTCCCTCTTTCCCTTTCTCTTTCTCTTTCTCCTCTCCTCTTCCATCATCACCCAAATTTTCCTCCATCTCGACCAAGCCAGGAAACTGTCGACCAGCCTCTCCTTTGCTCCCTCCCCCACACTTTAGCCATGGCCTGCCCCTCTCCTCTGCTCCCAAACCTGTCTTCTCTATAGTCCAACTTTCAAGGTATCCTCTCTGCCACCTTCCTACAGCACCAGTGGCTACTCCTGCTTTCCAATCGTAGCTTGTGATTTTCATAGGTAACCATTCTCCTATTTATTTGTTTTTTTAGTTCATTTAAATGAATAAATGGTGGGCATTCTCTTGATTAGATGATTAAATGTTATGTTATATTAGTTTAATTAGATGATTAAATGTTAAAGTTCAATGTTTAATGTTTAATTTTTTTGTAAAATGTTCAATGTTAAATTAGGTTATTAGGTTGTAAAAAAAGTTATTGGCTATTAGAAATTATTAAACTAAAATTTATTGGTCGTGAGAAATGATTAAACTAAAAAAGTTCAGTTAAATTAGTTTAATTTTGCAGTTTAATGTTAAATTTTGGTTTGTTGGGTTGTCATATTTTGTTGTAATTTTTGTTTTATGATATTTTACCGCTAAAATATAACTTTAATGAGTAATTATTACAATATAAATTGAATAAGTATTTATCGTTCCACTAATATATGCTTAGGGCTAAAAAATTGCAAAAAAAACTATAAATAGTCCTAAAAAATAGCCTTAGGGACTCCTGCCCCCGAACCCGCGGCACTACTCGAAATTTTTGCACCCCCTGACTAAAAATCATAGGTCTGCAACTAATTACAACCCCCACATTATTTACCCCTACACTTCTCCAACTTCTGAAGATGCTCTTGTAAGGACCCGAATGGTTAGCCCTTGTTATCCTTTTGACGATTCTAAGAGTGCAGATGTTAATCTTCTCACTACTTATCTTTGTTTAAGCTCTTCCTCATTTCAAGATTCCTATTATGATGGAGTTTATCATAAAAATTCCCACATTCATATTTTTGTTAAACCCTCCTCGTATCATTTGAAGAATGATACTGATCCTTCTGATGTGATTATTGGGGCTAATTTTGATTTGGGTGCCTATGAATCTCTTCTGAGCAAGAATAGATTTGCCTTTGCTGGGTATAGTACAACATTTGTGGTTCTCATACAACTTTTAGGGGATTTTTTTAACAAATCTAAAGACTTATTTCGAAGATGGCCCTTGGACCAATTTTTTTTATTTGGCTACTCTTATTTATAGGAAAATTTTACCCATGATCGGAAGTTATTACATGAATTAAAAAACCGACTACCATTATTTTAAATGGGTCAATGACACTATAAGACATCTTAAATAAGTTCAACCAATCACGAGGGCACATATAGATTTCTTTTTGGATGCTCTCCCTATATTTCTAAAATGGGTGGCAGATATTTCTTCCCAGAAGGTTGCCTTCGAAGATCTCCAGACTGCTTATGTGGACCTTTAATCAGAGGTTCAAAAGAAATTATATGATATAGAAAAATTTGAGTAGGTGTATCTTAACCCCAATTGTGTTTAATCTTGATGAGAATGATCCATATCCTTATTTGACAGTTGGGGAGATTTATTTAAAGAAGATGAAGCTAAAGGATAAGGATAAGGCCAAACAAGATCTTTAAAGACGTTCAGGTTACAAAACCTTGGTTTTGCAAATACTTAAAATACAGGCATAACTTGATTAAGAGCATAGCCATAATCAGTACACGTGGGACATTTATTATAAGTTTATAACTTATATATTTTCCCACTATTGTGTATTGACCCTTCCTATCTTTAGGGTTTTTGTACTCCAATGTTGTAATTATATTTTGACATGTAAATGTAAATTGTGGGTGGATTATCAAAACTTTTTTTGGATTTTAGATGTTATTATAGTTAATCTAATTCTCATGTTGATGACCTTCTTTTTATGCAATGGCCTTTCAATTATACTGATATTGTGGTGACTTTTAAGGTTTTCACCAATTTGTTTGTTAAGTGTTTAATGAAACTTGATATGATTAAATTTGTCTTTTGAAGCATTAAACCAAATATGGTTCTCCAAACTTCGAATAAAGCTCTCTTAACTAAGGATGCATATAAATGGGATTTCACGGGCTAAATACTTGACACCTTTTCATGGTACTGTGGCGTCGAAAGTAACTTGTTAAGGTGTGATTATAATTTTATAATTAACGGTGTTGGTAAATTACCCCAATAATTCACTCTTAAAAATTGGCGGGAACGTGATAAGCCACATTGTCATTTTAACTTTCTCACCACGATAAATAAGGCATTTTATTTCAAAAACCATTTTTACCTCTCATTTTTTTACTCTCTCAAGATCGCTTTTTCATGAAAATCTCCAAGACTCTTTGTCTTTCCTAATTACTAAATTTCTCATAGATTATACATACCTTATTCTCTAACCTCAATCTTTGAAGAGCTTGGGAAAATGGTGACTAAAGACATAAACCCTACCTCTCAGGAAATCACTGCCATTTATTAATGAGATTACTGTGCTTATTGACTCATCGACAGAAAGGTTGTATGTAGCAGTGGGTCCCATTTTTTTGTGGTGATATCCTTTTAAGGTACTCTATTTATTATAATATGTTTGGTGACCAAACACTTCTCTCTCAAAGCTCCATTGAAGCTCCTTCCTCTTTTATGTTTAGGGTTTTGCCAAAAGCACTTGATACCAATTGGCTATCGTGGGTCAATAGGATGTGTACTAAAAGGTTGTCAGAAATAAATGTTGCGGGTATCTTATATGTCGTTTGCTTGCTTCGCAAGGACATTATCAATTGATCCTTATGTTATTTCGAGTGCCATTTCTTTCTAGAAATTTCTTACAATTGTTTTGAATACAAATTTGGCATGGTGTAACTCACAATACTTGAGCTTTGTCAACTATTGGGATTTTTTTCTATTTGGGGAAAATGTCCAGCCATTTATGCCTGAGACTGACCCCATTCCTTCATTTAGAGTAGATGACTCTAAATTATATCAAGGCACGTTTCCTGTGGCAGACCCAATGTGTTATACTGGAATTTTCTTTCATTGTAAAAGAATTAGTTGTTGGTCATAAGTTAGCCCTGGTGTAATATCCCGAAAAACCCATGAATAAATTGACTATGTCTATCATAAAAATCACGGTAATCAAAACTTTTGGTGACATTCTTAGCATAAGAAAAACATAGAAATCTAATGAACAAAGATAATATAATGAAATACTGAATCCACATAAAACCAACTCTAATACCAATCATCAACCAAATAACATAAGTTGTCTCTGAATGTAAATATATATCTTCAATCAAACTGAAAATAAAGAAGTATAATAAAATAATGAGCTACACTTGCTCAACTCCAAAAATCTTGGGAGTATGAAATGGGACATCGCTAGAGATTCTCTTCTAATAATCCTGCATCTGCAGGTTCTACCGCAACAAGGACCTGTAAATTTTTTTTTAAAAGAAAATGTAAACAACAAGCTTATGTAGCATATGATTATAATTGAATCTGGGCCACATCATAACTACGCATCTTCCTCTCTGGTGTCTTAACATATTTTAAGTTATTATTTACCCAACCCAACAACTTAAAATATCATGCAATTCTAAATCCCAAACCCATATATCGCCCATGTGATTAAAGCTTTGCATCTTCATTCTTAAATCTTTAGTTTCTCATCTTTAGGGTCATCTCTTACATTATAAAACATAAGTTGTGTTATAGTCTCAAACCTATGGTACGTCTCATCAAATAACCAATATACCAATAACAGGCTTGCATCTCAAGTCTATACACATTTGACTATCTCATGACAACAATGCAATATACATATCTCTAGTATATGTAAAAACACAAATCCAATCGCAAGTAAGTAGGTATACATCCTTACTATAAGTCATATACATCTCTAGTATAACATATAAACTGGCACTACTATCTTTGGTACCCCCACGCAATAATCCCATATTGTAGGAGAAGGACTTTACTCACGTCTAGTATCCATATAATGGTACAACCTTCGGCTTGTACAAATAGATAAACATCTCTTACTCCCACACATAACGAAGGCCTAATCTGAGTTCCTTTGGGGATTTCTCGCACGTACTAGTATAGTCTTTGGTCATATCAAACCTAATACCTCATCACAACAAGGGATACATCACCACGTCTACCCATAAGTCATAAAGCCTACCATACCTAAGACTTATGAAAGAAATATCACCCAATACCATCTCAGTCACGGGTACTTAGACGTATGATCCAGGGGTAAAATATGACTAAAGAAGAGCCTATCTACTCACTGGGGTACGAGGACAGTCCATATCGTACGTGCCTCACCATGGAATCCCCTTAGTACACCTACCAGCGAGAACTCACATATGGCATGCATTGCACATAAAACACACACGCAATTTTCACCCTCACTAACGGGCTAAAGAATACACATACATAATCCTTACAAATGGGTTAAGGTAATCAACTGTGACACCCCGCCTAATTAAATACCGGGCGATCACTCCTTTATTAAATTAACATCATGGTGAACAGTTGGTTCATTCTTAGCATCACTGTCGCAAATGAAAATCTTTTCCAATTTAAACACCCTAATTAATTAAGCTAAGTGTCAAAACCATTTGAAACCCTTATTTTCATTTTATTTAAATCTAAATATAAAACCTTTAACCATTAACATATTAAGAGTCACACATTTAGAATAAGAATAAAAATGAACATTTAAGAGTTTAACCATGAATCATAAATCTCAACATTTAAAACACTAAAGGAAAACATCCTGCCAGTAACAAATCCCGAAATAAAGATACTGAAATTTTAAAGAATTACAATCTCTGACAATACCAACTAAATAATGGAAAAGGGGCGACACATGCCCCCACTGGATAAAGTTGAACTAGAAGTAGAATCAACAATGAGGTCGTCTAAGCAATGACCTGCAACTCCCACAAAAGCTATAACACGTTCCATCCAAAGAATTCTAAGCAAGACGCCCCTGTGGCTGGGCACCTGTAATACATATATATATACAAGAGAGAAGAGATACAACAAATCGGTCAGAGCCCGAATGTAAAATAGTTTTAAAAATAGTTTAGCAAGTATTTAAAATGCCTACCGGCTAATGCAACAGTCATATTAGTATGCGACACTCTCTTGAGAATTCTCACCTCTCATCTAGTGTGCACGTCTATCGTACTAATGAACCCCATATATCTCCCTGACTTATTCTCCATAGGTTTTAGCACGTGAAATTTAGGTTATGATATTCACTTTAGAAAAGTCTATCTCTTCAAGATTTCTTACGTTATTTAGAAAAACTCCGTATTGTTATAACGTTTCCGAATACTTACAGTGAAGTTGATGAATTTTATACTTTACTTAACTACTATTTTTCTCAGTAGAAAGTTCTCATATAGTTACACGTATATATATATATATTAATTACTCGTATAATATATATACAAACAGCACCCCACATAAAATCTATGGTGCTAGACTTCCATATATAAGTATATATATACCAATCACTCATAAATTATATATATACTATCGGCACCCCATATAAAAACTATGGTGCTGGCATACTCTGCTATCAAGTCCCTGTATCACACATACTTAGGGAAATGCTAGTTCGGAATCACTCTCGAACTACATTAGCACAAAACACAAACAAATGGAGGCGAAACATAGTCCTAAGTCCTAAGAGGTCAGCACATACCCTCACGTCTCTTAGGACCGTCTGACTATCAATCAGATAGCCTGTACCAAGGAATCCTATGTTCTAGGGTACGAGTCAATATCCCCCATAAAGGCTCATCAAGATAAGACTGTCCCAGCGCGGAAACCCCCGTGATAGCAAGTAGCCCGAGTATGATTTTTATACAGATATAATATATACACAATCACACAGTCATATATATATATATATATATATATATATATATACACACATCCATATTGTTGAATTAGGTGCGCTCACGACCCATAATATTAATTATCCTTTATTACACATTTCACTCGATTATTTCATATAACGGACTCGTTTATTTTATTCTCGTAAATAAATCATTTGAAACTCACTTCTCGTCTCTCGAAGTATTGCCTTTACTTAAGTATAATTTCAGTAGGCCCTCACTTGCCTTCTACTCCAACTTCCCAGACATTTCGATTATTAAAATCAACGCATGTATGATTTTCTAAGTATGAATATCTCCCCGTTTACCCCTTCATTTCGCTTCATATTAATTTATCTTGACCCTACTGGTCCTCTCGATGTTCCATTATGTTCTAGCAACTCTAATCAAGGTTTACTACGCATAAAATCAGATTAAGCTAACACGAGCAAAAGTGCAAGTTTCCAGGAGGGGTCGATCGATCGATAAAAGGGGGTCGATCGATCGATCAAGCAGTTATGGCGAAACTGCAGAAAACCCAGCTACGAAATTGTTACCCCAAACTCCTCTAAATCATCATGTTTCAGTCCCAAACTCCCAACCAATTATACTACAAGTGTTGTATACCCATATAAATAATATCCTACATAACACATGCGAATTTTCATCATCTATAACACGATAAAAGGGCAAAAATCTTTATAAGTCTCAAGAACCCTAATTTTTCCTTTAACTTAGTTTCTTCCATTCTTTTCCAGATTTTCTATCACTAATACCATGGAAATTCGTGGTTCAACCCCTACATGTGAAATGGATTTCCAGAAATGTGATCTCTACCTCTACAATATGCAATTTTTGTCTTCAATTAACATTTTTCTTCAAAACACAGTAATTCTAATCAACCTAAGACTAATATAAAAGGATGCATTAACTTGATAAAAGCAAGATAGATACTTGCTTGGAAATTTAGTCTCTGATTTGTGGAAGAATTTGGTGTGGTCAAGATCCTCGTTGCGCGATCTACCATTTGGCGGTGACGGCGGTGCAATCCGAGGTGTTCTTTGGCCTAGAACTCTGGGAGAGCTTCTCCTCTTCCTCTCCAATGGCCGTAATTAGTATTTGATTGTGTTAACCCTAGAAGATAACATTTGACATCTGATATAACCCTTGCAAATTCGTTGGTTTAATTACCCATAATTACCAAATGTCCAAAACTCCATCCCGGGGTGCTAATTAAGCCTAAAAACACCCCGAGACACAAACTAAACTCCCGGGTACACTTTTCTGACTATTTCGACCCTTCCGGACACTTTGGCGCACTCAAAACGACCATATGAGCAACTTATAATTTATTCACTTTTATTAATACACATTTAGTCCCGACACGACACAGGCGCGTCCCGACTTAAATTTCCATAATTGCCATTTCATTCACACGTGACAATATTATAAAATAAAACTCATATATTACTATACTCATCCAGTAACATTCAACAAATAACAAATTTCATTAATTACTAGCTCTGGTCACGCTAGTAAATATTAAAAACAACATTCCCGATTAAAATTAAATTAATTTATCTCAATTAAATTTAATAAATCCCTAAATTTAAAAGCCATAAAAATACGGGGTATTACATACTTCCCCCCTAATAATGGAATTTCGTCCCGAAATTCAGAAAATAAGGCCTACCCGGTAGCACAATTCTGGATATCCTTGTCAGTACGCAAATTATCTACATAGTATGACGTTCAATCACTATAGTCCTTTCCTCACAGTAAGTTTGTTTAACATTCTCATTGGGGACACTTCACAGGTGCTCCCAACCGACAACATTCGCATAGGTCATGCCTATACGTTATAGATTTCCATTATCTCACTATTTCTGGGAGGCCGCACCTCACCACATAACAACTACCCGGATTTATCTAATCACAAAACTCCTGTTCTGGGAGGAACCATACGAACATCTGACCACTCTTGTTCGTCTAAAATAATCGTGGAATTCCACTATAGTCATCGGATTATTCTCGACCGATCCAAAATTTTAATTATCCACTCACCTCTAACATACGGAAGGAGAATAGTCGAGGTTCTTCCATAACAAAACCTTAATAAGCACCTCGTATGCGACAAACAGGTACGAGTGCTTCTACAGAGCATTCCTGAAATCATCGTACCAAGATTCCAAAATCTCCTTCACGTGGCTCCACTAATCTTTAATCACCGTGCGCCTATTCCCTGGCTAAGGGTGATACATCCTACTCGAAACGAAACCTTATCTCCGCTGGTTCCTGAAATCCCATATCAAAGGTGGGATTCACCAATCTCATCCTGATTCGGAAATTTATACTGCGCCGGACCATGCACTGGCGCGATCCTTCCTTTCAAAGGAAGCCTGGGGCATACTAGTTAATATTATAAACCACCCCAAAGGAATATCAATCACTTCCTTCTTGGGCGACTTAATTCATCTGTTCGGATGAACCCTTGATCTTGTTTTGAGGATGGTAACCCATCCGAGAACTTTACCGACTTTACCGACCTCTTCCAATTACAGGTATTGTGGATAAACACAAAATTCTCTGGTTGATTTTCCTCTTCCAACCGAACCCTACCTACGGGTGGTGCATGTAGAGACTACCCACTATGTCCTGCTAAACATCGATTTTTCCTTGAAATGTCCCACATTAAGTGACACATAATACTCCCCTTCCTTCCTTGGTGTATGCCGAAAGTTCCGACCCGTGCTCTTCTCTCCACGAAGCGCACTTCTGGATCTCTTATACCATACTAACATCATCACCCTTTGTATGTGCAAGTCGCTCTCACACTTGACTACTAACAACTCCGCTCCGAGTGTTCTTCATATTAATTTAATTATGCTCCATTCAAGTAGTACCCCTTCTTAAATGGCTTCCCACAACCCTCCAATCAAATTAGGGTGTGCTATTCTAATTGCACACTTATGTATGGGTTTTCGCCCCTCATGTGACGTTTAATCCTCTCTATCACTTCCATTTCGTTATACTAGTCCCACAAACATATATTTCACATTTCTATTACCACGTCCCTTCGACTCGGACGATTTTAACTGCAGCTAACCAAGATTCCCACATTTTGTAACACCCCGACCGCCCTAGGAGGTCGAACGACGTGCTACTCATCAGTGAAACTAACTAAATCCAACAAAGTATAAGGAATAGGGCATTCAAATTCTATGACCATAAAAGAGGAATAACAAATCTCAACCTTCTTCAGATAAGTACAACAATTTTCCCAAATAGGTACAACCACCAAAATAAATCACTAACGCTCTATTCATCAAAATAATTACAGGTCATCTCTTTTGTATAATAAAGTTCTTTCCAGATAATCCATGCTAAAAATCATTGCAACTATTTATTCACCTTGTGTTCTGAACGCGGTTACGAAATTTGGGTACTCTCAATCACCTTAGAAATCAAAATTTTTAAATCCTCCTTATCATTGTTCCACCCCTCAACTCGTGGGGATAACTTCAATGCTTTCTTACCACACAATCCGGCTCCAGTGGCTTTAAATTAAAATTCAACTACCAACTTACA
Organism: Sambucus nigra; assembly: GCA_949130495.1. NCBI lineage: Eukaryota > Viridiplantae > Streptophyta > Magnoliopsida > Dipsacales > Adoxaceae > Sambucus > Sambucus nigra. Next base: position 130,936,230 of record OX422223.1, read on the forward strand.
TATGTAATTATTTGATCTCATTTCGACCAGGGTACCGAACTCATGGAATAGTGACCAAACGTCTCCCCATTTCCAACCTTACGCTAAGTTTCATGAGTGTGATGTCTCGCAAAGAGAAATCCAAATAAGGAACCCCCCGATACACTACTACCTAGCATTGTCGGTTATCGAAATCCGTTAGGTCCTTCGTCCATAGCATGTACCCCTTTATTCCGTCCCTTGATGGAAAAGTTACAATTCCTCCCGTAATTATGCTTAACAAAGAACGTTTCACCAATTTCACTATCGTCCCGTATTGGTTGATGGTAATTGCATTCTATAAACCCCGAATACATACGATCCAAATTCTCTAAATTCCTTTCCCTAATAATAGGGGTATAACTCTTAACTCCCACATCTCTAGAGGATAGATATAACACTGCACTCTTCCTATCACTAAGTCCGGAGTGCTAAACATAAAACTGAGTCAAGTCTTTTCGCTCAACGGTAAATCCCGATACATACTGAATCATACTGACAAAGTCTATACATACATTGGCATCGAATATCTCGAGCCCACTATCTCCTCCGAAGTCTCTAGGATAGATAATATAAGTGCGAGTCCAACCTTCTTACAGGTATAGCCTCGCCAAAACAAAACATGCTGCACTAATGCAACTACTCCGATAGCCTTGCAATAAATGCCCACTATCGTACTAACCATTTCTATAATATTTTAACAAAGATAATATCATACTCGCATATCGCATCACTACAACGAGTAACCTCAATAAAGTACATAACACTGTTAATATACTCATTCATCCTCCGCGGATAGCACTAAAGAAAAATCCCGCTACACTAGGGAAAAATATCCACATAATAATAACGTTTATAATTATATGCATTAAACTCGTCTCACATGCTAATCTAGCAATGAAAAAAATATGGTGATTCGCTCGTGTCACATAAACACGCCGCATCCTCTGAGGATACAACTTATACTTCGATCGTATCAATCGTCTTGACTGCCCAAATGGTTTCCGGACATAACACGTCTACTGAAACCAAACAAAATTACTTTAATCGTTGTCTTTTACTAGGCATCGTATTCTTGTACTTTTACTCACTTTGGAACATATTATTGCGAGCGATTTCACTCCGCACAAAATACCCCAACACATAATCCACTTACTACCTGTCCTACTAACCACGTTAGGATTGTCCTTCTCTCGGACTTTAGTAGACTCGATTCCTGTTAGGTGCCTCGGTTATACCCTTAGCCTATTAGGCCCTAAAGAACATGTCACTGTCTATAATCGTACTTACTAAATTTACCATCACTTGGTAAGAGTTCAACTATCCAAATCATTTAAATGGATCCCCTGATGTGTATCTACGCCCCTTTGTGGTTCTATACCACCACCGTTGTATTCAGTCTTATTCTTGACTAAATTCTTTGATTCTTTTAGCATCCCCCACAAATAAGCGTTATCATCTATATTGACAAAATACGACATTGTCAACCTCTGAATCGGCCGTCCATCATAATCTCCTCCTTGGGTGTTATCAACTATTATTACGTGTTGGTCTCCCACTTGGAGTCGTTTCCTCCACTTGTATCTACATCTTCCGATACAAAATTCGCTAGCGGTTAAGATTCATGGACCCCTGTCATGCCCACCCGCGATGAGTTCAGAACCACATTTGCTTCTAATCCTGAACAGTTGAGGAAGGAACATACGGTCAACACTGTACCTAAGGTTCTCCTATAGGCATAGCATTCCACTTCTAAAATTGGTGGTTGACTCCCATCATTATAACTTCGTCCCGAAAGCCAAGAAATTTTTTCTCTAAATTTTACTTTCAGTTAGACACATTTTGTTTTATATCTAAACCTTTGGATACTTTACCTCCTTTGGTAAACACACATAATTTCCGCGTTTCTAGAATTTCTCACTGACAGTTCTCTACACGTTTTTGTAATACGTTGGGTGAGTTTACCCATCGCACCCCATTCGACTATAGCAGCATTTTGGAAATCATGGTTGCGCCTTAGTCACCTGCCTAGTCATGGCTTCTCGTGCCCTAATGGAGGTGACCTCGACTACGGTCATCATCCTCGAATATATTTTACCACCTCAACTGAGCCCTGCCACCTGATGTCCGCTTGTCGGTCCTCTTCTGACATCCGTCATCGCTCGGCACACGCACACATCCTAACGAAATTAGAATTCACTAATGTATATACGTCATAGTAGGAGAACGAAATCTCATCAAAGAAATCGACAATCCTAAACATAGGGCTCTATATCAAACAAAGCAACGCTGAAAGCATAATAAGCCTCACAGATCCTATGGGACACTAGAACCTGATGCTCTGATACCACCTGTGACACCCCGCCTAATTAAATACCGGGCGATCACTCCTTTATTAAATTAACATCAAGGTGAACAGTTGGTTCATTCTTAGCATCACTGTCGCAAATGAAAATCTTTTACAATTTAAACACCCTAATTAATTAAGCTAAGCGTCAAAACCACTTGAAACCCTTATTTTCATTTTATTTAAATCTAAATATAAAACCTTTAACCATTAAAATATTAAGAGTCACACATTTAGTATAAGAATAAAAATGAACATTTAAGAGTCTAACCATGAATCATAAATCTCAACATTTAAAACACTAAAGGAAAACATCCTGCCAGTAACAAATCCCGAAATAAAGATACTGAAATTTTAAAGAATTACAATCTCTGACAATACCAACTAAATAATGGAAAAGGGGCGACACATGCCCCCACTGGATAAAATTGAACTAGAAGTAGAATCAACAATGAGGTCGTCTAAGCAATGGCCTGCAACTCCCACAAAAGCTACAGCATGTTCCATCCAAAGAATTCTAAGCAAGACGCCCCTGTGGCTGGGCACCTGTAATACATATATATATACAAGAGAGAAGAGATACAACAAACGGGTCAGAGCCCGAATGTAAAACAGTTTTAAAAATAGTTTAGCAAGTATTTAAAATGCTTACCGGCTAATGCAACAGTCATATTAGTATGCGACACTCTCTTAAGAATTCTCACCTCTCATCTAGTGTGCACGTCTATCGTACTAATGAACCCCATATCTCTCTCTAACTTATTCTCCATAAGTTTTAACACGTGAAATTTAGGTTATGATATTCACTTTAGAAAAGTCTATCTCTTCAAGATTTCTTACGTTATTTAGAAAAATTCCGTATTGTTATAACGTTTTCGAATACTTACAGTGAAGTTGATGAATTTCATACTTTACTTAAATACTATTTTTCTCAGTAGAAAGTTCTCATATAGTTACACGTATATATATTAATTACTCGTATAATATATATACAAACAACACCCCACATAAAATCTATGGTGCTAGACTTCCATATATAAGTATATATATACCAATCACTCATAAATTATATATATACTATCGGCACCCCACATAAAAACTATGGTGCTGGCATACTCTGCTATCAAGTCCCTGTATCACACATACTTAGGGAAATGCTAGTTCGGAATCACTCTCGAACTGCATTAACACAAAACACAAACAAATGGAGGCGAAACATAGTCCCAAGTCCTAAGAGGTCAGCGCATACCCTCATGTCTCTTAGGACCGTCTGACTATCAATCAGATAGTCTGTACCAAGGAATCCTATGTTCTAGGGTACGAGTCAATATCCCCCATAAAGGCTCATCAAGATAAGACTGTCCCAGCGCGGAAACCCCGTGATAGCAAGTAGCCCGAGTATGATTTTTATACAGATATAATATATACACAATCACACAGTCATATATATATACACACACATCCACATTATTGAATTAGGTGCGCTCACGACCCATAATATTAATTATCCTTTATTACACATTTCACTCGATTATTTCATATAACGGACTCGTTTATTTTATTCTCGTAAATAAATCATTTGAAACTCACTTCTCGTCTCTCGAAGTATTGCCTTTACTTAAGTATAATTTCAGTAGGCCTCACTTGCCTTCTACTCCAACTTCTCAAACATTTCGATTATTAAAATCAACGCATTTATGATTTTCTAAGTATGAATATCTCCCCGTTTACCCCTTCTTTTCGCTTCATATTAAAGTACCACTTAACGGGGTTTATCTTGACCCTAATGGTCCTCTTTATGTTCCATTATGTTCTAGCAACTCTAATAAAGGTTTACTACGCATAAAATCGGATTAAGCTAACACGAACAAAAGTGCAAGTTTCCAGGAGGGGTCAATCGATCGATAAAAGGGGGTCGATCGATCGATCTATCGATGCTCTGGGCTCGATCGATCTATCGATGCAGTTATGGCGAAACTGCAGAAAACCCAGCTACGAAATTGTTACCCCAAACTCCTCCAAATCATCATGTTTCAGTCCCAAACTCCCAACCAATTATACTACAAGTGTTGTATACCCATATAAATAATATCCTACATAACACATGCGAATTTTCATCATCTATAACACGATAAAAGGGCAAAAATCTTTATAAGTCTCAAGAACCCTAATTTTTCCTTTAACTTACTTTCTTCCATTCTTTTCCAGATTTTCTATCACTAATACCATGGAAATTCGTGGTTCAACCCCTACATGTGAAATGGATTTCCAGAAATGTGATCTCTACCTCTACAATATGCAATTTTTGTCTTCAATTAATATTTTTCTTCAAAAACAGTAATTCTAATCAACCTAAGACTAATATAAAAGGATGCATTAACTTGATAAAAGCAAGATAGATACTTGTCTGGAAATTTAGTCTCTGATTTGTGGAAGAATTTGGTGTGGTCAAGATCCTCGTTGCGCGATCTACCATTTGGCGGTGACGGCGGTGCAATCAGAGGTGTTCTTTGGCCTAGAACTCTTGGAGAGCTTCTCCTCTTCCTCTCCAATGGCCGTCATTAGTATTTGATTGTGTTAACCCTAGAAGATAACATTTGAAATCTGATATAACCCTTGCAAATTCGTTGGTTTAATTACCCATAATTACCAAATGTCCAAAACGCCATCCCGGGGTGCTTATTAAGCCTAAAAAAGCCCCGAGACCCAAACTAAACTCCCGGGTACACTTTTCTGACTATTTCGACCCTTCCGGACACTTTGGCGCACTCAAAACGACCATACGAGCAACTTATAGTTTATTCACTTTTATTAATACATATTTAGTCCCGACACGACACAGGCGCGTCCCGACTTAAATTTCCATAATTGCCATTTCATTCACACGTGACAATATTATAAAATAAGACTCATATATTACTATACTCATCCAGTAACATTCAAAAAATAACAAATTTCCATTAATTAAATTAAAAACAACATTCCGGATTAAAATTAAATTAATTTATCTCAATTAAATTTAATAAATCCCTAAATTTAAAAGCCACAAAAATACGGGGTATTACATATTTCCCCCCTAATAATGGAATTTCGTCCCGAAATTCGGAAAATAAGGCCTACCCGGTAGCACAATTCTGGATATCCTTGTCAGCACGCAAATTATCTACATAGTACGACGTTCAATCACTATAGTCCTTTCGTCACAGCAAGTTTGTTTAACATTCTCATTGGGGACACTTCACAGGTGCTCCCAACCGACAACATTCGCACAGGTCATGCCTATACGTTATAAATTTCCATTATCTCACTATTTCTGGGAGGCCCCACCTCACCACATAACAACTACCCGGATTTATCGAATCACAAAACTCTCGTTCTGGGAGGAACCATACGAACATCTGACCACTCTTGTTCGTCTAAAACAATCGTGGAATTCCACTATAGTCATCAGATTATTCTCGACCGATCCAAATTTTTAATTATCCACTCACCTCTAACATACGGAAGGAGAATAGTCAAGGTTCTTCCATAACAAAACCTTAATAAGCACCTCGTACGCGACAAACAGGTACGAGTGCTTCTACAGAGCATTCCTGAAATCATCGTACCAAGATTCCAAAATCTCCTTCACGTGGCTCCACTAATCTTTAATCACCATTCGCCTATTCCCTGGCTAAGGGTGATACATCCTACTCGAAACGAAACCTTATCTCCGTTGGTTCCTGAAATCCCATATCAAAGGTGGGATTCACCAATCTCATCCTGATTCTGAAATTTATACTGCGCCGGACCATGCACTGGCGCGATCCTTCCTTTCAAAGGAAGCCTGGGACATACTAGTTAATATTGTAAACCACCCCAAAGGAATATCAATTACTTCCTTCTTGGGCGACTTAATTCACCTGTTCGGATGAACCCTTGATCTTGTTTTGAGGATGGTAACCCATCCGAGAACTTTATCGACTTTACCGACCTCTTCCAATTACAGGAATTGTCGATAAACACAAAATTCTCTGGTTGATTTTCCTCTTCCAACCGAACCCTACCTACGGGTGGTGCATGTAGAGACTACTCACTACGTCCCGCTAAACATCGATTTTTCCTTGAAATGTCCCACATTAAGTGACACGTAATACTCCCCTTCCTTCCGTGGTGTATGTCGAAAGTTTCGACCCGTGCTCTTCTCTCCAGGAAGCGCACTTCTGGATCTCTTATACCATACTAACATCATCACCCTTTGTATGTGCAAGTCTCTCTCACACTTGACTACTAATAACTCCGCTTCGAGTGTTCTTCATAATAATTTAATTATGCTCCATTCAAGGAATACCCCTTCTTAAATGGCTTCCCACAGCCCTCCAATCAAATTAGGGTGTGCTATTCTAATTGAACACTTATGTATGGATTTTCACCCCTCATGTGACGTTTAATCCACTCTATCACTTCCATTTCATTATACTAGTCCCACAAACATATATTTCACACTTCTATTACCACGTCCCTTCGACTCGGATGATTTTAACTGCAGCCAACCAAGATGCCCATATTTTGCAACACCCCGACCGCCCTAGGAGGGTGAACGGCGTGCTACTCATTAGTGAAACTAACTAAATTCGACAAAGTATAATGAATAGGGCATTCAAATTCTATGACCATAAAAGAGGAATAATAAAGCTCAACCTTCTTCAGATAACTTCACATGACCCAATTGGGCTTTGGACCTTGTGGTTTGGATTATGGGTCAAATTTAGGTTAACATAATGGCCTAGGTGCAATCAATTGGAAGAAGAATCAACCAAAAATTAAATTTTAAAAAAATCATGGTTGTTCGAACCACACCTGAAGTCGTTTAAACGATATTGGAATCTCGTTCGAACGGTCTTTAAACGACCATCAAACGAGATCCCACTTCATAGGAATATACACCCTCATTAGAACCTCATTTTAAGTATATCAAACGAGATGTGTTTCTCATTTGAATGAGTTACAACTTGGTTCGAACGAAATAAGAGTTCTCATTCTAATGATACATGTTCTCGTTTGAACGATATGTTTAGATATTGATTTTTGCAGTTCGAAAATGTTATCAAAATATGGACCATTGGATAAAGACACGTGTCATGATCCTACAGAAGTAGTTCAACTCGTGAATAGGGTTTGGGGCATTTTTGAGATTTTACCCCAAAGGTTTTGGGATGTTTAAGTGTAAGTTTAGACCATTTTAGGGCATTTAAATCAGATCCCCCCTCTAGCTTTGGGAGCTTTCCCACCATTCACCACCTCCTACCACCCTAGAACCACCACCTCTCAACCTTAAACCACCATATTCACCTCATTCCACCATATTTAAGCCCATAAAACCCACCACACCATTTATTAGGCATTTGATAACTCAGTGGACATGTAGAATCGTGTCGATTTTTACTTGAGGATATGCGCTCAGCCTGAGTCAATTAGATGCTATCATTATAAGAAAATGCCTTGGTAATTATAGATTAAAAGCCACATCTCGTAAGCTACGATGAGAGTTACGGGCCATTTGTGGTAAGTGTGTTACATGTGTAATAATGATGAGTTAAAGTGACATAGGAGTGAACCCTAGACAGTCTTCCATAATGTGGTTTTAGAGAGTTTTATGCAACTTTGAGGAATAAGATCCCAAGTGACGTAAGTAGTGTGGAATTAGAGGCTTATAGGTTGTGTACGGCGTCCTGTATCTTGCCAGAATCCTTATTAGTGACAGTCTATGATTTGGTATGTGGTTTATGGCAACAACCATTTAAAATGGAGTTTTTAGACCTTTATGGGGTCTCAAAGAGGGATTTGTAGGTTAGACATATGCCAGAGTTTCAAACAAAAAGGGAGATAATATTTGTATCAAAATGTCATGGCCCGTTCTAGTAACCTAAGTGATGACTGAATGCGAGGTGATTTCGGTGTGAGTGTGATTTTAGGAAGTCTTGGAGTGTTCGTCGGACTAATTGTGCGTGGCGTCATTGGGAATAGAAATCGACTTGTTGTGACGCCTTGAGATGTTCAACAGTTAAAATGCATTATGTGTAAAGACTTATAGACTAACATCTTTACGAGCATCTAATAGTCATTATGTGGGCATTAAGAAATTTATAGAGCGTACCTACGATGAGAGGGTCATGGGTTATAAATTTTGTCGGGTTTGAGAACTTTTAAATAGAGTATGCTTGGTGTCCATAGGGAACCAGTTAAGTCTGGTATTATGAAGTGCTAGTGTTATAGTGATAATCGTATTGAATGTGAGGTAATGATCTCAGGTTATTGGTCAAACTAAAAGGAGTTGAATCGTGTAGTCCCTGGTGAGGTCATCTAATTTGATATAAGTAGGTGAAATAACCTTCAAAGAGTAGTTGAAGATTAGCGATATGAATGAACAAAATTCTTGTTTTCATAAGATGAATAATGTAGAAAATAGTGTACTTAATTGTGATGGGTGCTAGGAGATGCATTGGGGATTAATGTGATGATGTCGAGTTGGAAACTGACGTCGGGGCATGATTAGGATATCGACATGTGTCGACAATGTAAATTAAAATAACCTAAAATGATGAGGATTAATTCATGGCATGTCTTTCCAGACTGGTACGAATTAGGAAACATAGACCTATGTAGTACTTGCTAGCCTTATAGTGCTGATGGTGAGCGATGTGGCCATCACATTAATTCAGTTTGGGTAGAATCTGGAGATAGACCCTATGACGGCCTTGTGTCATTAAAGGTTATTATAAGGTGAAAGTTTTATCTAGTTGGGTACTGCCTAAGGAGACGTTTGGGATATGATTATGGTATGATAAACCAGATAATTACCTAAGTGTTAGGTTAGTCACGATGTCATGTTAACCAGAGAAATTGACAAGGTCGGTGTTAAAAAAGGCGTTTGGCATTCATCGATCGAAGTGGTCCGCGTTCATCAAGGATGAAAGGGGAAAGCCTTATTCTTAAGGAGGGAAGTCTGTCGTTTGACTTTTCAAGGAACAATAGGTTCGTATGTCACTTTCATCTCGAGGAGATGAGTGGTTCATTCGTGATCTGATTCATTATAGTTGGTGACTTCAGCCAGGGTATTATCGTACTTGGATCGGGTGGGAACATCTGGGAGGAGTCCTAAACTTTGAGCGTTTGGCATAGGTTTGCCCTTCGTAGATCGTAGCTGTTGTAGGCAGATGGGATTGATAGAGTGCGAAAAGCATGCGCGTGTAAAGTGCACAGTCGTTATCTTCGTTTCGCCAACTTAATACAAAAACCTAAGTTACTACTACACTTGCAGGGCAAGCACATAGGTAAGTCGGGTATCGAAAATCCACAAGGACAAGTTGCTAGAATTCAAGTGATTTAATATTCGGGAGTAAAAGTGTAAAAGATGACTACAAACTAAAAGGAAAAACATTCATAAAGGGAAATGTTAACTAGGCAATATATTGAAACTAGATTATGAAAGCGAGTAAAACTATAGGTTGCGTCGAATGCCCCTCACTCGAGTTAATTTGTATAAAATGGTTACATGGGTCGACGAGTTATTACGAATGCGTATCATTTCGACAGTTAATTGAACCAAGGGTTGTTACGCCCCTAAATCCGCATAAAAGCCTAATAAGATTTTGGCATAAAAAAATATCCCAGAAATTACGCGCGAAAGTTCGTAAGCACGGGACATACATGATATGCCCCGTCAAATCTCCTAGGCGTAATAACTAGGACAACGCACCCGAAATAGATCCGTATACTCCATCACCAAAGCAAAGAAACGCGTCAACTCGAGTGAGTTCAATTCAAACACAACCTAATTTAAATTACCTAGAAAACATCGTAAAAACGCGATAAATGGAAAGCGGGAAATAAACGCGATAAAACTAAACTACAATGCAAGTAAATCAAACCAAGTAAATAAAGCATGTAAACCTAAATTAGAAAGCTTGTAAATTAACTAGAAAGCAAGAAATGAATAAATACAAACTATATTAATGGAGAGGATGATGAATAGTCAACATTCAAGCCCAAAAGTGTGTCAATCCAAGAAAAAATGAATAAGAACTAAGCAAATCACCCAAACCATAACCTATTCTATCTTCTAAAACTATCTAAAAACGTTCCCCTCCTGAATATTACATCAAAATTGGCTTATATACCAAGTGGGAATTAAATTAGAAAAGAAAATAGAAAGGAAAAGAAATGCAAAATATCTGCTAAAAAACAGGGGATCGATCGATTGACCCCTTCGGTCGATCGATCGATCATGGCCAAAATTCGACAATTCAGAATGGCTGATCGATCGACCAGAAGCGTCGATCGATCGACCAGAAGCGTCGATCGATCGACCAGAAGCGTCGATCGATCGATCAAGCAGGGCAGAATGCAGCAGCAACACACTGCATCTTTTCTTCTCCTCTTTCGATTCATTATTTTTCCCTCCGTTGAAATCGATGTAACTTCTTCGTTATGAATCGGAATCGCGTACCGTTCATAGCCACGTGAAGATAGCGAGGAGGGCTACAACTTTCGTGAGATGTCGGGCTAGGTACCTGTAATAACTCGCGTAATTTTTGGGTTATTTTAATTAATTTAGGAAAATGGAGGAAAATAAAGTTTTTGATAAAATTATTTTTATTGCTCAAATATGTTGGTTATTATTTTTAAAGGCGAGAATTTCAAATAGTTTTGAAAATGGAGTTAAAACGGATTTTAAAATGATTTTTAAATGTTTTTAACTCTTAGAGTTGTTTTGACTTCCAACTCTTCATTTCTTTGCCTTATTTAAAGGAGTCTTTTGGATTCCAACTCTTCATTTCTTTGCATTATAAAAGGACGTCGTGGGCAACCTTTTAACCTACTTTTGGCACAAATTTTGGCAGCAAATGTATTTTATATTCCTCTTCTTTTTATATACACATTGACCCTTGAGATTTGTGAGTTCCAACCTTAGATTAGAGGTGTTCTTGGGGCTATTTTGTTGGAGGTTCTTGGAGGAGCTTTTGTAGATCTTTTGTGTTGATCTTAAGGATGTGATCATTGGTTTCTCATCATGGTTTTGAGGTATGGGATTTTACACAATATGCTCCTTAAATCTCGCGAGTGTCATTCTCTTTGAATTCTTGTTTAATTGAACTCATATTTGAATTGATAAATTCATTGAAATCTGGAAAATAATTGTTGAAATTATTTTTATTCATGTGGTATCATTATATATTTGATGAGCACGTTGTCATGAGATTTTAATATGGCACGGATGTTGGGCACCCGCCAAAATTCCTGTTTCTCGGGCTATGGCTTGATAAAGCATATACGGATGTGGTGAGGCCTGGTGACCCGGTTAAAGTGTTGTTGAGAAATTATATTGATAAATGCTTTGAGATTTGAATTTTGATTTGAATTTTGATTTGAATATTCGTACTCGTGTTGTTACGCTTTATTCATTGATAATCTATTTTTGTTGAGTATCTTTCCTGTCGTATTGTGTACTTCCCCATATTTTCTTTTAGTGGCAGGTTAGCGCGGATTTTGGGGAGCTATGGAGATTGGTTTTAGCGAGGATTGTTTGGGAAAGATTTGTATTATTTATTTTGTTGTATAGAGCATTGGAGATTTGTATTTTATTCGAGTTAGATAGTTGTAATTTTAATTCGAGAGACTTATTGTAATTGAAGAGATTGAGATTAGTGGATTTATATTATTGTGGATTTATTTAGATGCTCTATACCTTGTTACTTGTGGATTTGAATTTATTTTATCGCATTAGTTCTCCGTTCGCTCTCCCCGGGCGGGCGGGGTGTTACAAATGGTATCAGAGCTTAGGTATACGGAAACCCTCGGGGCTTGAGTTTTGGGTTCATTGTGTGGTTAGCAATTTTTGGAGATAGAAAATTTTAGGTGAAATTGTGATAAGTTTTGAGATTAGAGGCGAGGAATTTATTTTTGGAAGACGTGATTTATTTTTGGAGTTAGTATAGTGGCTTGATTTTGAGAGTTAGGCATTCGGCGAATTTCGAGGGCGAAATTTCATTGTTAGTGGGGAAGTGTAATAACTCGCGTAATTTTTGGGCTATTTTAATTAATTTAGGAAAATGGAGGAAAATAAAGTTTTTGATAAAATTATTTTTATTGCTCAAATATGTTGGTTATTATTTTTAAAGGCGAGAATTTCAAATGGTTTTGAAAACGGAGTTAAAACGGATTTTAAAATGATTCTAAAATGTTTTTAACTCTTGGAGTTGTTTTGACTTCCAACTCTTCATTTCTTTGCCTTATTTAAAGGAGTCTTTTGGATTCCAACTCTTCATTTCTTTGCATTATAAAAGGAAGTCGTGGGCAACCTTTTAGCCTACTTTTGGCACAAATTTTGGCAGCAAATGTATTTTATATTCCTCTTCTTTTTATATACACATTGGCCCTTGAGATTTGTGAGTTCCAACCTTAGATTAGAGGTGTTCTTGGGGCTATTTTGTTGGAGGTTCTTGAAGGATCATATTGTGTAAAACCCCATACCTCAAAAACATGATGAGAAACCAATGATCACATCCTCAAGATCAACACAAAAGATCTACAAAAGCTCCTCCAAGAACCTCCAACAAAAAGGAAGGATCGCGCCATTGCATAGTCCGGCGCTGTATAAATTTCTGAATCAGGATGAGATTGGTGAATCCCACCTTTGATATGGGATTTCAGGAACCAGCGGAGATAAGGTTCGTTTCAAGTAGGATGTATCACCCTTAGCCAGGGAATAGGCGCACAATGATTAAAGATTAGTGGAGCCACGTGAAGGAGATTTCAGAATCTTGGTACGATGATTTCAAGAATGCTATGTAGAAGCACTCGTACCTGCTTGTCGCGTACGAGGTGCTTATTAAGGTTTTGTTATGGAAGAACCCCGACTATTCTCCTTCCGTATGTTTAGAGGTGAGTAGATAATCAGAATTTTTGGATCGGTCGAGAAAATATCCGATAACTATGGTAGAATTCCACGACTGTTTTAGGCGAACAAGTGGTCAAATGTTTGTATGATTTTCTCAGAATGGGAGTTTTGTATATGAATAAATCCGAGTAGTTGTCATGTAGTGAGGTGCGGCCTCCTAATGATAGTGAGATAATGGAATTTATAACGTATAGGCGTGACCTATGCGAATGTTGTCGGTTGGGAGCGCAATGTGAAGTGTCTCCAATGAGAATGTAAAACAATGTTGCTGTGAGGAAAGGGCTATAGTGATTGAGCGCTGTAATATGTAGTTAGTTTGCGTACTGATAAGGATATCCATAATTGTGCTACCTGGTAGGCCTTATTTTCCGAATTTCAGGACGAAATTCCGTTATTAGGGGGGAAGTATGTAATACCTCGTATTTTTATGGCTTTTAAATTTAGGGATTTATTAAATTTAATTGAGATAAATTAATTTAATTTTAATCCGGAATGTTGTTTTAAATATTTACTAGAGTGACGAGAGTTAGTAATTATTGGAAATTAGTTATTTGTTGAATTTTACTGGATGAGTATAGTAATATATGAGATTTATTTTTATAATATTGTCATGTGTGAATAAAATGACAATTATAGAAATTTAAGTCGGGACGCGCCTGTGTCGTGTCGGGATTAAATGTTGATTAATAAAAGTGAATAAATTATAAGTTGCTCGTATGATCGTTTTGAGTGCACCAAAGTGTTCGGAAGGGTCTAGATAGTCAGAAAAGCGACCCGGGGGTTTAGTTTGGGTCTCGGGGCGTTTTTAGGCTTAATTAGCACCCCGGGAGGGCGTTTTGGACATTTGGTAATTATGGGTAATTAAACCCACGAATTTGCAAGGGTTATATCCGATGGAAAGTGTTATATTCTAGGGTTAACACAATAAAAAACTAATGACGACCATTGGAGAGGAAGAGGAGAAGCTCTCCAAGGAGTTCTAGGCCAAGAACACCTCCGATTGCACCGCCGTCACCGCCAAATGGTAGATCACGCAACGAGAATATTGATCACATCAAATTCTTCCACAAATAAGAGACTAAATTTCCAGGCAAGTATCTATCTTTCTTTTATCAAGTTAATGCATCCTTTTATACTAGTCTTAGGTCGATTAGAATTAGTGTTCTCGAAGAAAAATGTTAATTGGAGACACAAATTGCATGTTATAGTGATAGAGATCATATTTCTGGTAATCCATTTCATATGTAGAGGTTGAGCCACGAATTTCCATGGTATTAGTGATAGAAAATCTGGAAAAATAATGAAAGAAACTAAGATAAGGAAAATATTAGGGTTCATGAGAATTATATAGAGTTTGGCCCTTTTAACCCATGATTCTTGATGAAAACTCGCATGCCTTACATAGATTATTACTCACTTGGGTTTATTATGGTTGTGGTATCAATTTCTGGGAGTTTGGGAGTTAGATAGTTGTAATTTTAATTTGAGAGACTTGTTGTAATTGAAGAGATTGAGATTAGTGGATTTATATTATTGTGGGTTTATTTAGATGCTCTATACCTTGTTACTTGTGGATTTTGATTTATTTTATCGCATTAGCGCTCCGTTCGCTCTCCCCGGGAGGGCGGGGTGTTACAAATGGTATCAGAGATTAGGTATACGGAAACCCTCGGGGCTTGAGTTTTGGGTTCATCGTGTGGTTAGCAATTTTTGGAGATAGAAAATTTTAGGTGAAATTCGTGATAAGTTTCGAGATTAGAGGTGAGGAATTTATTTTTGGAAGACGTGATTTATTTTTGGAGTTAGTATAGTGGCCTAATTTTGAGAGTTAGGCATTCGGCGAATTTCGAGGGCGAAATTCCATTGTTAGTGGGGAAGTGTAATAACTCGCGTAATTTTTGGGCTATCTTAATTAATTTAGGAAAATGGAGGAAAATAAAGTTTTTGATAAAATTATTTTTATTGCTCAAATATGTTGGTTATTATTTTTAAAGGCGAGAATTTCAAATGGTTTTGAAAACGGAGTTAAAACGGATTTTAAAATGATTTTAAATGTTTTTAACTCTTGGAGTTGTTTTGACTTCCAACTCTTCATTTCTTTGCCTTATTTAAAGGAGTCTTTTGGATTCCAACTCTTCATTTCTTTGCATTATAAAAGGAAGTCGTAGGCAACCTTTTAACCTACTTTTGGCACAAATTTTGGCAGCAAATGTATTTTATATTCCTCTTCTTTTTATATACACATTGACCCTTGAGATTTGTGAGTTCCAACCTTAGATTAGAGGTGTTCTTGGGGATATTTTATTGGAGGTTCTTGGAGGAGCTTTTGTAGATCTTTTGTGTTGATTTTGAGGATGTGATCATTGGTTTCTCATCATGGTTTTGAGGTATGGGGATTTACACAATATGCCTTTTAAATCTCGCGAGTGTCATTCTCTTTGAATTCTTATTTAATTGAACTCATATTTGAATTGATAAATTCATTGAAATCTGGAAAATAATTGTTGAAATTATTTTTATTCATGTGGTATCATTATATTGTTGATGAGCACGTCGTCATAAGATTTTAATATGGCACTGATGTTGGGCACCCGCCAAAATTTCTGTTTCCCGGGCTATGGCTTGATAAAGCATATATGGATGTGGTGAGGCCTGGTGACCCGATTAAAGCGTTGTTGAGAAATTATATTGATAAATGCTTTGAGATTTGCATTTTGATTTGAATATTCGTACTCGTGTTGTTACGCTTTATTCATTGCTAATCCATATTGGTTGAGCATCTTTCCTATCGTATTTTGTACTTCCCCATATTTTCTTTTAGTGACAGGTTAGCGCGGATTTTGGAGCGCTATGGAGATTGGTTTTAGCGAGGATTGTTTGGGAAAGATTTGTATTATTTATTTTGTTGCATAGAGCATTGGAGATTTGTATTTTATTCGAGTTAGATAGTTGTAATTTTAATTCGAGAGACTTGTTGTAATTGAAGAGATTGAGATTAGTGGATTTATATTATTGTGGGTTTATTTAGATGCTCTATACCTTGTTACTTGTGGATTTGGATTTATTTTAACGCATTAGCGCTCCGTTCGCTCTCCCCGGGTGGGTGGGGTGTTACAGTACCCAAGCTGTGAAAAGACTAAAATGCCCTTGAACGTGCGGTTGTGTACGAAAATAGAGCGGAACACGTCCGAAGTTCACACTTAGCATCCAATTACCTACAAAAGCTCAATTAACCCCTGCAAAACATGTTAAGGTAGAAATTCGAGGTTGTCCGGTTAACGAGCATAAATATAGGGAATAAGATACCCGAGGGGACTAAAATGCGTCCGTTTGGAGGATGAAATACGCAGTATTTGCGTATTATCACACCCCCTAACTTACACATTGCTAGTCTCTGGAAATGAAACATGATGCAAAAATAACTACAAGTAAACCAAAAGCAGGAGATAGTACAAAAGTATGTTATAAAAGCAAAAATTCCACTTTCGCGAGCGATTCGATTGCATTTAGCATATGCAATAAGCCGTTAAACTCCTAGGCTACCCTAGTAGACGAGTGTCGTCTCGTGAGGGTTTTCAGGGATGATACCCACAAACATCACATGGTTTCGTCAAAATATGCCCAAACCAACATGCAACAAGCGCAACAATGGCGAAAAGGATTTCATACGCATTATTAGCAAAGTGAATGAATTCACACAAAAGTCCAAATCATTAACATTATAGAATGCACCTCATATATTTGAAACCATAAATGTGGGAGGGGAGCGAGCATATACAAAGTATGATTTGGCGAAAAACTTAAATAAATCGGATAAACGTTAAAGCAAGCATATATTGAATCCTCACGGGCATTACACTCATCAAGCTAATTCACTCAAAACAGGGAGGTAACACACGGAACATGCGGGATAAAGAGTAAATATAAATAGAAACTAGGCCGCAAACATGTCACAAATAAAGAATGCCATATAGGAAATAAAAACTTGTAATCTTAAAGAAAGATACTGCACACTAAAAGAGGCGAAATGCATTTTCACAGATTATCAGAACTGTTATGACTTTTAAATTACATCAACCTAAGGTCACATAGGGCTTTAATAGGATTATAATTTAGGTATGGCTAGGGTATGGAATGAAAGGGGTGTATGTACAGATTCAAAGTGTTCGGGATGAAAACTCGAGATAATGGAAAAATGCGGGCAATATCAAAATTGGAAAACAAGTTCCAAAACGGAATTAGATATATCATCGGGGAGAGTAATCAAAGCTTATTGAACTATATACAACATATACAAACTTCTCTTTCTTTTTCTTTTCTTGTTTTTCTCATTTTCTCTTTTGTTTTCTTTTGCTTTCTCTTTTTCACTCTTTTTCTTTACTTTTTCTTTTCTTTACTTATCAAACTCTCATATGCCTAAATTGCAACCGACATCATAACAACAACATTCAATCCCAAGTAACATTCCAAACAAAGGTATGGAAAGTGTATATATGGGCTAAAACTCCAATTTTATAGTTGGTTATGGGAATGGGGTATGAAATGAAAGGCTAATATTTAGGCTCAAAAAGGGTTTACGAGGGCAAACATATAAGGGTGAGGTCAAGGTTAATATGGGTTATATAACAAAGAATGCTTATGATCATTTACAAAAGTTTGCGCAATTCTCGAATCAAAATAATATATGAAAATCACGATCAAGTAACACATTTCAAGTATGAACTCAATTAATGAACGGTCAAATGAAAGAATAGTGAGATTAACAACGAATTCAACGTTTTCAATGAGAAAAGAATAGTGTATGCACTCACAAACGACGAAAGCTACAAAGCTTACTCGATGTAAGTATATACAATGCAACAAAAGATTACCGAGTTATAAAAATCTTAAACCAAATCAATAGAACAATAAAAGTGCATGTGCTCATGGGATTAAAGTTTAATTCATGAAGTTATTCATAATATTAATAATGGAGGACTAAAGTCTAATAACTTCTAAAATCGAGAATATGCATCATTGGGTTGTCTATTGGATCAGGCAATTATTGAAGTTTATCATCGGAAACAAAGGCAAAATTCCCAATAAAGGAGAAAAAAAGAAAGAAAATATTTTTGAAAATTTTGAATTTTTCTAAGAAAAGCATACTAAGTAACTAACATGTGAGAAAAAACATGGACTAAATAATAAAATGGATAGAATATCCCACACACCCTAACTTAAAACTTGACATTGTCATCAATGTGAATTAAGAACTAAGTTAAGAGAGGAAAAAAGTCATATTACCCAAAAGTGGAGCGATCCCCATAAGAACAAGTCCATAGAATCTATAAAACAAGTTAGTACCGAGCATAGAAAAAATAAATAACAAAAAGTTAACTAATTACGCTAGAAAAGAAAGAAAGAATAAAAAGCTAACTATATACAACCTACTATTTAGGCTTCACACTAATTATACACTAGAAGTCTAAATAGGTGTGGGTCCACTATGAAAACGATTTGACTTTGGAGGATAACCGGTGTACCCTCACATACAAGCATGCCTTCCGAAAAATATGAATTCCGTTTGAACAACGGAAGGCATGTGTAAGGCGGAAGAAATGAACCATCGCCAATTAAAAGTTTTGGAGGGACGATGGGGGGTTTGGATTGCACGGGTGATAAAAACTTGTGGGGACCGAGAAAAGCCGAATATCCTCCCAATGATTTTGAAATTAGAATGGGAGGTGGCGCACACAAAGGCAAAGATGCGATCGTGGAGGGAGACTCGAGAAAGTACTCCTCATCGGCGATCGGGTTTAAAACATTATAGTTCGAAACCGAATCATCGGGTACTTGTTTCGGTGGGGTAATAGAGAATGAAAATGGGGATGAAAAAAATTCAAACTCATGAGATGAATGATCATCGCATGAAGTGTGAATTTCAAAGGAAATAATATCATTTTCAATGAAATGTTCTTCTTTGGGGGTCATTTTCTCATTTTCTAATACGCAAGACTGCTCTTGGTTGGAATTATTTTCTCATTTTCAAGTTGGAATTATTTCCTAATACCCAAATATTGCGTATTTCATCTCTCGAACCTATGCATTTTAGCCCCCTCGGGTGCCTTTATCTCTATATTTAAGCCTATTAACCAGACAACCTCTGTTTATATTGTTAACATGCTATATGAGGTATAATTGGGCTTTTGTAGGTATTTAGGCACTAAGTATGAAGTTCGAATGCATTCCGATGAAGTTCCGTACGCAATCGCACGTTCAATGGCATTTTAATCTTTTCACAGCTTGGTACCTGACCTGACATCTCACGGAAGTTTTATCCCTCCTCACTAGCTTCGTGTGGCCACAAACGGTGCGCGATTCTGATTCATAACGAAGAAGTTACGGCGATTTCAGCGGAGGGAAAATAATGAATCAAAAGAGGAGAAGAAAAGATAAGAAAAGATGCAGTGTGTTGCTGCCTTGATCAATCGATCGACCAAAGGGGCCGATCGATCGATCCCCTATTTTTTAGCAGATATTTTGCATTTCTTTTCTTTTCTAATTTAATTCCCACTTGGTATATAAGTCAATTTTGATGTAATATTCGGGAGGGGAACATTTTTAGAGAGTTTTAGATGATAGAATAGGTTAGGGTTTGGGTGATTTGCTTAGTTCTTCTTCATTTCTTCTTGGATTGACACACTTTTGGGCTTGAATGTTGACTATTCATCATCCTCTCCATTAATATAGTTTGTATTTCTTCATTTCTTGCTTTCTAGTTAATTTACAAGCTTTCTAATTTAGGTTTACATGCTTTGATTTACTCGCTTTGTAGTATAGTTTTATCGCGTTTATTTCTCGCTTTCCATTTATCGCGTTTTTACGATGCTTTATAGGTAATTTAAATTAGGTTGTGTTTGAATTGAACTCACTCGAGTTGACACGTTGCTTTGCTTTGGTGATGGAGTTTACGGGTCTATTTCGGGTGCGTTGTCCTAGTTATTACGCCTAGGATATTTGACGGGGCATATCATGTATGTCCCGTGCTTATGACCTTTCGCGCGTAATTTCTAGGATATTTGTTGACGCCAAAATCTTATTAGGCTTTTATGCGGATTTTGGGGCGTAACAACCCTTGGTTCAATTAACTGTCGAAACGAGACGCATTCGTAATAACTCGTCGACCCATGTAACCATTTTATACAAATTAACTCGAGTGAGGGACATTCGACGCAACCTATAGTTTTACTCGCTTTCATAATCTAGTTTCAATACATTGCCTAGTTAAACATTTCCCTTTATGCATATTTTTGCTTTTAGTTTGTAATCATCTTTTACACTTTTACTTCGGAATATTAAATCACTTGAATTCTAGCAACTTGTCCCTGTGGATTTTTGATACCCGACATACCGTTGTGCTTGCCCCGCAAGTGTAGTAGTAACTTAGGTTTTTGTATTGAGTTGGCAAAACGAAAAATACAACTGTGCACTTTACACGCGCACGCTTTTCGCACTCTATCAAATGGCGTCGTTGTCGGGGATGAGTTTGTTTTAGACTTTATTTGATTTAGTATTTCATAGTATTTTCTTTCTATTTGTATTATTTGCTAATACTTTTGCAGGACTTCCACATTTGAGCACTTAGAAATGCTCGAATCTTTCCCGCGCGCATCTTCTTTATTGAATTCGCCACTTCGAGCCATTTTTGGGGTAAGCAATTCTTATTCCAATTCTTTCGGTAACCCTTGTTATAATTCTCAAAATTCTAGGCCGATGACTTTCGGTGAATACTTAGCATCCCAAAGTCAAACAAATTCAAATATGACTTTGGGCGAGTATAACGACAGTCAAAACTTAGGTTATTGAAATTTTGATGACGATGACAATGATTTTGGGCCTTTACCTCCTTATAATAGGAGTTTTGAAATGAATTCGAATAGTTTTCAAAATTCCTATAATAATGAGTTTTCATTTAAGTCCGATGGTAATTTTCAAAGTTCCCATTTTCATGGATCCGCACCTCGACCTATGACATTCGGTGAGGGTTTGCGTATGTATGAAAATGAGAAAATTGAAACTCGTTATCGGGAAGAAAATCGTTCGTTGGAACATTAGTTGGATTTATTATTTGAGTCCGACGACGATTTTGCTTCCGAGACTTTCGAGGTCGAGGAATGTTTTGAACCAAATAAGGTACTTGTACCAACTTTGGAACAAGCCATTCTAGACTTTGCCCATTGCGTAATAGATATTGAAAGTGAGGATAAAAAAGCCATAATATCTATTTGCAATGAAATGATTTCTTCTTTGGCTCCCAAAGAAGAACATTTCATTGAAAATGATATTATTTCCTTCGAAACTCAATCTTTATGCGATGATGATTCATCTCATGAGTTTGAATTTCTTTCATCCCCATTTTCATTCTCTATTATCTCACCGTCACAAGTACCATATGATTCGGTTTTAAACTTTAATGTTTTAAACCCTATCGTCGATGAGGAGTACTTGCTCGAGCCGCCCTCCACGATCGCATCTTTGCCTTTGTGTGCACCGCCTCCCATTCCAACTTCAAAATCCTTGGGAGGATTTTTGGCTTTTCTCGGTCCCCACTTTTTTTGTCACCCGTGCAATCCAAACCCCCCATCGTCCCGCCAAAACTTTTAATTGGCGATGGTTCCTTTCTTACGCCTTACACATGCCTTCCATTGTTCAAACGAAATTCATATTTTTTGAAGGGCATGCTTGTATGTGAGGGTACACCGATTATCCTCCAAAGTCAAATTGTTTTCATGGTGGACCCACACCTATTTATACTTCTAGTGTAAAGTTAGTGTGAAGCCTAAATAGTAGGTTGTATATAGTTAGCTTTTTATTCTTTCTTTCTTTTTATATTTCTTTCCATTTTAATTTAGTCTAGTGTAATTAGTTAACTTTTTGTTATTTGTTTTTGCTATGCTCGGTACTAACTTGTTTTGTAGATTCTTTGGACTTGTTCTTATGGGGATCGCTCCACTTTTGGATAATATCGCTTTTTCCTCTCTTAACAAGGTTCTTAATTCACATTGAGGGCAATGTCAAGTTTTAAGTTAGGGGGTGTGGGATATTCTATCCATTTTATTATTTAGTCCATGTTTTTTCTCACATGTTAGTTACTTAGTATGCTTTTCTTAGAAAAATTCAAAATTTTCAAAAATATTTTCTTTCTTTTTTTCTCCTTTATTGGGAATTTTGCCTTTGTTTCCGATGATAAATTTCAATAATTGCCTGATCCAATAGACAACCCAATGATGCATATTCTCGATTTTAGAAGTTATTAGACTTTAGTCCTCCATTATTAATATTATGAATAACTTCATGAATTAAACTTTAATCCCATGAGCACATGCACTTTTATTGTTCTATTGATTTGGTTTAAGATTTTTATAACTCGGTAATCTTTTGTTGCATTGTATATACTTACATCGAGTAAGCTTTGTAGCTTTCGTCGTTTGTGAGTGCATACACTATTCTTTTCTCATTGAAAACGTTGAATTCGTTGTTAATCTCACTATTCTTTCATTTGACCGTTCATTAATTGAGTTCATACTTGAAATGTGTTACTTGATCATGATTTTCATATATTATTTTGATTCGAGAATTACGCAAACTTTTGTAAATGATCATAGGCATTCTTTGTTATATAACCCATATTAGCCTTGACCTCACCCTTATAGGTTTGCCCTCGTTAACCCCTTTTGAGCCTAAATATTAGCCTTTCATTTCATACCCCATTCCCATAACTAACTCTAAATTAGAGTTTTAGCCCATATATATACTTTCCATACCTTTGCTTGGAATGTTACTTGGGATTGAATGTTGTTGTTATGATGTCGATTGCAATTTAGGCATATGAGAGTTTGACAAGTAAAGAAAAGAAAAAGTAAAGAAAAAGAGTGAAACAGAGAAAGCAAAAAGCAAAAGAAAACAAAAGAGAAAATGAGAAAAAGAAGAAAAGAAAAAGAAAGAGAAGTTTGTATATGTTGTATATAGTTCAATAAGCTTTGATTACTCTCCCCGATGATATATCTAATGCCGTTTTGGAACTTGTTTTCCAATTTTGATATTGCCCGCATTTTTCCATTATCCCGAGTTTTCATCCCGAACACTTTGAATCCGTACATACACTCCTTTCATTTCATACACTAGCCATACCAATATTATAATCCTATTAAAGTCCTATGTGATCTTAGGTTGATGTAATTTAAAAGTCATAAAAATTGTGATAATCTATGAAAATGCATTTCGCCTCTTTTCGTGTGCGGTATCTTTCATTAAGATTACAAGATTTTATTTCCTATATGGCGTTCTTCATTTATGACATGTATGCGGCCTAGTTTCCATTTACATTTACTCTTTTGCCCGCATGTTCCGTGTGTTACCTCCCTGTTTCGAGTGAATTCTCTTGATGAGTGTAATGCCCGTGAGGATTCAATATATGCTTGTTTTAATGTTTATCCGGTTTATTTAAGTTTTTCGCCAAATCATACTTTGCATGTGCTCGCTCCCCTCCCACATTTTAAGGTTTCAATTCTATGAGGTTCATTCTATAATGTTAATGATTTGGACTTTTGTGTGAATTCATTCACTTTTCTAATAATGCGTATGAAATCCTTTTCGCTATTGTTAGGTTTGTCTCATGTTGGTTTGGGAATATTTTGAGGAAACCACGTGATGTTTGTGGGTATCATACTTGAAAACCCTCACGAAACGACACTCGTCCACTAGGGTAACCTAGGAGTTTAACGGCTTATTACATATGCTAAATGCAATCGAATCGCCCGCGAAAGTGGACTTTTTGCTTTTATAACATACTTTTGTACTATCTCCAGTTTTGGTTTACTTGTAGTTCTTGTTTCATCCTATTTCATTGCTAGGGACTAGCAATGTGTAAGTTAGGGGGTGTGATAATACCCAAATACTGCGTATTTCATCCTCCAAACGAACGCATTTTAGCCCCCTCGGGTATCTTATACCCTATATTTATGCTCATTAACCAGACAACCTCGGATTTCTACGTTAACATATTTTGCGGGAGTTAATTGAGCTTTTGTAGGTAATTGGATGCTAAGTGTGAACTTCGGACGCGTTCTTCTCTATTTCCGTACACAACCGCACGTTCAAGGTCATTTTAGTCTTTTCATAGCTTGGGTACCTGGCTCGACATCTCACAGAAGTTGTATCCCTCCTCGCTAGCTTTGCGTGGCCACAAACGATATGCGATTCCGATTCATAACGAAGAAGTTACGGCGATTTCAGCGGAGGGAAAAGCAATGAATCAAAAGAGGAGAAGAAAAGAGAAGAAAAGATGCAGTGTGCTGCTACTGCATTCTGCCCTGCTTGATCGATCGATCGACGCTTCTGGTCAATTGATCGACCATTCTGAATTGTCGAATTTTGGCCTTGATCGATTTATCGACCAAAGGGGTCGATCGATCGATCCCCTGTTTTTCAACAGATATTTTGCATTTCTTTTCTTTTCTTCTTCTGATTCATTGTTTTTTCCTCCGCTGAAATCGCCGTAACGTCTTCGTTATGAATCGTAATCGCGCACCGTTCATGGACACACGAAGCTAGCGAGGAGGGATACAACTTCCTGAGATGTCGGGCCAGGTATCAAAGCTGTGAAATGACTAAAATGCCCTTGAACGTGCGATTGTGTACGAAAATAGAGCGGAACGCGTCCGAAGTTCACACTTAGCATCCAATTACCTACAAAAGCTCAATTAACCCCTGCAAAACATGTTAACATAGAAATCCGTGGTTGTCTGGTTAACGAGCATAAATATAGGGAATAAGATACCCAAGGGGGCTAAAATGCGTCCGTTTGGAGGATGAAATACGCAATATTTGCGTATTATCAGGGATTCCCTTAAAACGGTTATTTATTCATTCTGATTCATTATGTTCTTCTAGTTTTGGTAGTCGAGGAGTCTATCCCTTCGATTTTGATGATTGAGGATGGTGTCCTTTAAATTTCGACGGACTGGTATTATTTTAAGTTCACGTTTTTCTCAGAACGTGACCTGGCTTAGTATGAGTGCGGATGGACCTGGTATGGTTATTACAGCTTAGCAACTGGGCGCGCTCTTATTTAAAATATCCCTTTGTATTGCAGAAAGTTCTGTGTATGTGTGGCTGCATTTTTAGCCTTACGATTTGATCATAGCATCCGTTCGCCTTATGATGAATGACCTTATGATTTGCCAGCAAGACAATTAGCGACTCTGGTTATAAAGAGCAGGATGATGATTTGAGGATATCGTATAGTGTTAGAACTTAAGGAAACATAACACTAAATATTATTTTTCCACAGTGAGTGGATTGGGGTATTACCCATGGGAGTGTTCCGTTGTGGTATACCTAGAGTGA
Source organism: Sambucus nigra (assembly GCA_949130495.1). Taxonomy (NCBI): domain Eukaryota; kingdom Viridiplantae; phylum Streptophyta; class Magnoliopsida; order Dipsacales; family Adoxaceae; genus Sambucus; species Sambucus nigra. The sequence continues at coordinate 130,961,921 of OX422223.1, forward strand.
TCCTAGGTTCTTAAGAGGATCTGGTGGAACGGTATTAGCTAGACGCGGGATTTGGAACTTAGTGGCATGTTTCTCCCCCCCCGAGATGAGGGACTTACGATGCGAAATTAATATCAGATTCAAGGGAATTGTGTGGTTAGGAAGACCCTATAATTTAAGGAGACTCGGGATAGGTAGTCCCAAGAATTAAAATACATTAAGCCGATGAATTGGGTGATTAGTTGCATGTCATTTTCTCTTAGGTGAGTGTCAATCCCTAGAGAGAGTGTGCTTGGTAAAGGAACTAGTATACTAAGATGTTAGAAAATAAGTCTTACGACTTGATTGAGCGTGATAATTGAGTAGGGGGGACTCTAGAACTGTTATGTAATTTTGATGGCTAGCTGGATGATGAGCATTAAAACATGTTGCATGTTGAGTCCTTGGGTGACAACCCCTAGTGAAAGGGGCGTAAGATGACTTTTGGTGATTGAGGAGTCAATGACTTCTCCTTAAAAGAGTCATATGACTTAGAGTAAGGATTAACGATCGTGAGAATTTGTGTAATTTATGGGTTGAGAAGTTCGAGGATGAAATTCCCTAAGGAGGGAAGAATGTAACGCCCTCCCTCGTGACTTTGATCGTACCCGAGTGATTCGGTAACTTTATGACCCACTTGGGATTTGGACCTTGTGGGATGAATTATGGGATGAATTTGGGTTAACATAGTTTTTTTTGGTGCAATTAATTGGAAGAATACTGAACCCCAAAGTAAACTTTGGAAAAATTAGGGTCGTTCGAACGACACCTGAAGTCGTTCGAATGAGATTAGAATCTGGTTGGAACGGTCTTCTAACGACCATCAAACGAGATCATGCTACATAGGAATGGCCACTCTTGTTATAACCTTATTCAAAGTAGATCGAATGAAATGTCTTTCTAGTTTAAATGAGTTGTAACTTGGTTCAAACGAATAGGAGTTTTCATTTGGGCATGACATATTCTCATTCAAACGAGACGTTGAGATATTAATTTTTGCAGTTCGAAAATGCTGTCAAAATGTGGATCGTTGGATGAAGACACGTGTCATGCTCCTGTAACAGCAGATCAACTCGTGAATTGGGTGTGGGGGCATTTTAAGGATTTTCCCCCAAAGGTTTTGGGGTATTTAAGTGTAGGCATGGCTCATTTTATGGCCTTCAAATCAGATTTTCCCCTCTCTCTAGCTTTGGGAGATTCCTTACTACCTACCACCCTAGCACCACTACCTCTCCTCCCTAAACCACCATATTCATCTCATATTCCACCATATTTAAGCCTATGAAACCCACCCACACCATTTATTATTCAAGATGTAATTTTATGGAGTTGTTGTTGGGGGTTTTGGGAAGAATAAAAGTAGAATATTAAAGGAGTTTAAAGGGGGTCTTGCTTGGAGCTTTCATAGAGACGAGCTTAATGGGGCTAGGTAACCTGTTTAAGGCCACATTAGGAGGTGAGAGGTTGCCATATTGTTCTACATTCATCTTACCATATTTGGAGCTTCTTTGAGGTGGGAAAATTTTACTCTTAGCTTATAACTCTAATTTTCCATAAGATTGGTCTTGTAGTTGACTTTGTAAGAGTAGGATGCATATATGGTTTAAATAGGATACCTTTCATGATTTTAGGTAAATGGATTAAATGGGAATTTCAAGAATGTTGACTAAATGATATATTTCAAGAAAACCTGGTGTTAAACATTATGTGAAATAAAATGTTTTTAAAATAATGTCAATTATGTTAAAGATATTTTATGAACAAATGTTTTAACTTTTCTCGTAAAGTTTGGGATTTTCACAAAAATAGGCATTTGTTCACGTTTTGGAGGATACAAAATGTCCTTAGTCTTGAAAATCATATTGTTTCAAATGTCATGAAATTTCTTGAGTAAGTCATGCATTAAACTCATTTTCATGGATTTTTGGACTTAAAATCCCTCTTCCCATATATATAAACTTGTAGTAATTTGATGATAAGCATATAAAGTATAAACAAGTTTAATGGAGGTTTTAATGAGTTTTAACTTGGAATAAAGGAGATAGAAATTTCAACCTTTAAAGTGTGTTAAAATGTGATAAATGGGTATTTCAAGACTACATGTGAAAATAAAGGAAAAAATGGCATTTCTTGTAAAGGAGTCTCCAAAGTGCCAAAAGGGTGTTCTTAGTACAAAAAGTAATGAAATAAAGAGATTTTCAACCTGAAAAGTATGTAGCTCCAAAGTGTTAAAATAGTGCTAATGAGTTAAAAATATTTGAAAAGTTGGTGTGTATGACTTAGTAATATTTTTGGAAAAAATAACACTTGTGAAAATGGAGAAAAAATACAAGTTTGGAAATAAATGGGTAAAATGGTAATTTTTTATAAAGTGAAACATTTTTATGAAATAAATATGTTGGAAATGGTGTTACACAATTAGTCTTAAATGAAAGTGATTTTATGGAATAAAATCAACGTAAGTGTGTAAAGGACGAGAAATAATAAATTTGAAGTGTAACATAAGGTGGGGTGAAACCCCAGATTTTTGGCTTCGACCAATAAAAAACAGAATAATCTGGACATTTAAAAAATGTTAAAACACATTAATATGAACTCGTATGACACCGCGAATAATTAATGAGCGTCCGAAGCCCTAGGTGAGAGACCCGAAATCACTGGCCAAAGCATATGGTAGCATAGCCGGCGGTGTGGAGCCCATTAAAGTATGCGGGTATTTGGAGGATTCCGAGAAAAGATAATAAGAAAAGTGGAACATGTCAAGAAATGAGTTGTGTGGTGAATATAAGAAAAGACAGCCTAACCTGAATGAAATTGATAAATGTTCCTGTTGAAAGACAATGTGGGCAAGTAATGTGAGGCTAATGTCTATGAAATAAAGGGAATGGTAAAGTGAAGTGATTGAATGGGTAATTAAGCAACCTAATGAGGTTTAACCCATAATTAACACAAAAGTGTGTTTCTGAAAGGTTTGAAGGGAATAAGTATTTTCTAACACAGTGTGTGCGTGTGTTGAAAGGTGATTTTCAAGGAAAATATAAATTACGTAAAAACATAATTTCGGTGAAAGAAATGTCTTTCCTTAAACAAAGGGTATTTGTTTAAAGTATTTAACCGTGTGTGTTAAATTAAGAGATAAATGTCAAGTCGACTGAAAAAGGGTTCTTTTATAAGATTAAGGCAAATTAATCGGGATAAGTAACATTTTTGAAATTAAAACGGTTTCATGCATAAGGTATATATATATATATATATATATATATATATATATATATATATATATATAGAGAGAGAGAGAGAGAGAGAGAGAGAGAGAGAGAGAAGGTAGTTGCATGTTCACACAGATATAACGTGTTTAAGTATTTTTCTTTATGTTCAATTCTATATTGCATTGTTATGTTGTACCCACTGGGCATTCAGCTCATTCCCTCGTTATTGTTACGGCAGGTTAGGTGTGATTCCGTATTTTGAGAATGTTGTACAGGTAAGTATCCTTTTTATTTTACGTTAGTATCTCTGTAGGCTTGGACACCGGGGATGCTTTCCACGGGTCCCTCACGTAGTTTGATTTAAATTGGAATCGCATGCTAAACAAGTGAAATGTTAATTATATTAAATTGAACTAGCAACATTATATAGGTTCTTTTATTTCATTTCACACCTAACGCTCGGGTCGGACCGGGTTGACCATGGGTAACTCATAAATCTAGATCGGGGCATTACAATATTCATCCCATAACTCATTGACCCTAACCTCTTGGGTTGCCAATTCTAGGTATAGACTCATCATATCTTACATTAAAACGTACATCAACTCTATTGAATCTCGATTATCCCTAGTCTATTCTCCCAAGGCATTGTGTCTAGGTATAATCGAACAACTAAATTAAATGAAACCACAGAACATAATAACTAACTCATTGGGGGAAGCTATAAATAAAACCTGTCTCACCCAAAGGATATTCACGCCACCAATACATCACAATGATCCTAAATGAATCCCAACCAACAAGCACAATACTCTAACTTACCAATTACCAATCAACAAACATATTCTACCCACGAGTCTACCCTCTAATGCCAAATCCTCCGTTTAATCCCTTTAAATCAATGATTTTCCTAAATATTAAAATACCCCAAAATCGATTTTCAACGATGCAAATCATAAGAATATATCTCTATTTTATGAGTACATAAACAAACCATAACCCTCGGCTTAAAACCCAAAATTCCAACCAATACCACAAAATCCCCCACCTAGGCAATATTTGAGACCACCAGTTGATCGGGGCCCTGGGACCAGTCGATCGATCAACACAATAACTCCCAAAATTCCGTTATTTCGGGATTCATGATCTTCAACCCTATTTTCTTCTCTCAAACCTCCATTAATGAACCTAAAAACATCATCCAAACACCCAATCAACATTGAATTGATAAACACACATCAAAACAACCACTGGAATCTAATTCCATCATCAAATCCCAAATCTGTCACAAGATTCAACAAAAACCCAATTCAAAATCTAGGAACCCTAGTTGATCGAATTTTACAAATTTCCATGGATTGATTCAACTAAACATATCATTTTTATATGACTCTCGATATAAAATAGATTCAAATAAAAATCTATTAATTTTAAACCAAATTCATGAGGAAATCAATCATTAGAAAGGGGATGCAATTGAATTAACATCTAGATTAGGTTAATCCTGAATTTAAACAAATTAATCTTTCAATTAAGATTTAGGTCCCGATTATATTCATATTTCAATGAATATCTGAATAATAAGACACATCCAGTCATAATTATATTCTATATAGAACTTGCCATGTGGATTGATTGGGAAATCAATCCCTATTGCCCCCTAAATCTTCTTTCCCTGTTAGTTCTTTCTCTCTCTATCCCTTTTAGTGCTTCCCCATTATGTTTGTGATAAAATGAGATCTCTAATGACCTCCTACAACTATTTAATCTCGAAATTGGGTTTGGGCCTCACCTATAAGATCCCCCAAAAAACTCTAAATGACTTAAAACCATTCGCGAGCCTTAATCCTAATCCAATAGGCCTTCAAACCATCGTTTTAAACTATAAATGGATATTCTATGAGTTCCAACAATCAATTACTAAATATGCCCAAAATAAATAACTAGCAACTCAGTTATTTAATAATTTCTCAACAGGAGTCCGAATATTAATTAATGACCGTGTCTTTAATTCAAATTCCTATCCAACTTAAATAACACATAAAAATACAAACGGTGACATGTCTAGTCACAACAGGCACACACAATTAGTTTTCACAATTTAATTAATTAAATAATATGCATAAAAATACGGTTTATTATACTTGGCCCCCCTTTGTTCATGGGATGCAAATATAAAACATGTTATGATTATGTGAAAATCCTTTAAAAAACAACCAAGGTGGCCCCCTTTGGGCCTTGCAAATGTGGCTTCATGCCTACCTCCCTAAGATTGGCCACTGTTTGACATAGACTGATCCACACAACTGTAATACCCCATAATTTTGCTTGAAGTAATGAATAATTAAATATTAATTTTGGAAAATTTATAATCTATTTAATAGTGAAAATTTGAATTTTGAGTATTTGATTATAAAAATAAAATTTTATTTGTGTTAGTGGAAGTTGAAATATAATTTATGGAAGTTATTGTAATTATAACATTCATTTGATGGATTTTATAATATTATTTGATGAATTATAGAAATTATTATAAATTATAGAATTTATTTAGTGAATTAATGAAGTGTTTTGGCCCAATTTAATTAAATAAAAGTATAGGCCTTAATTGTAACTATATAGTAAATGGAAGGTTTGGCATAAAAGAATTTATGATTTAAGGTAGTGGGTACTATGGTAATAATGTAGTTACTGGGATAAAGTTATAGGGTTAGGGTTATTAAAGAAAGAAAGATAAAAGAGTTAAGGTGTAAATAAATAAATAAAAATATATTGAAATTAAAAGGGAACATTTAAAAAAAAAATTGAAGTGGCCCATCTTTCGTTCTTGAAAAGACAATGATCCTCTCTCCTCTCATGAGATAAATAGTAATTTCTAACAAAAGATGTTTTTGTAAATTATAAAATTTGTGCGGAGATAATTAGGGTTCATCTCGTTTTGATCACACCTCTAAAATTGTGATTTTTATGAATAAATTAACTAATCGAATTCAGGGAATTGTAAACTTGATCAATTTAGTTTAATTTAGTATAATTGAATTAGATTGTGGGAATTGTAAATTCTTGGTATAATTTCAATGGTAAAGTAGAAAATTGCGTCTAGATATAATCGCACACTTGCTTTATATAAAACAATGAAACATAATAACTACCTCACTCGGAGAAGTTATAACCCAAAACCTATCTCACCCAAAGGATATTCATGCCACTCGTACGTCACAACAATCCAAATCATTCCTGGACAACAAGTTGAATCTTATAACTTACCAATTCCTAATCAACAAACCCATTCTACCCTCGGGTCTACCCTCGAATGCCAAATCCCCCGTTTAATCCCTTTAAAACAAATTTTCCAAATATTCAAATACCCCAAAATCGATTTCCAATGATGCAAATCATAAGAATATATCTCTATTCCATGAGTACCAAAAAATTATAGGCCAACAAACCCTATCCCTAACTCTAAAACCCAAAATTCCAACCAATACCACAAAAGTCCCCACCTAGGCAATATTTGAGACCACTGGTTGACCGGGACCCTGGGGCCGGTCAATCGCTCAACATAGTAACTCCCAAAATTCCCTTATACAAGATTCATTATCTTTAACCCCCATTTTCTTCTCTCAAACCTCCACTAATGAACCAAAAAACATCATCCAAGCACCCAATTGACATTGAATTAATAAAAACACATCAAAACAACCATTGGAACCTAATTCCATCATCAAATCTCAATATTCAACGACAAATCCAATTCAAAATCTTAGAACCCTATTTTATCCAATTATAAAAATTTCCATGAAATGATTTAATTAAACATAGGGTCTTTATATGTTTCTCAATATAAAACTAATTCAAATCAAAATCTATTTGTTTTAAACCAAATTCATGAGGAAATCAATCATTACAAACGGGATTCAATCTAATTAACATATAGATTAGGTTAATCTTAAATTTAAACAATTTAATCATTCAAATCATATTTAGGTTATGATTATATTCCGATTTGAATAATAACAACAATGACACACATTCAAACCTAATCATATTCTATATAGAACTTGCCTTGTGGATTGATTGATATATCATTCCGTAACTCTCCCAAATCTTCCTTTCCTCTTGGTTCCCTGCCTCTTGTCTTTCTAGTGCTTCCTCATTGTGTTTGTTATAAAATAAGATCCCTAATAAAATCTTACTACCCTTCAATCCCAAAATTGGGTTTGAGTCCCAAATGGGCCTTACCTGAAAGTGCCCCAAAATAGCTCTAAATGACTTAAAATCATTCCCGAGCCTTATAATAACCAAATAGGCCTTTAAACCATGAATTTAAAGTATAAAAGGGCATTCTACGAGTCCCAAAAGTCAATTACCAAATATGCTCAAAGCAAATAACTAGCAACTCAGTAATTTAATAATTTTTCAAGACGAGTCCGATTATTAATTAATTCAATTAATCACCGTGTTTAAGTCTGAATTCCATTCCAATTTAAAATAACACATAACAATATAAATGGTGACATCTCTAGTCACTAGAAGCACACATAATTAATTTTACAATTTAATTATTTAAATAATATGCATAAAAATACGGGGTATTATGCCTAGCCCATTTCTTTATGAGATGCAAATATAAGACATGTTATGATTATGCGAAAATCCTTTAAAAAATAACCAATGTGAAAATCCTTCGGGCCTTGTAAATGTGGCTTCATGTCTACCTCCCTAAGATTGGCCACTGTTTGACATAGACCGATTTCCACAACTGTAATCCCCAGTAATTTTTCTCGATGTAATTAATAATTAAATACTAGTTTTGGAAAATTGTAATCGATTAATTAGTGGAAATTTAAATTTTGAAGATTTAGTTGTAACAACCCTCGATTCTGGGAGGCTCATTTTATATTAATTTTACCTCATAAGGTAATTATATAAAATGTGGGGACTGGAGTAAATCTTAATTTAATGAATTGAAAGTTAATATTTACTATATTGATGCATATTTACTGCATGTGAAAGTAAATAACATCAGGTTGCATGTCTGTGGTGTCATGTATTTTAAATGGCCTTTTAGTTTAAATGATTTTGGAACTCTAAGTAATTTATAAAATTTCCGGATGCCAGTTTAGAGGGTGTAGTTAGTCTCGGAAGGTGCGAGACAGTCAAAATAAGTTCCATATTGTATTTTTGTGTTTCGGGCACTTTTACCTGGTTTTAGCTTATATGCGTATTTGCGAGTCAATTTAATGTGGTATTAAACATTTAAGTTGGGAGAATTATGTTAAGCCACGATTTTTGGTCTTGCCCCTTATTTCATTCCCTCATTTTATGTCTTGAACATAGAGATAAAGGAGAGAAAGAAAGAGGAAGAGAAATGGAGAAATGAGAGAGAGATTGAAGATGGAGGATTTGGGATTGCTTCTTCTCCAAACAAATCTGAGATATCAACCCTAAGGCAAGTTTTCTACTTGCTAATATGTGATTTAAGATGCATAAATTGTATGATAGTTGTGTATTTACATTTATGGCTTAAATGTAGAATTTGTAGGATTTAAACCCTAGTCTTGATTTATGTTGAAGAAATTGTGGGTTTTGATGGTTAATAATCATGTAGATTAGTTTGGGGTAGATTTTTGTTGTTGGATATGCATGAGAAGGAAGAGATTTGAAATTTGGAGGATTTAGGGTTCATAACCCTTCGTAGCCATTTTTGGCAAATTTGCAGGTCCGAATCGATTCGGCCCTTTGGGCGAATCGATTCGCTAAGGGAAATTGGCAGGTCTGCATAACCCAAATCGATTCGGGTTAAAACCGAATCGATTCGGTCAATTGCAGAAAGTTGGTTTAGTAGTCCGAACCGATTCGCTTTTTGGGCGAATCGATTCGGTCCTTGGGCGAATCGATTCGTTTTCCTGCTGTTTTGAGTTAATTTTTATAACTCAATTTCAATTCTTTTCTTTAATATAGGGATTAGGAACCTTCTTGAATGAAGTAAACTTAGAGTCCCAGAGTGTGAGATGAGTTAGATGTCTACCCTACATTAGGAATGGGTTATGTGGGGATTTTTCCGGGGTTAGGCCTATTAATGATAAGGCATTCTTTTCTTCTAGTTAATTATTATAAAACTAGGAGATGTAGTGTCATGTCCGGGAGACTTTAGAAGCTTAATTAAGCTATACTAGTTTTGATGGTTTATATTACCACCCCAAAAGAATGTTGGGAGATTTTAAAAGTTCGATTGAACTATGTTAACCTTGGTGGTTCATAATAACGTCATAAAGGTGAGTTTGGAGAATAAATTGAAAGTCATTTCATTCCTTCGAAAGATGATAACCTTGGGGTTCTAAAATAACCCCCTAGAATGCTTGGAGATAATGAAGAGTTTATTTACTCCTTTGAGGTTGTAGTATTGATATAAGCTATTGTATGGCTCCGGATAATAAGTTCTATCTATTACTAGAAGTAAACAGTAAGGGTTTCGAATAAAATGAAACATATACGTGGGATGGAAATGAAATGGAAATGGTATTGATATTTGTAAATGATAATTTACTTAATCATGAAACCGGTAAATAATGATTTACTTGATTTTGAAATGATAAATAAAATGGCTTAAACACACCTCTCTAAATGACATCATAAGGGAAGTCCGCGCGTGAGGTGAAGCCCCCTGGCTAATGAATGCAGGGTGGATATAGTCCTAGGCCATGGGAGCGCTTATTGTTGTATATTTTTCTGCGATGGGTAGGAGATTCCGGGTGTGGTCTTGACTACCCCGCAGGCTCATGGCCGCTTCCCGACGTCTTGCGATATAGGTGCCCAGGTTGTCTAATGATAGGCCCGGGAAGATGATGGTCATTTAGGGGCGCGCACAGTGGGGAAACCCGGACGGGCGGTCTTAGAATTCGTTATATGTATATAATTATAACAATTCATAATCAAGTGGGACTTGATGTATTTGATATGCCATAAGAGCATGATGGAGTGCCACAAAGAGCACATGTAAATGCCACAAAGAGCTTTTGAAAATGATTATTTTCCTGATAAGGAAAGGATTTTTACAAAAGGTAAAATTGAGATAAAATCTCCTTTAAGAGCAAAAGATTGTGATTATATATATATATACTTCCTGTTAAGGAAAAGATAATTTGATGAAGTTTTTAGTTTAATGCTTCTTATTTAGTTCCTGCTTAGCTTATGTTTTAAATTGTATAGGTTGCTTCTTATTTCTCTTTCTTCACGATTTATTATACATAACTGTCATACTCTTTATTCATCTGGTAATCATATAGAACCGGGCCCTGACCTGGTTACTTTTCTTGTTGCATATTCATCTTGTCTCTGCTCAGGTACTCCGCCGCAAGGATGCCTGATTTGAATTCCGATTCCGATGTTTTTGACGAGCCGTGATGCATTGCGGGTATTACGGGATACATTTGGTATAGACGTTTTCACTTTTTATTCTAGTTAAGATCAAGTCTTTTATTCGGGCGAGAGGCCCAAGCTTTTGTAAATGTCTAATGTAATGTAATAAGTAACTTATTGTACTTGCGTATTATTGGTGTATCAGTTAGTGACCGGTTACCTATTCGGTCTTTTTATCGTATTCTTGTTGTATTATTTATATATGTCTTGGGGTTTCCCTTATCTTTCAGGAATTGGGTTGTTTGTTTTCATTTATTTACTTTCAAATCAAAATTTTTGGCAACCCATTTTCTGAAATATTGGGTGGTTATCCTAGATACTCTATATTTTGTTATGATGCTGAGAATGATTCCATCCATGATTCCGTTATATTGGAGTATTGGGCTGGCCACCCCTTATTTTGGTGAGCGGGTTGTCACATTAGTTATAAAAATAAAGTTTTATATGTGACAGTGGAAGTTGACATATGATTTTTGAAATTTATTATAATTAGAGAATTCATTTGATAAATTTTATAATTTTATTTGATGAATTAGAGAATTTATTATGAATTATAGAAAATATTTTGTTAATTAATAAAGTGTTTTAGCATTATTGTAAATAAATAAAAGTACGGGCCTTAATTGAAATTATATAAAGTGAATGGAAGGTTTGGCATAAAAAAATCATGGTTTAAGATAGTGTCTACTTTGATAATAAGGTAGTTACTTGGAAAAAGGTATAGGGTTAAAGATAAATGAATTAATGTGTAAATAAATAAAATAAATAAAAATATATTGAAATTATAGGAGGGGCATTTTAAAAATAAAAAAAATTGAAGTGGACCATCTTTAGTTCTTTAAAAGAAATGCTAAACCTCATTTTCCTCTAAATTAGTGTTAAAGAAACCTACTGCCTCACATATCAAGTGCACAATTCAACCCTTAAACCTCAACCAAATTCTACGAATTTTATATATTCCTAACCCTAAAAATATGCTCTTTTATTATAGCCAAAATTATATTTTTCTAGAAGAATTTTTAGGATAATTTTGGATTAATTTTAAAAGACTTTTGGAGGGCCAATTTAACTACTTCTCAAGAGGAATTTCTTCTACAAATTTGAGGAGTTTTTTTCATCAATTGAGAATCTATTTTGAAGGGAATTCTTTTACAATTCTTCTTTATTATTTTGGGAGTTTTCTTCAATTGAGGCAAAATTATTATACTTTCTCTTCTCATGAGATAAATAGTAAGTTCTACTTGAAGATGTTTTTATAAATTATAATTTTTTTGTAGAGATAATTAGGGTTTATCTTGTTTTGATCACACATCTAAAATTGTGATTTTTTTGAATAAATTAATTTACAAAATTCATGGAATTGTATATTTGATTAATATAATCTAATTTAGTATAACTGAATTGGATTGTAGTAATTGTACATTCTTGGTTTAATTTCAACGGTGAAGTATAAATTTCCTAATAATTAGAATTCAATATTTTAGATTATTATTTTGATATGAAAGTAGGATTTTCATTCTAAATTATAATGTAGAAAATTGGGAACGTGTTATTTGATAAATTCTCACCAATCAGTTATGGGAAATTGGGGATTTCAAGAATGTAATCTTGATTAAAGTATGTGAATAAAATTTTATCCTTAAGTTGGAATTATACATTCCTCTTTCTCTCATAATATGCGTTATGTAAAGAATAAAACATTCCCTTGCATGATGAGTAATTTTAATCCCTTGAAATTATATGAGGGTAATGGATTGGTGGATATTAGTTGCTGGGATTGAATTCCGTATATGAGTCACTAACTCATGATAAAGAGCATGCACCTTATGAATTTTAATATTTTAAAAGATGTGATATACATTATATGTTGAACTAAAGCCATTATATATAGTATATGTATTGTTTCCCTTACACATAGGGGATGTGTATAAAGGATTAAAAAATCAAATAAAATTCTTGACTATCATTAGGCTAAACACTATAGGCCAGATAAAATTATGTTATTTTATTGTATGACTCGGGTTAGAGTTATGGTCTTGTTGTATTATTTATATGTTTTGGAGACATGAAGAGGGGTGTGCCAGTTATGGAGTGAGGGGAAAGGGGTGTGCCGATTTATTATGTCCGCGCCAGCTAAAAAGGACGGACTCACATTCTAGACCCTATATATAGGGGTTAGTCATTGGTTATTTGGTGTACTAATGACCTCTCAACAAATAAGGGCTAGTGTGTGTGTTGATTTATGCTTTTTGGCATGGTTATTTGGGATACATCTCGATTATGATATTATGGGCATTATATTTACTACTTGCCTCTTCTCATATGGGAACTAGTGATATTGTAAGGATATTGTTAAATATGCAATTTTAAGGAAATTACACCGGTAAAGGGTTGGGATAACGGTTAATATAATAATTGTAGATTTATTATTTATACTCATGATTGATAGTTTTACTACTTGAGTGTGTAGATATTATCTTGTTGCGGTGGGACTAACCTATCGTGTTATTTTAGGTGCTCTAGTGTACCCGACTTAGCTTTCCACTTGAGCACGCAGTCTTCCATTCTAGTCACCATCGAGTTTTGGAGATGTAGGTCTCGCGCCCACTTTTAGTTTTATTTCTTTTATGTGGAGAGACGAGTTGTTTAATTTATCCCTAGTATTTGTACTTAGTTTTGGCTTTGGAGACAATATTATTTTGGGAGTTCGCATGTAATAGTTATTGCAAACATTATTTACTTTATTTAGTGGTGGTAATTAATTATATCCCTATTGTATGATATTTTGAGGATTTCTCGTATCTTTTTTTATTTATTTTTTATTTATCCTTATTCATTGATTCATGTTTCATGCTAAATATAATATATAATTATTTCAACAACCTGTGTAATTTTAATAAACACACTTGATCAACCTAATTATTAAAAATATATGGGGTATCACAGTTAATATTGGAGCACGGTCCTAAGCAACATGTCCATCTTAGTTTTCCTTGTAGCATTCTTTAATACATCCGTTTTCTTGGCATTCTCATCGTAGGTGAGATTTTCAAGGAGTCTAGTGTCAGTTATCCTGACGATAGACCTCACTAGATCGAAGTGTGCCGAAAGGGCTCTTTGTTTGGATTTCATTTGTGAGACGTCCCATGTATGGTGTTTAGATCGATTAAGAGTTAAGAAATATTAAGCGTAAGACTCTTAACACGTATTTAGTAATATATTTGGTGAAGAGTGATCAAAGATTACAATGAGGTTCAATGACAAGTACTTTCCCAAGTCGATTCATTCACAAATGAGACATAGTTTCTTCTACTCCTGCATGAGGACTGGTACTATCTTAGAATATGGGAAAAAGTTTAAAAATTTGGACATTGGTTACCTTGGGGGAAATGAATGCGAAGAAGAAGAGAATCGAGTGTTTTGTGAAGGGTCACATCTACCCTATACGATGAATTTTGATGGCGAACCCGACATACAACATGTACACACAAATAGTGGATGTCGTGCCAACATTTTGAAAAGAGCGTATTGAATATAATAGGAAGTTTGAGAAAAGGAGGGCCAAACAAGTGGGCTTAAGATTAAGGGAGGATCCGACAATGACATAAAGGGAGGTCAGGGTCAGTAAGTCCAAGGGATGTAGAAGAAGTTTCTGTCCAATAACCATAAGCCCCAACCAAATGGGCATGGTCAGTAACAACAAGGGTGAGAGGGTGATACGTCTCAAGAACAGTCTCCACTAGTTTATTTCAAGTGTAAAGGGATCTGGCCATTTAAAAAAGGACGCACAACTAGGGGCAAGCCAATTCAGTAGAGCCAGTTTGGACAGGGCCAGTGTGACACCCCATAAATTTATTAATAGATTGATCAAGTCTAATAAATATATCACATGAATAAAAACTTTCGGTAACATTCTTAGCATAACGAAACTCAATGAAAAAGAAATAAATAAATGTACAACTATATAAACAACTATAACATCTTTGATACTAATCCCTGCCTTGAGAAATTAAACCACCACTGGAATATAATCTTAATAATATAAAATCCATCTCTAAATACATATATAATCTCTTAATAGGGATAAACTAAAATAAGTACAACTGCCTACTTAAATGTAAATGAATACAATAAGTAAATGAGCAACAAAACTCGACATCTACATCCTAGGATTGAGGATTATAACGTTGCTAGAGATTCTCCTCCAACGATCACCCAACTCTACGACATCATGATGGCCTAAGACATATAAAAACATATATAACAATAACGTAAACAACAATTTTATGTAGAGTAAGATTATAATTTAATTAGAGATACAATATAACTACACATATTCCTCCCATCTTAAGTGGATTTTAGGTTAATAGTTACCCAACCCAACAACCTAAAATGACATGTGGTTTCAATCCCAAACCTATATATGTCCCATGTGAATAAATTTCATCTCATTTTTCTTTCTTCTTTATTATCTCGTGGTTAGGTTACTCTCTTACATTAAGAATTCAAATAGTGTACGGTAATCTCATACCCCAAAGTCCCACTAACAATATCTAGTTACATATCTTAAGTCTATCCGTATAGAGACATATCACGTAACTAATGAAATTTATACATCTTTAGTACACGTGATATATAAATCACGAGTCATTAACATATAGGTATACACGCCTACTATAAGTTATATAGATCTCTAGTGTAGTACATAAGCTGGTACAGTTATCTCTGTTACCACAATGCATAATCATATATAATAAGAAAAAGGAAAAATCTATGTCTAAAACCCATGTATTAAGTACGGTATCTGGGACATACAATTAAATGGGATGCTTTCATGCCCCGCACATATCGAAGGCCTATCCTAATGCCTTTGGGGATCTCTCATGCGTACTAGGAAAAGTTGTAGGTCGTTACCAACCTTATAACCCCAAAATATCAACAAGGGATAATTATTATACCTTCACACCAATCACATGGCCCCAAACCCAAGATATATGAAGTATTACACCATTTTATCACCAAGGGATAACACGGATACATCAACTTATAATGTCCGGGGTAAAAAAGACCAAGGTAAAGCCTATCTCTATCACCGGGGTACCAATGTGTTCAACGTCGTATGTGCCCCATAAATATATCCCCTTTAGTACGTATATCACGAGGACTTAATACCATGTATGTATTGTGATAACCACGTAGGAGCCTTGTTGTTTTTGGCTCATTGGGCTATACAAAAGCCTAAATTTTAATTACATTCTTTACCAGAGTATAGCCGTTAGTTCGGGTATCGAACCACATGGAATGAATGTTAGAAGTTAATTGATTTATTACTTCTGAATAAAAGTGTAAAAGGAGAGGGTTTTGACAAAATATAAATTCAGGCACGTATTAAAACTAAAATCAATATTGAGAATAATATCCCTCACTTCGGGTTAATTAGTACAAACAGTTATATGGGAGGAAAAGTTTATCAAAATTAAATCTCATTTCATTAATTAATCAAATCTAGAGTTGTCGCCCCCTAAATTCTTACAAAAAGCCTACTATGATTTTATTGTCAATAAATATTCCAAAAATTACGAACACAAGGTCATAAATATGGTGCATACATGATATACACCGTTAAATATCCTATGCATAAAATCAAGAACAACTTAACCCATGAAAACTAATCTAATCCATCACTAAAGAAAAGCAACTAAATTAATCCAATGTGAGTTAATTCAATTTCAACCTAAACTAAATTATCTACAAAGCATAGTAATGACATATATTGAAAGGAAAATAATAAATAAGAAAGAAAAACTAATTATCAAAGGAAGAAAACTAATTAACAAAGCTTGAAAACAAGAACTACAACTTATATTAATGAGGAACATGATGAATACTGCACTTACAAGCCTAAAGGAATCAAACCCTAGGAGAGACAAGCTCCCACCCAAAATATCCCTCCTAACTAAAATCGAATAAAAAAACTAGATAATACCAAATAAAAACCAACTTACATATCTATTGTGAAGGACTAAACAAAAGAAAACAAATTGAAATATCTCGAATTAGCTGAAAACTGGGATGATCGATCGATCCATCAAATTGATCGATCGATCGATGAATGAGAAATATGCCCAATGCTTTACTTTCCTCTCCGACCATTTTTTTTAATCGATAGATGAATACTAAAATTTGGCACTATCTTCAGCCCAAGGTAAATTATGAATGGATGATCGATCGATCGATGCTATGTTTTCTGGCCTATTTTGCTTCATTTCAAGCACAAAGTTGTGAGAACAACTCTAACTTTGTCATCCAGACTTGGAATGACGCGTCGTTTGTGGCAACGCGAAGATAACTCGATGAACTACAATTGCATGGAGATCCGCTGGTTAGAACATAAATTATGGAATGACAATATTGCCCTGAAGTTGTATCAAATGATGAACTTTCTCGAAATGCATCTGATTGATTCGTTAAGTGTTTCAATACCTACAAAAACTCAAATGAACCTTGCACAACATATATATATATATATGCATCTGATTGATTCGTTAAGTGTTTCAATACCTACAAAAACTCAAATGAACCTTGCACAACATATATATATATATATAGGCTAACCAATAAATGAGGATAAACATAGGAAATAACTGAGACGAAAGAGCTAGAATGCATAAGAATAAAGGAAAAAATATATATAATATTTGAGACCTAGCACACCCCCTAACTTAGACATTGCTAGTCCCTATTGATGAAATGCAACAAAACCATCCATCAGAGAGAGATAAAAAAACATGTACGCATAAAAGATAGAAATGACACTTTCGCAGGCGAATGATTGTATTTAGCGTATGCAATAAGATGTTAAACCCTTAGGTTACCCTTGTGGACAAGTATTGTCTTGTGAAGGTTTTCAGGGATGAAACCCACAAATATTGAGTTTATTGAAAAGTATGCCCAATAAACAATACACGACATTCTAACAATAACAAAAATGATTTCAACAAGTTATTAGCATAGTGAATGAATTCATTCAAAAGTCCATAGTTATTACCAATAGATTAACTTCAATCGCAATTGAAACCTTAAGTGTGGGAGGAAAAGTAGGAATGTGAAAATATTTTCACTTGACAAAACTTTAATAAACCGGCTAAGCATTAAGAGTAGCATGATATTTAATTACCCACCGGTGATTACACTTATTAAATTAATCACTATAGGAGGGGTGTAATGTAACAACCCGTAATTTTAATTTTATATTTTAAAATTAATTCAGATTTTTGGGTAAAATAAAATTTTTGAATTTATTTTTAGTAATTTAAAATGTTGAGGTTTAATATTGAAAAGTTGGATTTTCATCAAAATTAAAATCGGATTCAAAATGGGAATTTAACGGGAAAACTTTTTTTTAGTTTAAATAGAATTCTATTAGCATTAGAACTCCTAATCATTACAAATTAAAACTAATTCGTGGTTTGGTTCTTCAAATCATTTTTTTACAACTCTTCCTCCAGAAGGCTTCTCCAAAATTATTCCCTTTCAACCTCTAAACCCTAGCCCCATTCTTCATAACTTTCAACTCAAGATTTGTCAAGATTAATTGAGTTTTCTTAAGATTGTTCAAAAATGAGTATTGATTATTTTTAGGAGAGGAACGTAGTGGTGTGATCAGAATTTTGAGGCAGAATCTTTATAGCTTTCTTGTGATGATTTTAAGGTACGGGACTTACACAACATGCTCCTAAATTCTCTTGAGAGTATTCCATTTGTTTCATGTATTATTTACACTCATGTTGAATTGTGGTATTCATTGGAATCATATGAGATATTTTTTTAATCTAAAATATTGATTCGCCGAGATATTGTATTTATTGATGGGCATGGTGTCATGCGATTTTTATATGGCACGGAGAATGGGCACCAGCCAATAGTCCAATAGCCATGATGAGGCTTTATGAAGCTTGGGTGAGGTGAGGTGAGGCTTGGTGACTCATTGATGTGTTATTGAAAAATTAAAATTGGTACAATGATTGAGTATTGCATTTGATTCGTATTGTTGCGCTTTATTCACCGTTTTTATTTGTGAGCATCTATTCTTATCATATTGTGCACTTCCGCGTATTTTTCTTTAGTAGCGGGTTAGCGTGGATTTGGATGCTACGGATTATTTAGAGGAATTTAGAGAATGAAGATTGGATGAATTTTATTATTTTTGGTGTAGCTTGGCAGTGTAGTTTTTGGAGTGTTTAGTTTATTTTTTATGTGGATTTAATTGTAATTATTTTGTAAGTGTAAATTTTGGATTCATTATATTTATATTGTGGAATATAGATGGTCTATACTAATTATCGAGGATTTATTTTAGTTTTAATCGTAGTAGCGCCTCGTGTTTTACACGGGGTGTTACAGATGGTATCAGAGCTTCGGTATAAGACAACCCTCGGGTCTTTGGATTTGGGTCTAGCATGCGAGTTAGATATGTTTCGTTGGAGATAGGTCATTTTTGTTGAGGACATAGTAGGCATCGAGGTCAGTATTAGTAATCTAGATGTGAGGATGTTTGAAATTGATTTGAGGACTTTAGTGTTGTGATGATTTTTGGGAGATAGAATAGAGTAGTAATTCGTGAGAGAGCGCGAGGGGTACATGCGCGTAGGATTGGGTGTATAAGTGCCTAATGGTGGACCTTGGGTAGACTTTTGTGAACTGTTTTGAGCGTCAGGCTTCGATGAATTTCGAGGACAAAATTCCTATGCTAGTGGGGAAGTATGTAACAACCTGTAATTTTAATTTTACATTTTAAAATTAATTCGAATTTTTTGGGTAAAATAAAATTTTGAAATTTATTAATTTTTAGCAATTTAAAATGTTGAGTTTTAATATTGAAAAGTTGGATTTTAATCGAAATTAAAATCGGAGTCAAAATGGTAATTTAAAATAATAATAATAATAATAAAAGGGAAAAAAATGTTTGCCATGTTCTGGGTCGTGGTTAACGGGAAAACCTTTTTTTTTAAAAGTTTAAATAGAATTCTATTAGCATTAGAACTCCTAATCATTATAAATTAAAACTAATCCGTGGCTGGGTTCTTCAAATCATTTTTTACAACTTTTCCTGCAGACGGCTTCTCCAAAATTATTCCCTTTCAACCTCTAAACCCTCACCCCATTCTTCATAACTTTCAACTCAAGATTTGTCAATATTAATTGAGTTTTCTCAAGATTGTTCAAACGAGTTTTGATTGTTTTCGGGAGAGGAACGTAGTGGTGTGATCAAAATTTTGAGGCAAAATCTTTATGGCTTTCATGTGATGATTTTAAGGTACGGGACATATACAATATGGTCCTAAATT
Organism: Sambucus nigra; assembly: GCA_949130495.1. Taxonomy (NCBI): domain Eukaryota; kingdom Viridiplantae; phylum Streptophyta; class Magnoliopsida; order Dipsacales; family Adoxaceae; genus Sambucus; species Sambucus nigra. The sequence goes on from OX422223.1 coordinate 130,981,917, forward strand.
CTCTCGAGAGTATTACATTTGTTTCACGTGTTATTTGCACTCATGTTTAATTGTGGTATTCATTGGAATCCTATGAGATATCTTTTGAATCTAAAATATTGATTCACCGAGATATTGTATTTATTGATGGGCATAATGTTATGAGATTTTTATATGGCACGGAGAATGGACACCGACCAATAATCCAAAAGTCCAATAGCCACGAAGAGGCTTTACGAAGGTTGGGTGAGGTGAGGCCTGGTGACCCGTTGATGTGTTATTGAAAAATTATAATTGGTATGATTCGTATATGCGAATTCGTATTGTTGCGCTTTATTCACCGTTATTATTTGTGAGCATCTATTCTTATCATGTTGTGTACTTCCCCGCATTTTTCTTTACTGGAAATTTAGCAAGGATTTGGACGCTACTAATTATTTGGAGGATTTTAGAGAATAGAGAATAGAGATTGGATGATTTTTATTATTTTTGGTGTAGCTTGGGAGTGTTATTTTTGGATAGTTTAGTTTATTTTTTTGAGGAATTTAATTGTAATTTTTTTGAATGTGTAAATTTTGGATTCATTATATTTATTTTGTGGAATATAGATGCTCTATACTAATTGTTGAGGATTTAGTTTAGTTTTAATCGTAGTAGAGCCTCGTGTTTTACGCGGAGTGTTACTTTTAACACACACAAGAAATGCGGGCATGAAGAGTAATTACAAATAAAAACTAGGATACACGCATGTCATCAATGAATAATGCTATATATAAAATGAAAAATTACAATCTCAATGAAAGGATGTCGTTTATCAAATGAGGTGAAATGCATTTTCACATATTATCCCAACTATTATTACTTTAGAATCAAATTCATCATAGGAGTAATTTATAAGGGTTTTCATCTAGGTTAAGGGTTAAGGTTATGAAATGAAAGGATTTTATACATATTCGAAGGTGTTTGGGGAGAATACTCGGGATAATGGGAAATTGTGGGTAATTTTAAAATTAGAATATGATTTCCACAATAGCAAGGATGTAACACCAAAGAGAGTGACGAGGATTAGTGAACACTATTTACAACATGGAAATACTTTTTTTTTCTTTCTTCTTTTTTCTCATCTGTTTATTTTGTTTTTCTTTCTTTTATTTTTCACTTTTTTTCATTCTCATCACTCTAACATTCTCAATTACAACCACAATACAAGCAAACCATTCAATCCCAGGTATTATTCCAAACAAAGGTATGTAAGGTGTATATATGGTTTGAAAACTCCAATGTGGATTTGGTTATGGGATTTGAAGTTTTGAAATGAAAGGCTATATTTAGGCTCAAATTGGTTGACTAGGGAAATATGTAGGGTGAAGTCAAGGTCAATATAAGTGTATAACAAGATGACCTATGATCATTTCCTAAAGTTTACACGATTCTTGAGTAAAAATAACTTTGAAAATTATGCTCATGTAACAAATTTCAAAATGAACTCAAGTAATGAACAATCAAATTGAAATAATAGTGAGATTACGAACGAATTCAACGTTTTCATAGAGGAAAGAGTAATGTATAAACACTCACAAATGAAGAATATCCTAAAGCTCCCTCGGTATAAGTATATACAATGCAACAAAAGATTATCGAGTTACAAATGTCCTAAACCAGATCATTTAAACACAAAAAGTGCACGTGCTCATGAGTTTAAAGTTTAATTCATAATATTTTTCCCAATATCACTGATTCTAGGACTAAATTCTAATAGCTTCTAAAGTTGAGAACACGCATCATTGAATTGTCTATTGGATTGGACATTTATTTGAATTTTATCATCGAAAACAAAGTCAAAATACCCAATAAGGGAGAAAAAATAAAGAAGATATTTTTAAAAAATTTCAATTTTTATAACGAAAAAACATACTTGTTAAGAACATATGATCAAATCATGGAACTAAAAAAACAATGGGAAGAATATCCCACACCCCCGAACTTAAACCTTGCACTGTCCTAAATGTGAATCAAGAACCAAGTTAAAGAGAGTAAAATAGTAATATTATTCAAAATGGATCGATCTCCGAAAAGTATAAGTTCAAAGATTCTACAAAACATGTTCGCACCAAGAATAACAAGAAAGAATAATAAAAACTTAACTAATTACACTAGACAATAAGTAAAAAATAAAAATCAACCTAATATGTACAACCTACAATTTGAATATCTAACTAACTATACCCTAAAGGTTAAAACATAATAGGGACCACCCAAAATATAATTTGACTTTGAGGTATAATCGGTGTACCCTCATTTAGTTGCATACCTTCCTGAAAATAAGAATTTTGTTTGAACAACGGAAGGCATGTATAATGCTTAATAAATGAATAATCACCAATTAAAAGCTTTTGATAGATGATGGGGGGGGGGGGGGGGGTTGGATTGAACGGGTGATGAGTACACATGGGATCCGAGAAAAATAGAATTCCCTTCCAAAGATTTTACAATTAGAATGGGAGGTGGCGCACATGGAGGCAATATTGCCTTCATGGAAAGAAACTCAATCAAGTAATCCTTATCGATTAAAATTTTGAACCGAATTATAGAATACTTGTAACGGATCGATAATGAGGAATGAAGATGGAAAGGAAATAAATTCAATCCCTAGAGATTCATCATCGCTCAAAGATTGAATTTGGAAGGAGATAGGATCATTCTAAATGAAGTTTTCTTCCTTGCTTGACAAAGAATAAATCGTTTCATTGCAAATGGATACTACATCCTTTTCATCCTCACTTTCATTCTCTATTATGCCTTGGGCCAAGTGAAGAATGGTTTGTTCAAAAGTAGGCATCGATTCCTCATTTGGTTTAAAACATTCCTCAAATTCAAAGTCTGAGAAGAAAAATCATTATCGGATTTGAATAATAAATGCAAGTCATGCCCTCAACAATGATTTTCTGCCCGATACAATTTTCACTATTTTCATTCTCAATAATGAGTAATCCCTCAAGAAACGTAATCCCTCACGTAACGTAATAGGTGGAGACGTAGATTTTTGAAAATGAGAAGTTCAGAAAGTATCTCCGAAACTACTATCAAAATTATTAGTATAAGAATTTTAAAATTTATTGAAATAATTTTAAGCATTGTTATTACAATTATATTATGGCCCTTAATAAAAAATATCATTCTTAAAAGTCCCATAATCTATTACTTGACTTTTGCAATACTCACCCAATGGCAATTCAGATGTTTTAAGTTTGACTTTGGGAGTATTCACCAAAAGTCAAAGATTTAGGGGGTATTTTGCATTTTATATGAAGGATCCCCCAGTTTTATCACCATAGGATAACACGGGTACGTCGACACGTAATGTCAGGTTTAAAAAGACCAAGGTAAAGCCCGTTTATATCACCGATGTATCAACGTTATCGACGTCGTATGCGACCCATAAAGATATCCCCTCTAGTACGTATACCAAGAGGACTTAATAACAAATTTGTATTGAGATAACCACGTGGGATCCTAGCGTAGTGTGTGTTAGTACTATAGTCCTTATTTTCGACTCCCACAGCTATACAAAAACCTAAACTTTAACTACACTCTTTACCGAAGTATAAAGGAGTACGAGTATCGAATCCACGGGGAATGAGTGCTAGACATTAATTGATTTATTACTTCTGAATAAAAGTGTAAAAGGTGATACTTTTAACAAAATACTAATCTAGGCATGTATTGAAACTAACATTAACAAAAGAAAGTAAAAACTATAGCTTGAGAATAATATCCCTCACCTCGGATTAATTAGTATAAATGGGTACGTGGGAAAACAAGTTTATCAAGATCAAATCTCATTTCATCAAATAATCAAATCTAAAGTTTCCACTTCCTAAATTCTCATAAAAACCTACTATGATTTTGGCGTTAACAAATATCCTGAAAACTACGCACATACGGTCGTAAATACACTACATACATCATATACACTGCTAAATCTCCTAGGCATAAAATCAAGAACAACCTAACCCATAAAAATCATTATAATCCATCACCAAATCAAAGCGAACAAATTAATTCAAGGTGAGTTCAATCAATCCCATCCTAAACTAAATTAGCTACAAAGCATATTAAATATCATATATTGAAAGAAAAACAATAAATAATCAAGTAAAACTAATTATCAAAGCAAGAAAACTTATTACCAAAGATTGAAAATAAGAAATAATACTTATAGTAATGAGGAAGATGATGAATAGTGAACTTACAAACCCAAAGGAATCAAACCATAGGAGAGGCAAGCTCCCACATAAAATATTCCTCTAAGCGGGGCTAAAGCGATAATGACTTTAATGTGGAAGTAAACTAAGGTTGATTAAACCCAAGTTACCTACGAGTTTCTATATCAGATTCAATAGGGACCAATTTAAACTTTACTTAAATTGTTAACTAATATTAATTCCAATTAGATAATTTTAGTCCAACTTTTATTATCTTGATTTAAGCAAGAAAGATTAAATGGATAATATGAAGATTCAATTTATTAGGTGCGTTTCTAGTTATTAACTTACTTTTTCATGTTGGGTTTATAAGCCGAAAATTACAACACACAGATATTTATTTAACGTCGCAAAAACCCTTCCCCTGGGAAAAACAACGGATCCTTAAAAGGATCAAACTAAACTACTTCCACCAAAAACAGATCAAATAGGAACAATTTACACACAAGTAACCAGACAAAAAGTAAAGTAAATCAGAAAGCTATTACCTATCGACCAAGCCTCTCTGCATTGGTTGCTCTTTTGAAATCACTCTTAAGTTGTTCTTGTACAAGTTGTTTCTTCACGTCTTAGCTTTTCCCTTTAACTTCTTCAAGTGCAGGAATTGATCAGTGCCTCATGAATTATTTCTAGTGAAGTGTTAAGTGTTGTGAACTATACTAATATGAGTCACCAACACTTAAATGATACACAAAAATGATATGCAACAATCAATAGTATCATAGATATCATGAATAAATCTTATGTTCCAATATATTTAAGTCAATCTGTATTGAATTAAAATATTTTTAGAAAACTTTACTTTTAAAATATAGAACACTCAGATTTGGCGAGATATGTACAATTATTTCAGTGCCTACATGATATATGCATTCTAAATGAGTGCACAAAACTAAGTGATATGAAATATGACCAGTCCTGAAATATCACTTCAAGATTACGCAAAAAAGATATAATCACATAAGTCATGCACAATAAGAACAAAAATTATTCCATGGAAGAATATATATACACACACATATATGACTAATAAATATGAAGGCTGTTTTTAAGACCATTAACTGAAAGAAGAAGTATTCAAAATTCTTAGAGCTTCTCCCTCCTCATCGTTTAAAACTTTCCACCTTTCTTCTTCCTTGTAAACCCTAATTAGGGTTTGCATGGGTCCTCCTCCTACATCCCTCCTGGATGTAGGATTTTTATCTTTCCATCCTCTTCAGCCTAATCTTCAAGCCGTAGACACTTGCACTCATGCATTCCCTCAAAGAGCACAAACTAAATCTTTAGAAGAGATTGTAAAGCCCAAAACTTTTGCTTTTGTCACATCATCTCTCATAAAGAACACTCCCACACTCTAAAAGATCTCATATTATAAGGGTGAACCAACAATAATCTATGAAGAGTCAACTCTTAAAGAGATGGCTGTTCCTTTTCGATATTCAATAGTTAAAAAATTCTCTCATGGGAGGCCCTTTATTGATGATATTCGTAAGTTCTTCTCCAAAATCCATCTGAAAGCAAATATTCATATTGGTCTTATAGATCAAAAGCATATCCTGTTACGGTTGGATCATGAAGAGGATTACCACAGATTTTGGATGAAAGAAATATGGTCTATTCTCAGATATCTAATGCGTACCTTTAAATGGGACATTATTTTCCACCCTAAAAAAGAATCATATATTATGCCTTCTTAGATCTTACTCCCTATCCTGCTCATACACCTCTACAATAGGGATGCTTTATTCTCTATAGCTCAGGTGGTAGGAAATCCTCTTAAGGTTGATAATGAAATAACATCATTAGCCAGAACAAGCCAAGCTAGGGTATGTGTTGAAGTTGACCTAAAAAAGACTCTTCCATCACGATTATGAAGATCTCCTCCCTAATAAAGATAAAGGGTCAGGCTTTTGGCAGCCAATTGAATATGAAGATCTCATCCCCCCTTTTTTGCTATTGTTCGGAGAAAGGTCACCAACAAGATAAGTGTTTTGTGAAGAAGTTGGAACAAAAAAAGCATCAGCCAGTTATGAAGAATAATAAACAGCCCCAGATATCCACGAAATAATGAGTCAAGAAGTCATTTGGGGTTAATGCTTCGGAGATTCCAGCTGTAGAAATATAAGAAGGAGAAGTGATTGTCAAGCCAGTTAATGAAGAGATAATGAATCGAACTAATTCTTCTAAAGGACATCAAGAATAAAACCAAATAGGGCCTTTAAAGGAGGTAAATATGAAGAAGGATATGGTTAACAATGCAGATAAGGAATAAATGGAAGAGGGATGTAATATATTCAATAATAGGAAGACCACTGATCAAGTGTCTACTGATTTATAACAACCCCTAATGATGGAAGATGCAGTTCACACAGAAGACAATCATCTAGAAGAAAATAAAGCAGTAGAAGAATAAGAAGTGGAGTTACAAGATTTTCAAAATTCTATAGAAGATTGCCTTAATAACTCTCTTCAGACTCCAATACATAGCAATGAAGATGAGGGGGGCTTCACTGTGGTTAACAGGAGGAAAAAGAGCACTAAAGGAGTCAAAATAAAGGATGTTATATATGGGTATGTTTGAATTCTCAGGTCAAACTCTAAACTATCCTACACAAAGTCTTACTATTAAGTACAATCATATGGAATGTGAGAGGAATCTCAAAAAAGGGTGATATCAGAAGATTAAAAAGGTTAAAGAGACTGCATAAGCCCCTCATGATGGTAGTATTGGATCCAAAGCAAGATATTCAGGAGATTAAGTCTTATTGTTTAAAGCTAGGATTTGGATCTTGTGTGTCTAATCCTAATAGAAAGATATGGTGTTCTTTTAAGGAGGAAATTTCTTGGGCGATTGTTTCTAAAATGAGCTAATGTATCACTCTGAGACTTAAAATGGTGGGAAGTAATATGAATATGCAATGTAGATTAATTTATGCTAGTTGTAATGGATTGGATAGACGATAATTGTGGAAGTATTTGAATGCCTGTAGCACAAATGATTACTGGTGGTTAGGAGGTGATTTCAATATAGTAGCTGATAGGTCAGAGAAACCTGGAGGTCTTGGTGTTAATCTGTGAGTCATGTATGAATTACAAGAATGTATAGAGGATAATGTTTTAACAGATGTGGGTTATATAGGCTCTAAATTTACTTGGCATAACAAGAGAGATCCTGAACATAGTATTTGGAGTAGATTGGATAGAGTTTTAGTCAATCAAGTATGCTTGGACTCTAATCTTATCTAGAGCGTTAACCATCTAAATAGGAGTATGTCAGATCACTCTCCTCTTCTTTTCAAAGGAGTCCTCCCCTCAAATAACCTCCCAAAGTCTCTTAGACTCCTAAATTTTTGGGTAAAAAATAAGGAATATGTTGAGATAGTGAAGAAAACTTGTCAAGAAGTGGTCTGTCCATACCCTATATTAGGTCAGTCTATTAAGCTTGAAGCAGTCAGGAGGAAATTGAGTACTTGGAGTAAAGCTCGATATGGAGACATCAGACAGGAAGCTTGAAATGCTGAGGATTCCCTTCTTAATGTAGAATTGCTTTATGAGCAAGATCCAACCAAAGAAAATAGACAGGATTTGAGCAAAGCCACCTCCTGTTATAATTATAAGCTTAAAATAGAACAGGATTTTTGGAGTCAAAAAGCGAATGATAAATGGAATTCTTAAGGAGACAAGAATACATTATACTTTCATAGGATGGTGAGGGGTAGACAGAAAAGAATGCATATTCAGAAGATCAAGAATTTGAAGGGTGATTGGGTGGTTACTCTAGAGGAAATAAAAACTGCAGCCATACAGTTTTATACAAAACAGTTTCAAGCTCAGGAAGACTTGGACCCAATAGGTCAGTCGATGCTGTTTGATGTAATTCTAAAGCTGATAACTGAGGATATGAACTCCTATCTTTCTCAGTGGCGTACAATGGAAGAAGTGGAGCATGCTGTTAGAGGTATTAATGCAAACAGTTGTCATGAAGTAGATGGTTTCAATGGGCAATTTTTTGTATCCTTTTGGGAGATAATTAAAGGAGACATATTGGAAGCCGTTCTTTGCTTTTTTGTAGGTAATAGTCTACTAAAGATGTGTACTTCAACTAGAATTGCTCTTATTCCCAAGATTGATAATATATAATCATTCAATGACTTCAGACCTATTAGTATGCAGAATTTTGTAAACAAGATTTTTTCCAGGGTCTTAAATGATAGGATTTTTCAAATTCTCCCTATTATCATTTCTCGTATGCAAGCAGGGTTCATTAGAGGTAGAGCTATATCTGAGAATGTGTTACTTGCTCAAGAATGTATGTCTAGAATTCATTCCAATAATGTGGGAGGCAATTTTATTATAAAGTTGTACATGTGTAAGGTATATGACAGAGTTTCGTGGTGGTTCCTTATCAAAGTTATGAGGAAAATGGGATTCTGTGAACAATGGTTGGACCTAGTGTGGAGAATTATTTCTAATGCTTGGTGTAAAACAGAAGGAACGCGGTGTGTGATATCGATTTAAATTAATTCGCAAGTTTCCAAGTAAACCTTATTTAATTAGAGTCTATTTTTAAACAAATTAATTCAGCCCTTAAACATGCATCTATAAATCATTCAACCCATGCATAAAAAAATAAAGACGACCGATTCAGGAAAAAAACCCTTTCAGGTAAAACCTTTTATAAAAACTTTGAGGAATTCACAAGACCTTTGACTTATATACAACCTGATAATCGCCCATATGTGTGTAATGCATGGTGCCTTCAGCAAACCTTCAAAGATATGAGAGATAGCGAAATGCCCTCCAGGCATCGGTTCACCGTCTTTGGCTCGTCCACACGTAGAATGACTACGCTCGATATCCACCGTCTTTGGCTCGTCCACACGTAGAGGTTAAACAAAAGCAAAGTATTGTTCTTGAACACCAAAATAATTCACTAAAGCAAATGGGAGTTTTGTGAATTGAAAACAAAAAGGGATTAAACCCTAAAAGAAGAAGTCAAAGAGTATTATGCAAATCGCAGTTTTTCTGTTCTGTAAAATGCTGGGACTTCTTAATGAAAACGAAACCATTTAATGAGTATTTATACAAAATCGTACCACCTTGAAAAACGTGCTCGTTCGAACGATATAGCAGTCTCGCGCGAACGACTTACGGATGTCATTCAAATGACATCTCGCGACATCCAATGTCACTCGAACGATCTGGGCATCAAAATCGAGGTACGCTCCAACACTTAGAAAAAATTACTCATTCTTAAATTTAACGAAAAGGTCCGCTCCAACACTTAGAAAATATTTTGTAAAAATATCCCAAAAGCTCTAAATGGAAAGTTAAGGTATTTAAAACATCACCTTACTAAAGTAAACTTCGCGGAGTCTTTTTATGAAGAACTTGATATTCGAATCCGTCTTCGATGCTTGAATGATCTTTGATGGTGTAGCGGTATAGGACATAATAAATTGATAACGAACTTATAAAAATATGTCCTTACAAATCTCACCCTAGGTCTATGCTGGTACATACATAAAAATATTCGAATTATCAAATACCAAAAATGCCTACACAAATCTACCCTCCCATGAATAAATTTGCAAGATTTCAAACTGTTCTTCATACATCTTTGTCAAATCTCAAAGCTTTTCTCATTAGGGTGTGCAACATAATGATCTTCAGTCTTTGTACCTACACACATGAGATAAAGCAAAAACCTTCGTGATGCATCGAGTTTGAAATGATATAAGAATAAATCATTAATAAATCAAATCTCCCCCATAATGCAAAAACTCCCCCATAACATGATAATGTTTTCTCCCCCTTTTTATGATGTCCCCAAATAGACAGATAAGAAGAAACAATTAAAACAAGGAGTGTCACGACAAAATGCATAGCAGACAAGAATGAAGCTACGTGCATGCAAAGGTATGTCTCAAAAATTTTCACACACTATTTTTTATTTTATTTCTCTATTTTTTTCATAAAAAAATAAGATACTAAAAATCACACCATGGATTTAAACTCAAACAACCAAGTCATGTAAATGGAATGCATGGGTGTGAACACATTCAATAGGTAAATAAGCTCAATCAATCATATGTGCACGATGCATACGTGTACTCCTAACGAATCAACATCATAGGTATCCTTAGGTGTAAAAATTTGTTAAATTTAGATGACATCGTCTTATACAAATCAACAAATCAAAGTTAAAGTGATTTCCACACCAATAACGTCCAAAACTATGTAGCGCTTTTTCAAGACTTTTAAGGACGTGCAAACCCGTTTTAATTCTCCAACCAAACTCCCTCAAAAATATTTTCTTTTAGAGGTGTATAAACAAAATTCTCAAACTTTGGAGAATTGGTGCAAAAACCTAAATGTCCCGTAATTGGCATGAATTTCTTTTTATTGCCTTTAAATTTTTTCGGGCTCTTTTAAACCTCTTTGGACCCTGGATAATAAAATTCCTCAATTTTTTAGGTCTAATTTAAACAACGGCTTAATCGCAAAGGATAAATGATAACCTTTCGTAGCCCTTCATCGTTTTCAAACAAAGCACTCAAACTCACAAACGGCTCTTACATGCACAACTTTTTTGTCAAGTTTTATTGCGCTTGGTTTGTTTTAAGGACAAGATTGAAGTGAAAGAGCCCAACCAACATGTGATAAGACAAGCACAATAATCAAACAAATTCGTGCATGTATGCAATAAAGGAAATCCTTAGTCAAATATGTAGGAAGTAACACTTAATTACTTCTTAATGACTCCAAACATTATAAAACACATGGATGAATTGACGTATTGTCTCAAAACACTATCAAATAGTCACATGAAAAATGGAATGATCTTATGACTCGGTCATCCTAATTATCCATCCATAAACGGTGTAAACAAAATACAAAAATCTTTTTGTATTTTTCAAAAGCAAAAATTTATACAACATTGATACATACTAGCAATAGGCAAATAATGTCATCATGAAAATCATCCTATACTAGAAAACAAGTCAAACCTCAATCGTTAGGAGCGAAGGGTTTTTCCAAAGGTGGTGCCAACTTATGAAAAACCTCCATAAAATCTTGTGAAGTTATGACCAAAAACTTAACTTACTCACCTAAATGTGCAAACCCTCTCTTGTAGTCTCCGGAAGCATGTAAAGTATCATGTGTGGGTGCATGTGTGGCAGAAACACGTGTAGTAGTAAAACGTGACACATAACCCAACTTAAAACAAAATTCCCTAAGGTGTACTCTCCTTTTGCAATGGGAACAAACATATATAGGCCTAGGAACATCTCTTTCAAAAACTCTACGATGCTCTCTCCTAATAGGAATGGGACGCCTAGGTGGGTTAGGGCGAGACTCATGTGAATCTAACACTAAAGTGGGAACCGGATCGGGTGCTAATTGGGAAGTAGAAGCACCGTCATGACTAATTCCTAACTTCTCACCTTTACCCAAAATGGGATTGAGAACCATCTTTCCATCCTTCTTAGATGCGTTCTCTAAAGGAACTTTGACCTCCCAGGCACGTTCGAGATCACTCTAGAGTTGGGATACACGTGTCGTCGGACTAGACACCGTGTTGGTGAAATCACACTTTTTCCTTTTTAAAACTTCATTCTCTCTCTCAAAATCTAAAACCCGACGACCTAAATCTCTATTATACTTATTTATTTTCAAGGTCTCTATGTACGAATCTCTAAAGGCTTTTTGGAGCTCACTTTCATCTCCACTCTCAAACTCGCTCTCATCTCCACTAGAAACACTCGAGTCATCACCGGTGCTCTCATGACCACTATCAACGTGAGACAAAGTGAGTGTGCTCACATGACTCGAAAAATCTACACACATCCCATGTGCTAAACCTTTATCAGACTCATCTCCCTCATCACCTTCATCACCCTTACTATCACTAAGTGTGGCGGGCATAGCAGTCTCTTGCCCTTTCTCCTTATCCTAGTAGGACACTCTTTAGCTATGTGCCCTTTGCCCTCACACTCAAAGCACCCGATCTCATCCTCCTTGTCACTATCTTTGGCCTCTACTTTCTTTTTATTTGACTCAAAATATCCCTTTTTATCGGAAGAATTTTAGTTTTTCATTTTGAGAAACTTTTTAAAAAATTTCACAAGCATGGCCACATCATCAAAATCAAACTAACCCTCAAAATCGGGCTCACAAACTTTTTCTTTCTTTTTCTTAAAATAAGTCTTAAAGCAACGCCTTCATCCTTAGCCTTAATGGTTTGGGAAAACATGTCTATCTTATAGGTTTGAAGGCCTCCTACAAGTTCTTCCAACTTAAGTGATTTCAAATTTCCCAAAGAGTTCAATACAGTAACTTTAGGAATAAAGCGTTTGGGAGAGATCTCAAAATATTTTTAACGACACGCATGTTATCAATCACCTCACCCAAATTAAAACTGGTGTTAACAATGTCCGACAAACGTACATAAAAGTCATCAAAGCATTCAGACTCAGACATGGTGATAGTCTCAAATTGGGTGGCCAAATTTTGTAATTTTGATTCTTTAACCGCCTTCGTACCCTCATGTGTCAATTTCAAAACATCCCATGCTTCTTTAGACGTGGTGCACGTCATAATTCGATGGAACTCATCGGGAGTGACGGCTCCAGAAATAGCACTCAAATCACATGAATTAAATTTAGATATTTTAAAATCATCTTCAGTCTAGGATGACACCGGTTTTAAAGAGGTGATATTTTCAATGGTGACCGTGGGAGGAGTCCACCCATTTTTGCAAAGGAAGCAAACACGCTCGTCAATGGCTTTTAAACTAGATTTCATGCGAGATTTCCAATAGGCATAATTAGACCCGCCAAAAATAGGCATCTGATTATATAAGTGTTCCATAAGAAAAATTGCGATTTTTCACAAAACTGATTTTTTCAAAAAATTAATATCACACAAATTTTGCTAAAAATAGGAATACGCGATAAATTAGTGCAATCTGCTCTGATACCAATTTAACAACGTGAGAAATTAAATTGTATCAAAAAAATAAATCCTTAAAAAATCAGGATCACATGATAAATTAGCGTAACCCGCTCTGATACCAATTTGTAAAATCGAAGGAATGCGGTGTGTGATATCGATTTAAATTAATTCGCAAGTTTACAAGTAAACCTTATTTAATTAGAGTCTATTTTTAAACAAATTAATTCAGCCCCTAAACATGCATCTATAAATCATTCAACTCATGCATAAAAAAATAAAAACGACCGAATCAGGAAAAAAAACCTTTCGGGTAAAACCTTTTATAAACACTTTGAAGAATTCATAAGACCTTTGACTTACATACAACCTGATAATTGCCCACAAGTGTGTAATGTACGGTTCCTTCAACAAACCTTCAAAGATATGAGAGACAGCAAAATACCCTCCAGGTGTCGATTCGTCATCTTCGACTCGTCCACACGCAGAATGACTACGCTCGGTATCCACCGATCAAATATGGAGATGCCTTCTCCACAGAGGTTGAACAAAAGCAAAGTATTGCTCTTGAACATCAAAACCATTCACTAAAGAATATGGGAGTTTTGTGAATTGAAAACAAAAAGGAATTAAACCCTAAAAGAAGAAGTTGAAAAGTATTCTACAAATCGCAATTTTTCTGTTCTGTAAAATGTTGGGACTTCTTAATGAAAACGAAACCATTTAATGAGTATTTATACAAAATTGCGCCGCCTCGAAAAACATGCTCGTTCGAACGAGATATCAGTCTGATGCTAACGACTTATGGATGTTGTTCAAATGATATCTCGCAACATCCAATGTCGCTAGAACGAGATGGCTATCTCGCTTGAACGACCTGGGCGTCAAAATCGAGGTACGCTCCAAATATTAGAAAAAAATACTCATTCTTAAATTTGACAAAAAGGTCCGCTCCAACACTTATTTTGTAAAAATATCCCAAAAACTCTAAGTGGAAAGTTAAGGTATTTAAAATAAAACCTTACCAAAGTAAACTTCGCGGAGTCTTTTTGATGAAGAACTTGATATTCGGTTCCGTCTTTGATGCTTGAATGATCTTTGACGGTGTAGCGGTATAGGACATAATAAATTAATAATGGACTTATAAAAATATGTCCTTACTCTTGGAATACTCTATTGGTGAATGGTGAAAATGTGGGTTTCTTTCAATCTACTAGGGGCTTAAGGTAAGGGGACCCCCTATCCCCAAGACTCTTTATTATTATGGCAGATGCTCTTTCTAAAAACCTCCAAGCTATGGTTGTGCATCTTAGCTATATGGGATTCAAAATGCCCATTGGTAGTCCCAAGTTTAATCACTTGGCTTTTGAAGATGATTTAATTATCTTTTCCTCTAGTATGAGGAAAGAAGTAAAGAAGCTTATGGAAGTGTTGAAGTCTTATGAGAGGACCTCAAGTCAACTGATCAGTAAAGCTAAAAGTTATGTTGTAGCATTTGATAAGATCAAGCCTAACTCTCTGAAGTTCTTAAGCCAGTACACTAGTATGCAAATTAAAAAAGGTCCTATCATCTATCTAGGTTTGCCCCCTGTTCATTGGTATAAAGAAAATAATTTACTTTGAAGGGATGGTGCAAAAAGTTAGAAATATTTTAACTGGCTGGAAAGTTAAATGTCTTTCTACTGGAGGGAAATTGGTTCTGATCAAATCTGTTTTAATGTCTATACAGTTGTATTTGTTATCAGTGTTGTCCCCTCCAAAAGCTGTGCGTGAACATATTGCATAGTCTCATGGCTAAGTTCTTTTAGAGTTATAACTATGGTGATCAGAGGTATCAATGGTGCAAATAGGAGTATATAAAAAGGCCTACTAAGGAAGGAGGCTAGGGTATTAGGAACTTATATGAGATTGAGAATTCATTAAGCATGGAGATGTGGTGGTCATTCAGAGAGAAGAGTTCTCTATGGGATCTATATATGAAGGCAAAATATTATAGAAACCAACATCCATTGTCTGCCCCTCGAAGAATAGGGGCCCACTACTGGAATATATATTGTTCAATGAGAGATCTTACTGAGTCATATATGGTATGACAGATGGGAAAAGGAGATATTAACATTTATAAAGACAATTGGGGTATAACATCTGCTAAAAATGTAGAAGCTGAAACAGATAAGCCTATAAGTTATTTCTGGGATTTTAGTTATATATGGGATAAAGGAAAAGTGGAGAGTTGGTTTTATCTACGTACTACTGTTGAGATTTTGAAGTTTGATAAGTTATATGAGGACTATCCTGACAAGGCTATCTGGCAGCCTAGTGGTACTGGCTCTTTTATAATGTCCTCAGCTTGGGAATTATGTAAGACAAAGCATATCTCTCAGCTTAGCTCTAAATTTATATGGCACCAAAATATCCCAGCAAAGATATTAGTTTTTATGTGGAAGTTGCTTAATAAATTTCTTGCAATAGATGATTCAATTAGATTAGTTGGGTTTCGTGGTCCCTCAAAATGCCATTGCTGCTCTAAGTCAGATGAGGAATCTATAGATCATATCTTTTATGAGGGAGAAATAACATCTCATGTGTGGGATTATGTTACTCAAGAGCATGGTATTCAGAGAGCTAAAGGTGGTATTAGAATACAATTATGTCAATAGTATAGTGTTGGTGTTTGTGGTCCCATAGGAACAAATGTAAGTATGAAGCCATTACTCCTAACTTTATCTCTGTATTGTATCAGGTAAACCATTTGAAGTCTATGCTCATTCATAAGCAGACCTATCAGATGCCAAAGTCAATATTGAAGATTAAATGGATGTGACCTCCTTCAGGTATTCTAAAGCTGAATATTGATGGTAGTGCTATGGAGAGTATTAAAAAAGTTGGTGGGGGAGGTATCCTAAGAAATGATTTAGGAGAGATGATATGGGCATTTACTTCATCTTTTGGAGTTGTTTCTAACATGGAGGCAAAAGATAAATCTCTTAAAATTGGTCTGGAGTTCTTCATGTATCTTAAAGACTATGAGATCATTATTGAAAGTGATTCTAAAACTTTGGTTGGTATTGTTCAAGGAAAGGCCTTTACTCCTTGGAAAATAAGGTGGACTATTCTCCAAATTCAACTAATGTTAAAGCAAACCAAGCACTCTCTAACTCACTCCTATAGGGAAGGTAACCAAGTTGCTGATTTCTTAGCTAAAAGAGGTAGTGTAGAAGGGATTGACATTTTCTCAAATAACATCGAAGATATTCCAAAGCAACTTAAAGGTTTAATCACCATAGACAGATGTGGGATGCCAAATTTAAAAAATATCTAGTTGTTATTGGGGAATATGTTCTACTATCTCTGGAAACAAGCTAACTCTAACTTCTTCTTTTGCTTCTAAGCTTGTAAAGGTTCTAACTTATAAAGAACCTACTTTATTATTCAAGTATTCCATTATCTCTATTGAAGGTAGGGAATTTAGCCATGTAAGCCATATAGAAGAGGCTATTTCTTCTTTTCTTATTAATAAATAAAGTCTGTTATAAAAAAAAAATCAAATATATAAACAATCAAACTCTTTTTCTCAGAATATGTTTAGATTAAAAACGTCTTTAATTAAATAACATACTAAGTCCTTTTTCAAAGCTCAGATTTCTAATTTTTTTTTATCTAAAACCTTATTATGCACAATATTATGAGTTTATAATAGTTCTAAGCAAGGTTCTTTCAAATCAATCCAACAGTTCTAGGTTCTTAGTCCTTAGTCCGAAATCAAGATGGTTCAACACTCGCTTAGTTCGGGTATACAGTTAAAGCAGGTATATAAGGACAATCAAGTAATTATTTCTAACAAATTAGGTAATTAACAGTTTTAGGTTTAAATTTCTAAACCTTTATCAGATCTGAACGTAATTAAACAAAAGTTTCTTAGATTTGATTCAAAACAAATTTTTTAAACGAATAGTAACTCAGAATCAAATAGATGAATCGGAATACACACACACACACACACACACACACACACACACGTGATTTGTGTGTGATTTAATGTTCCAACTTTTACACAACTTAGATTTAAGTAAAATCTACTAAATAAAAACAGATCTATACAAGAATAATGCATATCCGTGTGTGTTTTATATACCTAGACACGAATATTAAGCATGTAATATTTATCACAGATCTAGACATAAAAAAATAGCAACAATATGACAGTGATGTATCTTGGTTCTATAAACAGATATAATAGAATATTCAGCAATATAGACCAAGAATGATCTTAAAATCAGATGTAAATAACAATAGAGAATATATGAGAAATTTTACTTTCAAATGTTTAGACTTGTAAAATAGATTTGAAGTAAATATTTAGGGTTTTAAAAATATGAATATATCATAAAAATCACAGCCTAAATTTTGAGAGTTCTTGAAAAGATTTTGAAAGGATTCAAAATCAATTTTCAAAGTATCAAACACACAAAACAGGTATTCAAAATAATATTCGTCTCTTGATGTTAGATCAGATCTATGGAAGAGATCAAATTTTAAAACTAAACACTGTGTAAACTCTCTCTCTCTCTCTCTCAATGTTTTACCTTTCGAAACAATTTGAGTAGAGTTTTAACTCTCTGAAAATTTATGAGCTTATAAAAATGACACCCTAAGGTTTCCATTTATAGGAGAACAGGTGTGTGATAATTAGTGAAAATAAGATGCACTACACCAAAATGGATAAATTGGCACCCTTCCAGCAGCTAGCCTTATCACGGTCATTGACCGTGACAAAAAAATACGCATTTTTTGTCACGGTCACGGTTAATGACCGTGACAAGTCCGTGACAACTGTACTTATCACGGACTTGTCACGGTCATTGACCGTGATAATCCTTATAATATTGTCACGGTCAACGACCGTGACACATCCGTGACAAATGTCTCAGTAAAAAACCCTTTCCCCTTCTTTTTCCCCCCACCGATTCTTCCCTCCTTTTTTCTCCCTCTCTACGCTGCTCTCCCTCTCTCTCTACTTTCAGGTTATTTTCTCTCTCTCTCCCATTTATATATATGTGTGTATATGTTTGTGTGTGTGTGTATATATATGTGCATGTGTGTGTGTGTATGTGTGTGTGGTGGGTGGGGAGGGGGTGGAGCAGGGTGGGGGAAGGGGATGGGGCAGGGGGGCTGTTGTGTGTGTGTGTGGTGTGTGTGCATGTGTGTGTGTGTGGTGGGGGAAAGGGGTGGGGCAGGGTGGGGGGAGGGGGAAGGGGCATGGATGTGTGGGTGGGTGGGTGGGGTAGGGGGTTGTGTGTGTGTGTGTGTGTGAATGTGCGCAGGTGTGTGTGTGTGTATGTGCACGTGTGTGTATATATGAGTGTAATGTGCGTGTTTGTGCGTAATGTCTATTGTAAACGAATTGATTGGTTATTAATTTTTTTAGTAAATTAATATATGAATGCCCCTCATTGTAAATTAGTAAATTAATATATGATTAATTATGAAAGTAGGATTGCCCCTCATTATAAATTAATAATTGTATACTTTAATTGTTAGTTTAATTGATGAAAACAATTAATTGAGTAGATGAATTAGAAGGAGTACGGGATACACATTTGTTGTTGACATTGTTGTTGGATTATAGTGGATCGATGTTGGGTTGGTTAGTTTTAAAAGTGGAATGACCACTGGATTATTGTCCATATGGGGGTGAGATTTTTCAACTTTTTTGAAAATTACTTTGTATATGGAACAATATATATATATAGTATGATAATTAAATGAAACATACTTGAAATTACATATAGTGCGCATAGATACTAGCCTTCTAGTTCTTATGCGTACGCATTCAATAGCCCTTAGACCCGTTCGAGAGTCATTACCCCTGTAATGAGATCTCTCGAATTGTCCCATTTGGACAGTTTGGGACTGCATAATTTATGTATAATATTCTTAGTGGCTTAAAGTTGTTACTTTTGGAGGAAGTTTTGCAGTCGTATCCTAATGTTCTCTGGGTACATACTAGATTGACAAGTGTGACTGTTATTTCAATTAATCAATTGAAATAACACTCACACTTGCCAATCTACGTCGTGTAATTGGAGAACTACGGGGATATGCTGCCGAATTTTTTTAAAATCGTAACAATGTGCATGAGCTGTTAAGTATATTACAGAAAAATGCGGTCTTGAATGGGATAGGATCACTCACCCTTTAGAGGAGATGAAGGAAATAGAAATTTCTATTATAAATTGAATTTGAATATAGATAAGATATAATTAAATGAAACATACTGTAAATCTAAGTTTTGTTTATACTAATCCATGAATATACGCTTCGTACTTTTAATAGGTGATTAGTTGTGGTAGCTGTGATGGGATATCCAAAATACAAAGAGTGGATGGGTGAGACAAATAGAATGGGAGATATGTTTCGCAAAGGTGCTAACGAATTTGTGAAATATGAAAAGAGATGTCATAATGATGAAGAGTTTCCATGTCCGTGTGCTAGGTGTAAGAATGGTAAGGTGTTAGAGTGGAAAACAGTTGAACTACATTTGTTAAGATCGGATATGCAAGATAGTTATCGATTTTGGAGTTTTCACGATGAATTAAAAGTTCCTTTTGTTCTCGAGCAACCTTCACAACAACCTTCAACAAGTAGGATAGATATAGAAGGGGACGACGTAGATCATAATATGTTAGAGGATTTAGTTGATGATGCGTACGGAGTTTATGAAGCAGAAGAGAATGAAGTTACTGATGATGTAGAAGGTTCAAGTGCTCGTGAAGATATCACGATAAAACTTGACGATGACTACCAAAGTTTAAAATTTAAGGCGACCCAACCGTTATACTCTAGCTGTGAGAAATATCAAACAACTTTACATGCCATGGTTGGTTTGCACAGTTTGAAGATGCAATACGATTTGTCTGGCAATAGCGTGACAGGAATTCTGAAATGGGTGAAGGGCTTATTACCCAAGGAGAATACACTTCCAAATAACTATCCTGTTATGAAGAACAATTTGAAAGGTTTGGGAATGAAGTATAAATCGATCCATGCTTGTGTGTATGACTGCATACTATACCAAAAGGAGTATGAAAATCTCGATCGTTGTCCGGTATGCGATGAACTTAGATATGTCCAATCTACTAGTAATGAAGACACAAGCTCAAAAGTGCCACAAAAAGTATAGAATTTTTTTCCCATTAGGCCTAGATTAAAGCGATTTTTCACAGTACCATGGATAGCGGAGGCAATGACTTGGCATGCTAGGGCAGAAGTAAGGGGTAATATCATGCGTCATCCTATTGATTCTACTGCTTGGAGGAGGATGAATTATGAGTATCCCGATTTTGCTCGAGAACAACGCAACATTCGTTTGTCAATATCAACAGATGATTTCAATCCATTTGGAAATCTAAGCACAAATCAGAGTGTATGGCCAATGATCCTAGCCCCACTCAACCTCCCTCCTTCATAGTGTATGAGACCTGAAGTTTCGATGATGGCTTTATTGATATGTGGGCCAAAGGCACCAAGTGATGACATCGACGTCTATCTGGCTCCTTTGGTAGAAGAATTAAATAAGTTGTGGGAAGAGGGTGTGCAATCATTTGACTCTTTTAGAAAAGAAGGGTTTACGCTGAAAGCTATGTTAATATGGGCAATTCATGATTTTCCAGCTTATGGGACATTATCTGGTTGTGTAGTACATGGTTATTTGGGGTGTCCTATTTGTAGAGAGGGGACTGAATCTCTTCTTCTATCCTTTAGCTCAAAAAATATATACCAGTGCGGCAATAGGTTTTTACCCCCGGCTCATAGTTTCAGATTTGAGAAAGGTTCCAATTTTTTATTGGGCGGGGTTGAACATAGGCTACCGCCGAGATAACTTTCGGGTTCAGAAATTGAAAGTAAATCTTCTGAATGTGAGCCTAATATGCCAGGTAAGAATCCCAAATTTAAGAATGTCAAGAATAAGAAGACCTCAACTGGGAATGAAACTGAGATAAGAAAGGCATGGCCTAGGAAGTTAATTTTATTTGACTTGCCTTACTGAAAGAATAACCCGGTGCGCTATGTATTGGATGTGATGCATGCAGAGAAGAACTTCGCTGAACATATTGTGGGCACATGCCTTGGGGGGAGTCATTCGAAGGATGGAAAAAATGCTCGAAAAGACCTTAAATCGTTGAAACTTAAGCCACAACCATCGTTGAAAGAAGATAGTAGGGGAAGGAAAATAATTTCCCCTGGTGCGTTTACTTTGACGAGTGGGGAAATGAAGGTGCTTTTATACACAATATATAATTTGAAGGACCCATCTACTTTTTCGTCCAACTTACAAAGGATTGTGAGTTATGATACTCATGATTTACATAAGTGTAAGTCCTACGATTGGCATGTGATCATGCAATTGGTTCCTCTATTGTTTAAGCACTGTTTCTCTAAGCACAAGGATTTGCGGAGGGCTATTATGCAACCTGAACAAGTAGCTCATTATCTATTTGACACACATGAAGATGTCGAAGAATGAAAAAAGTAAGTTTCGATTATTATAATGTTTAATATTATTTTAGATTATTTTATACATGATTAATTTTGTAATATACAGAAAATATGAAGCCTGTGAGAACAATAAAAGACGAAAAATAATGGTACAATCCGACAACGAATTTAGGTTGTGGTTGACACAAGAGGTAATTATAATGAAAATGGTCGTTATATAACGTTACATTACACTCAAATTTTATAACTAATATAATTAATTTATCTATATTCTCAGCTCTTAAAGATGGGTGATGCGACATCAAGGCTTGCTCGTCTAGCCACTGGACCCTTGTTCGTGGCACAAGAGTACAAAAAGTATCGATTGAACGGTTACATTTTCGGCGCTAAAGTGTACGAGGAAAGTACAAATGTACAAAACTTGGGCATTTCATACAAGGCTCTTACTTTCTTTCGGGCGAGCGTAATAGATAAAAACCTCGTTGAAGCTGAAATGACTTACTATGGTGTAATCCGAAATATTTTTGAATTGGATTATATAAGCTTCAAAGAGGCTGTATTTTACTGTGACTGGGTAAGAGTTGAGGATAAAATGCTTGTAAAGTTGATTCTGTCACCAATTTGATCATGGTTGACTTGTCTAAGTTGAAGAACAACGACCACGGGAGCGATGAGCCATTTATTTGTGCATTTCAAAAGGTTAACCAAGTGTTTTACTCGGAGTATATCAACAACGAGCCGTGGTTAATTGTTCAACACGCGCCAAAACGTCTAAATAGTAGTGTGGATGACTTGGCTACTCCTACCGAATATCAATCCATTTTTTATGATAACTCGAATTTTAAACAATTTTTCAATTTGTAATAAATATTCCAATTTGTACCGAAATATTTCAATGCGTTTGGACAGTTTGGGACTGCATAATTTTTGTATAATATTCTTAGTGGCTTAAAGTTGTTACTTTTGGAGGAACTTTCTATTATAAATTGAATTTGAAATTTTAGTTTTGTTTGTACTAATCCATGAATATACGCTTCTTACCTTTAATAGGTGATTAGTACATAGTTATTTGGGGTGTCCTATTTGTGGAGAGGAGACTGAATTTCTTCGTCTATCCTTTAGCTCAAAAAATGAAGCGAGAATTCCCTTCATATCCGAACACTAAGAAATGCCAAAATCCTATGGAGTGATGCTCTGCAAATTCCTTCTAACCGTTGTGTAGCCAAACATCACCAGTTGAAGTTGTTAATTCCACTTTCCATACCCCACCACTTGGAACCTCTAGCAAAACATGGGAAAATATGGAAAGTGGAATTGACAACTTCAACTGGTGATGTTTGGCTACACAACGGTTGGAAGGAATTTGCAGAGCATAACTCCATAGGATTATGGCATTTCTTAGTGTTCAGATATAAAAGGAATTATATTTGACATGATTGACTGGGTACATTAGTTGGAAGGAGGTGCCATATGAGCTCAAGTTAGCTGTTTGGGTGGCACTACAAGTAATGTATTTATATTTATATTTATACGAATATTTCAATTTCAATTTCAATTTCGATTTTGATTTCAATTTGCTTGTTGTTAGCCCACCCCTTATGATAATCCTAGCTCCGCCCTTGGTTATGCCACATGTTTATTTAAGCTTCTTCGAAGGATTTCCAACGTAAACTCTTTCATTGTCATGTTCTACCATGTTGGCAAGCTATAATATCTCTGCTATTGTTGCTTGCATAAATGACTATATTTTTTAGATTTATTACTTTTCAATTCATTTGTAAAATCTCTCTTGTGCAGTGTCTTGCAGTGGCTGATTCTTATAGTGGAACTGGAACTGAAAATCGGTGCTGGATTTTCTCAAAAGTTGTCATCTTCTAGAGGTTCTTATCTTTGGGGTACGTCAAGGGTTCATAACATCACTTTCAGCTAAATAGTTTGTAGATTTGAGATAATTGATGGTGATGTTGTTTCTTCTTATATTAGGGTTTTTCATTTTGTTGTGAACAAATCGGGACATCGTGGTTGGAATGGTATGTACCTGATTGTTTGAGATCACACCTAAAGACAATCGAAATTACGGGATTGGGGACGAACAATGGAGTTGAACAGTTGAGGTACTTTGTGGATAATGCCAAAGTTTTGGCGAAGACTATAATAAAGATGAAGGATGGTGTTGAACAATTAAAGCTTCCAAAGTGTTCAAAGCACATGATTAGTAAAATAAGTAAATTAATAAGAACATTGAAGCGACAAAAATATAGCATGACGCGAAGTTGTCCCATTTGCATATTGTTTTTATTTTGAATGTATATTTGCATTATCTCTAGTTTATTTGGATATATGATGCTTGAACAAGTACAAAGTTGCTATAACATGTATAAATATACTGCTGGGCGGTGGTAGTGGCCATACTGCCTAGCAGATTTTTTTTCAATTCTGCCAAGAATTGTCACGGTCATTGACCGTGACAAGTCTGTGACAAATGATTGTTGTCACGGACTTGTCACGGTCAATGACCGTTACAATTTTTTTTAATTAAATATCACGAGTTTGTCACGGTCAGGGACCGTGACATGATCGTGACAATTCTAACGAGCTTGTCACGGTCAATGACCGTGACAAAAAAATGTCTCGCCAGAATTGTCACGGTCATTGACCTTGACAATTCGGCAAATTTGGTGTAGTGATGTGCATGTATTGTAAAAGAACAACCTCAGCCTTAGATAAATTATAATCCCTGAGTTCACAAAGAAACATAGATTATGCCATTAACCAACAGAGACGTAACAACTACCTTTTACGAATTAAAAGAGGAGAAAACGCGAGTTGTTTTGAATACCATTTAACACAAAATGATGCCGTTAGAAAATACAAACAACCAGTTTTTTTGGAAGCTAACTGGAAACTAACAAACTCAAAACCTTGTGGTGTTTGAAAATGTTACCGTTGGAAAATGAAACCAACCGGGTTTGGCTAATGTGTATAATACCGAGTATAGTGAGGGTATAAAGCAGGTATTGGCAACATACAAATACAAAACATAAGACAACATACAAAACATAAAATAATACGCATACAACATATGTAAACAATAAAATAAAACAAGAAATAATCAATTATTTAAAGCATAATTTTAAATAGATTTAAAGTCATTTTTAATTAAAAAATAAATCAGAAAAAATCCCAAAACATTAAGAGAAAAATCCAGAAACATATTTTCAATGTTTTTACACATAAAATATTATTCTTACAATTTTACCCCCATTCTTTGTAATTTAAATTAATTGCACCAACCAATATAAATTATGAATTAATTTGATTTAAAGTGTTTTAAAATGCTCTAAAAATATTTAAATAACATTTTTAAACTCACAAACACAAATCATGAAATATGATGTCACGTAATGCAGTGTAGTGTGTCCTATGTGATTTAGATTTAATTCTTAAGGAGCTAATTGTGCATGGTGTGAGAGACTAACTTCCCTTAAATTGATTTGAGCTGAATTCTGAGATATGTCGTAGACTGAGTAGAGGCCTTGGCTTCGGTAGACTGGACTCAAACATAAATACATAAAACATCTTGTCAAAATTCAAGTCCAACTAGCTGAAGGTCTATATACTAAACATAAAACAAACCCTAATCATAAGTGTGTTCTATATAGGGACCTTCACTCTCTTAACTAAAACCTAATATAAAAACTAGATAATACAAAATAAAAATCAACTTATATATACACACACACACACACACACACACACACACACACACACACACACACACACACACATATATATATATATAGTAAAGGATTAAACAAAAGAAAATAAATCAAAATATATCAATCTGGCTGAAAACTGGGATAATCGAGCGATCGATTGATGAATGAGATATATTCCCAATGCCTTACTTTCCTTATCAAAAACTGAGTGATCGATTGATCAAACATTTTTATCAATCGATTAATGAATGATAAAACACATAACTGTCTTCAGCACAAGGCAAATTATGAATAGTCGATCAATTGGATCGATAAATCAATACTTTGTTTTCTAGCCTCTTTTGCTTCATTTCGAAGACAAGTTACTTTATGGGAACGACTCTAACTTCTTCACCCAAAATTGGAATGATGTGAAATTTGCAGCTAATCAAAGATAACTTAACAAACTAAGCTTTCATGTAGATCCGCTGGTTAGGACATGAAGTATGAAATGATAGTATTGCCTCTAAAGTTGTATCAAATGATGAGGTTTCCCAAAATGCATCCAATTACTCTGTTAAGGTATCTGATACAAAAAAAACTCAGATAAACCTTGCACATCATATATATACCGAATATTAAGGTTAAGCGATTTATGATCATAAAAATAGGAAATAACGGAGGTAAAAGTGCTAGAATTCATAATACTAAATGGGAAAAATATACAATATTTGGGACCTATCATATTTCACATAAGACACACTAGAAAATATAAACCTTCAATAACGGGTTAAAACAAACAGCACAAACCAACCACGCTATTAGGTCGCATATAATATCACTATTAAATCAGTTTATATACACTATGACACCCCACATATTTTGGCATTGGAGGTGGCCAGTCCTAACTGCCAACCTACGCCGGACATCAGAAATTAAATACCATTCTTAGCATGTGACACAAATATGTGACATTAAAAAACTTTTTCCACAAAAATTAATTTGAAAATATTCCTTCAAATATAAACAACCACCATAAATAAAATCCATTACCATGCTAACTCAAATGAATAAATTTCAACTCCAAAAGATAAAATAATACTCAAATAAATAATCCAATTGCAAATCTACAACTTAAAATCGAAAACAACCGTGGAATCAAATGACCCACAAAAAATTCATAAATGACTGTTTCATGATAAATACGACTGGAAAGGAAAATTAAACTACTAAAACAATAAAAAGTAACTCCACTTGTAACTCCATGAATCTCCAATCAATCCTAGGCAGCTAATTTAGCAACTATATCTAAAATGTTAGTCAACGCAATGGGTCAAAGCCCACCGCATGAATACTAGCTACTCCTCCCAAATAGGATTCGTGAATCCAGACATAAGCATCATACGAGATAAATATTACAAGAGAGTATTTTAAACTAAAGTGATATTAGAAGATGCAAGTAAAATAAAATAGGACTAACCACCCACTTAAGCTAAGCCACCCCACTACTTAAGTGTAATTATGTTATTATAATATTTAATTAGAGTACACTACATTAACTTACTCGATTCACTTATTTAATTATTTTATTAATGCGACACCACTTTCTATTAGTCCTGCACATAATCCTGGCACACTAAAGGTCAGCACAACACACCCACCCATAACTATAGCCAATCAAACCAATTTTATTAGCCCCACACATACTCATGATGTTCTATGCACGACACTTCACTATAGCCAGTTAGCCCAATTTCATTAGCCCTGCACATACTCGTGATGCCAACACATAGCCACAATTTCGTTGGTCCTTCATATGCTCATGAAGCAAATCCATTTTTAAAACTCGTTAATTATCTTAGGCGTTAATTATTTTTCTCAATTAATTTCTCTTTATTTCAATTAAACCCACCTATAATTGGGGTATTGACACTAAAACCATCCCTAGTCCCATACCTATAGATTACCAAACCATAAGTATTTCCTCATATATCACCTAGGAGGAATACTTAGCAAAAATCATCACTTAGTCTCGCACTTAGACTAAAGAATAACGTAACGACGTACTACCTAGCCTCGCCTAGGAAACTACCCACCATATAAGCACACACTCACTAATCCTAAACTTAGAAAGTGGCGACAACAACAACAAAGTATACTTACTAATCCCACACCTAGCAAGCAACTTACTGCACAAGGGTGAGAATACATCTACTCCTAAAAATTTCAACGTTCCCTTGGTATCGATTTATTAGCACAAACAATCCCTACATACACATATTTATAAAATAACATTACGATTTCTCAATTAATCCTACGAATTTCATTTAATTATACTTACATATCTAATCATTTAGTAACCAAGTTTTACAAAATAGTTACATAAGTTGTCGAAATCCATAATTCCAGTACGAGTGATATTACACCAATTCAACACATAATCCAATTCAAATATACGTATTAACAACGTTTACAACAATTAATTCCATTATACATCATACACATTAATATCATAATTTTTACGAGTAAAACCATTATTCAAATTTCATATTTAATTCTAACATACGATTCGTCTCAATACTTCACAATAACACGATACAACTAATTTAAGCATGCTATATTTTAAGTCTTAAATCATATTTTCAGATTTAATAAAAATAACCCCGAATTTATTTTCACTTTCCCTAATTAATTTTTCTAATTATTTATAAGAAAATATGATTTATTAAAGTTTAGGCAACATTTAAAACATATAACGCTTACGGGGAACAATAGAGATATTCATGCCTTAAAATAAGTTATCTCAAAAATCTGATTACGCGGTTACGATCATCTCGTGAAAATAACAAAATCCCGTTCTTGGTTGACCTTGAGAAAACTTGATTTGGGCCTTCAAAATTGGGTTGAAGCTTTGTTTTAATGGAGGTTTAGGTTTTGTATAAGAGGGAGAGGAAAACTTAGAAAGCTACTACTTTTTAAGATGATATAAAAGTGTTGAAAAAGTCTAAACTCGAGTCTTTTAATATGTAAAAAACAATAGAGTCCTAAACACACACAAAGAGGCCAATTCCCAACCACTGCCCCGGTGCTAGGGCTGTGTTTTTTTTCTGAACATTTTGATTTTTTCGATATTCGATCCGATATTTTACGATTTTGGAACGTATATAAGGTTTTCAATTTCCGATTTCAGATTTTTTCGAAAAAAACCGGATCAAAAATTGGAAATAATTCTGAATTTTTGATTTTCCGATGCGATTTTTCTGAAACTATGCCGATTCGATTTTTTCGAATTATTTCCAATTTTTTTCGAAATATTTTTCGATTTCCAATTTTTCAATTTTTAAAAAATATTCTCATGTGTCCCACATCGGCTAGGAGAGAAAGAGAGGCTAAAAAAAGCCATCTATAAAAGGAGAATATCCCTCTATCTTCTACACAAATGAAAAAAATGGTTAAATCCTTACATATTTACATTTTGGGTTAAATCTTTTTTTCGATTTCTTTAAAATGAGAATTTCGACTAATCGAAAATCCTATATTAATTTTTTTGAAATTTTGGAATTTCCAAAAATTCTGATTTTTTAGTATATTTTTTGAATTTTCGAATTTTTTTGATTTTTTTTCCAATTTTCCAATTTTTCCGAATTCGAAATTCTTTTTTGATTTTCTGAAAAAATTGGATAGGAAATTGGAACAAATATATTATTTCCGAAAAAATTGGAATTTTTTCCGAAAGGTCATTTTCCGATCCGATCCGGTCGAAACACAGTCCTACCCGGTGCGAATCGATTCTCCCCTAGGTTCGAATCGATTCGGCACTTGAGAGTCGCCCAATTTGGCTAAAAATTAGTGTAACTTGAAAATTTCATGATTTTCCTACAAATTAAAAAATCAATACAAACATTGTTATTTTTATATTGAAACTAACATTTTTAAATTCTAAAAGAAAATTAAGTGCAATAAAAAATTATTTTCTAATTTTCAAATTATATAAAATTATTCTATGGTTCAAAATCATGAGATGTTACATTCATCCCCGCTAACACAAGAATTTCGTCCTCAAAATTCCATGAAGCATAAACGTATGAATTTAAACCCGCGCTCACATATGCATACCCGTAAAATACCACGATCGGGCGTCCATACACCCAATCCCACATGTAACTACCCCATGGATAAAAGTACAATATGTATCACAAATATATATATATATATATATATAAGTATAACTGTGAAAATAAAGGCGTATCACACTCTCATATGAATCACCACTCAATTCTATCTCAAAAGCTATCGCAACGCTTAAGTCCTAAAATCAAATCATATTACCACATCGATACTAGAGATATCTAACATTGGTACTGACTATATTCAAAATAAATATCGTCTCTAAAATCAACACTAAGGATCCCCACATCAAGATTACTACTTCTAAACTCATTGCCTTTAACGACCTTAACACAAAACTCCTTATCACTAAGAAACATAACTAGCACATATGCTAGACCCAATATCTCAAGGAGAACGAATCAACAAAGGGAATCAAAGATTGTTAGCGCGAAAGCTAAACGGACTCATAACCTACGAGACCTAAGACCATGTTCTGATACCAACTGTGACACCCTGCATATTTTGGCATTGGAGGTGGCCAGTCCCCGTTGCCAACCTACGCCGGACGTCATAAATTAAATACCATTCTTAGCATGCGACAGAAATATGAGACATTAAAAACTTTTTTCACTAGATATGATTTGAAAATAGTCCAACCAATATGAATAATCACCACAATAAAATTCATCACCATGCTAACCCCAATGAATAAATCACAACGCCAAAAGATAAAATAATACTCAAATGAATAATCCAATTAAAAATTTGCAACTTAAAATCGTAAATAACTATGGAATCGAATGACCCACAAAAAATTCATAAATGACTGTGTCATGATAAGTATGAGTGGAAAGAAAATCTAAACAACTAAAGTAATAAAAAGTAACTCCATGAATCTATGATCAATCCTAGGCATCTACTCCAGTAACTATATCTGAAATGTTAGTCAATGCTATGGATCAGAGCCCACTGCATGAATACCAACTCCTCCTCCTCCTCCTAAATAGGATTCGTGAATCCAGACATAAGCATTATACGAGATAAATATTACAATAGAGTAATTTAATTTAAAGTGATATAAGAAGATGCAAGTAAAATAAAATAGTACTAACTACCCACATAAGCTAAGCCACCCCACTACCTAAGTTCAATTATGTTAGTACAACATTCAATTATAGTACACTCCATTAACTTACTCGATTCACTTATTTAATTATTTTATTAATGAGACACCACTATAGCCAATCAACTTTTCTATTGGTCTAGTACATACTCCTGGCAAGTTTAAGGTCTGAACACAACATACCCACACCCACACTCACACCCACACCCACACCCACACCCATCAATATAGATAGTCAACCTAATTTTGTTAGTCCTGTACATACTCGTGATGTTCTACGCCAACACGTCACTATAGCCAATCAGTCTAATTTCGTTAGTTCTGCACATACTCGTGATGCCAACATACACCCACATCACTATAGCCAGTCGACCTAATTTCGTTAGTCTTGCACATACTCGTGATGCAAATCCATTTTTAATACCTATTAATTATCTTAAATGTTAAGTATTTTTCTCAATCAATTTCTCTTTATTTCAATTAGCCTCACCCATAATTCTGCTATCACTACTAAAACCATCCCTAAAGATCTCCAGACCATAAGTATTTCCTAATCTATCACCTAGAAAGAATATCTACAAAAAATCATCACCTAGGCTAAAGGAATAACATAACGATGTAGTACCTAGCCTCACCTAAGAAAATACCCAACCGTACAAGCACACACTCACTAGGCCAATACCTAGAAAGTGCCAATAACGATAAAGTCTATTTACTAGTCCTATACTTGGCAAGCAACCTACCGCATAAGGGTGAAAGTACAACTACTCCTAAAAATCTCGACGTTCGTGTGCTTTCAATTTATTAACACGAACAATATGTATATAACACTTATTTATAAAATAATTTTACAATTTCTCAATTAATCCAATGAGTTTAATTCCATTATACTTCCATCAATCTAATCATATAATAACCTAGTTCTACAAAATAGTAACACAAGTTGTTGAATTTCATAATTCCAATACGAGCGACATTACACCAATTTAACACATAATCCAATTCAAATATGCGAATTAACAACATTTTACAACAATTAATTTCATTCTACAACATACACATTATTATCGTAATTTTTACATGTAAAATCATTATTTAAATTTCATATTTAATTCTAACATACGACTCGTTCCAATACCCCACAATAACATGATATAATTAATCTAAGCATGCTATATATTTCAAGTTTTAAATCATATTTAATAAACACAGGCCCAAATTTCTTTTCACTTTCCCTAATTAATAAATTATTAATTAAGGTTTAGGCAACATTTAAAGCATATAACACTTAAGAGGAACAATAGAGATGCTCATGCCTGGAAATAAGTCATCTAAAAAATCTAATTATGCAGTTGCGTTCATCTCATGAAAATAACAAAATTTCGATCTTGGATGACCTTGAGAAAACTTGATTTGAGCCTTAAAAAATTTGGTTCAAACATTGTTTTAAAGGGTTTTTTAGTTTTGTAGAAGAGGGAGAGGAAAACTTGGGATGCTAATGCTTTTTAAGATGATATAAAAGTGTCAAAAAAGTCTAAACCCGAGCCTTTTTATATTAGAAAAATAAGAGGGTCCTAAACCACAACAAACACACACAAATAGGCCAATTCGTAGCCACTGCCCTGGTGCAAATCGGTCTCCCCAATGCCAATTAGGGTCCGTTTGTTTGGCATAATTTGCCTAGGCAAATGCCAAAAAGTTGGCAAATATGAAAATTTGCCCACATTTTGACTGTTTGGTTGCATAATTTTGCCTAGGCATTATTTGCCAATGTACAACACCTCCTATGCACAATCTGTGGGCAAATTTTGCTTACCTATTTGAGTGGGAAATATTTGCCCACAAATTTGCCAACTTCTTAAACGGTTTTAATGATTTAAAAAATAATTTAAAAACTGTTTTAAATAATTAAAAAACTGTTATGAATATTTAAAAATTGTTTTATAATGTTTCAAAAACTGTTTTTAATATTATAAAAAATTGGTAAGAAAATGTTTACAATTTTTTTAAAAAACTGTATTAACAAAATATTGTAAAAACTGTTTTTAATATTTTTAAAAACTGTTGTGAATATATTATAAAAACAGTTTTAAAAAATAATTTTAAAGATTGTTTTAAATATTTAAAAAAACTATATTTAAAAACTGTTTTGTAATGTTTTGAAAACTGCTTTTAATATTATAAAAAATTGTTAAGAGAATGTTTTACAAATTTTTTGAAAAACCGTAATATAAAAATATTGTAAAACAGTTTTTAACATTTTTAAAAACTGTTTTGGATATATTATAAAAACTGTTTTAAAGTTTTAAAAAATATTTTGTAAAACTGTTTTAAATAGTTTAAAAAAACTGTTGTGAATGTTTAAAATTTGTTTTGTAATATTTTAAAAACTGTTTTTGATATTATAAAAAATTGTTAAGAGAATGTTTTACAAATTTTTTGAAAAAACGTAATATGAAAATATTGTAAAAATAGTTTTTAACAATTTTAAAAACTGTTTTGAATATAATATAAAAACTGTTTTAAAGTTTAAAAACAAAATTAAAAAATATTTTAAATAGTTAAAAAAAACTGTTGTGAATACTTAAAAATTGTTTTGTATTAAAAAAAATTGTTAAGAAAACGTTTTACAATTTTTTTAAAAAACTGTAATATAAAAATATTGCAAAAACTATTTTTAATATTTTTGAATATAATATAAAAATTGTTTTTAAATAAATTAATTGGATTGACTTTAATTTCGCCTAATGTTGTTTGATAGCGTCATCTGAATTTGCCTAGGCAAATTTTGCCATGCCCACTCTTTTGCCCACTTGAAACCAAACGGACCCTTAGATTCGAAACATGAAAGTAGCCCAATTCAGCTAAAAATTAAAGTGACTTGAAAATTTATCAATTTTCCTGCCAATTTCAAAATCAATAAAAATCTTGTTATTTTTATGATAAAACCAACATTTTTAAATGCTAAAAATAAATTAAGTCCAGCAAAAAATTATTTTCTAATTTTTAAATTATGTAAAATTATTTTATGGTTCAAATTCATGGGGTGTTACATACACGCTACCATAATCGTTCCTATACAACTTCATTCCTAACTCCCAAGGCCGTCAAATCCAGATATAGTCTCACATCTAACTTATACTAGAACCACATATAATCATTATATTCCATCTCATATATTCCTAAGCTGATTTCCCATGGCTCCGCATGTATGTAATATCACATACCTAATTTATATAAGAACATCAAATGTACTTACTACCCCACTCTAGGGTTTTTGACTTAATCCTAATCTCCTCAAATGATAAACGACCTAATAATATCTTATAATGACCCTATCAAACCCGACCATAACCTTATTATATTAACTTCCAATCGTCCATAAAATAATCCACCCCACTCTAGAATCTACAACACATATCTCATAATCAATTAAACCCTTACAAATCCAACGAGGTCAAAATACCCAACTATCCAAACATCCAAACAATAACCTCAAAATAACAATATACTAACTTCTTCAAGTATAAACGATCTAAATGACAAACTAACCTACCCC
The DNA here is from genome assembly GCA_949130495.1 of Sambucus nigra. NCBI lineage: Eukaryota > Viridiplantae > Streptophyta > Magnoliopsida > Dipsacales > Adoxaceae > Sambucus > Sambucus nigra. The sequence continues at coordinate 131,016,105 of OX422223.1, forward strand.
GTTGACCCAAATTCTAACCTAAATGACTCTTTAGCCCATTCTTACGCCAAATAGGGGAGGCCGATCGATCGACCGACCGGATTGTACCGAGTCTGTCCTTTTTTCTCCCTTGCAAAATTCAACCCTAAAATCCTCCATTAATGCCACTCCAAGTTCGTAAATTAGATTGAAACTCAACCTACTTCATATATAATTGTCCCAACATCAATCCAAACCCATTTCTAACAATTATATACAATTTTAACATGATTAAATGGGGTAAATTTCAGATTCAACTAAAAACCCTAGTTTTATTAAATTTCTTAAATTAACTTAGGATTCATATCATTTTTTTCAACTAACAGGGGGATTTTAAAAGATTAACAATCTAATATCAAGTTCTAACCACTATATATCAAACCTATCTCAAATTAATGAAGAAATCACCAAATTTAAGATTATGCCTTTAACAAAATTATTATCTCAATTTAAGTTTATTACCAATTTAACCAATTAATTTTCTCAATAAGATCTTATTTTATAATAGGTTTATATTTTGGTGAATAGGAATATCATAACACAAAAATAAACAAAATAAAACTCTAAATAAACTTGCCTCATGGATTATTTATTGAATCAATTCCCCAAAACCCCAAATTATCTTCTCCTTTTGGTACACCTTCCACCCTTAGCATTCTAGGGTTATCCATTTGACAAATGAGTGTTTTATGTTTTCCTTATAACCTTATACATAAGCTTCCCACGAAATTGGCCTTGGGCCTAATACAAGCCTCAACCCAAAGTGTCTAAATAATACTCCAAATGGCCCAAAACCCTACCCAAGCCATATACTAACCTAATTGTTCTACAACCCACCATTTTAAGTCAGAAAGAACATTTTAAATGGCCCAAAAGTCACTATGATATATGTGGGTACCCGAAAATTAGAACTATGGGCCTGGACGAGTAGCCCAGTCCTGGCGGCCCAAAGTCCAGGCCCCTCATCTTTTATAATTGATCCGGTCTCCCCCCACGATCCCATTAAGGGAAGTTATAGGGGGAATGGAAAACATGGAGGAACCCATCACCTCCACTCATCTACATGTACATGTATATATTAAACCCTAGGTCCGAGGCAAAAGGACAAGTTGTATTCTCTGTAATCACTCTCCGGAGTATATAGAAATAATATCGACTGCACCACCGTGGACGTAGGCACCTCTTGGCTGAACCACGTACATCATTTGTTGTGTGATTGGCATCTTGTATTCCTTGTTCTTTTCTTGATTATTGTTTCTCTCATATTTATTTGTGTTGCATAATAATTGCATCTACAATATATGACAAATTTAATTAAATTAATTATCTCATTAACTTATGTTATAAGCGGGTACAATTCGAATTACTTAAAATATAATAATTAATTAATTTTACGTGACTGAGTACTATAAGAAACTACTTCACAATTAATGGAACTCGATATCGAGGGGATAATCTAAAGATGGTCTAACACCCTGTATATTTGAGTATTTAAAATTGAATAAATTGGGTTAATTTTAAATTACACGCGTGACATAATTTAATGGAATTAAATATTATGTGCTGAGTAAAATATTAATCGAAGAGAGAATGATTAATGTTTATTGAATATAATTACTGAGTGAATAGTAAATAATTATTTTTACATCATAGCGAGTGATAGTGACGTGATAGTGGTGTATCTCAATGGGGTGTCGAGTGTAGACTATATGATGTCGAGATAGGAAGTTTTTTAGAGTGACTTAGATGGTGATTTCGAGGTCACGATTGATTCCGAAAGGGTCGCAATAGTACTAATAATGTACCCGGGTTAGTAATTGGGTTTCAGAGCCTTTTTAGTCATAATCGAGCTTACACAAGGGTGTTCGGGTCATTTGGGCTTGGCCCATTAGCCTAATTTCTTAAATTGAGATTATAAACCTAAGGCAAACAGTTGGGGAAGCAGAAAAACATATTATAACCCTAAGAAATACAAAGAGGAGAGAGGAGAGATCATTAGAGAGTGAGAAAAGAGGTTTCTTAGAAGATCCAACACCTCTCTTGCATCATCTTTACCACCGGAGTGCAATCGGAAGGGAAGGAAGGCATCCTTATCATTCATATCATATGTAATACCCCGTATTTCTACATATTTATGATTTAATTAATTCAAAAATTAATTGGATAAATACATTTTAGTTAAATTACATGTGTGACGTAATTTAATATGATTAAATAATTAAAGCGATTATTAAATAATAATCGAGAGATGGAGACTGATTAATATTATGTTATGAGATTTACTATGTGCATGAATAGTAAATAACGGTGGATTTTTGATACACGGCATAGCGTGTGATATGTGCGTATTTTATTTTATCTCACCGGGAGTCGCATGTAGATCATTTTGACGTGAGAAATGAGAAATATATTTTACGTGACTCGAAAGATAATTTAGAGGTCACGAATGATTTTGGATGGGTCGAAATAGTCATAATAGTGTAAGCGGGGATATAGTTTGGGTCCCGAGTCAATTTTAGACCAAATCGGCACCTTTTGAGGGTAATGTGGTTATTTTAAAAATAAGGGTTAAAAGACCTACAAAAATTAGCACCCTATATCTGGTAATTAGAATTGGGGGTTAGGGTTAATAACTCAGAAAACTTAGAGAGGCCTTTAGATATAAGGGGCAAACCAATTCCAAAGCTTAAGAAGGGATTCTTGAAGAATCGAACTTGAATCTTGCACCCAAATCATCCAAGGAAGAAGGATGGAGGGAGAAGAATATCAATCCACCATCAACAACATAAATCATACCCTACAAACTATGAGGCAAGTATTTATTACAAATAAAATTCAAGTTATAATACCCATGTGTAGGGAGTTTTAAGAATTGGTTGATTCTATTGAAAAACCTTGAATTAAATATATGAATTGATCACATTTTTGGGTAGGATTGCATGTAGAATTAATCCCTAAGTAAAGATAAAATAAAGTTTGAATATATTTGATGATTAAAATGGAATCTTTATGAGTTATTGGTTGAAGACCATGAATCTTGAATGACTTAGGGTTTAATTGATGAACACAAGATGTCAATCTTCCATAATTTTTGACGTAACTTTAAACGTATGCCAATTAAATTTTACTTCGAATTAGAGTGTAAAACATATATTCCTGGAAATTTCTACCTCTTATCTATCCAATGAACTTGGAATCAGGTCAATCGGAGTTCTGTAAAGGGAGTAATCGATATGTTACTACAGGGTGTTTGATCTGCCAGTATAGTAATCTGCTAGAATTTTGATGTGACTTTAAATGCGTAAAATTGAATTGTACTTTGAATTATAGTGTGAATCATAGATGTATGGAAATGTCTATCTCTTATCTTTCCAATGAACTTGGAATCAGGTTAATCGGAATTCCGTAGAGGGGGAAATCGATATTTTACTAGAGGGTGTTTAATCTGCCAAAAAATTTATGATTCGTTTTGACTGCCAGAAAATGTGAGATCTTTCTTTTTTAGCCTCAAATGCCTAAAATTTTATTGGGGAAGTGTTTGGGAACTTGATGAAATATATTGCTAGAATAATGATATGGCAGTAGGTCTATGATTGAGTGTTGTACTTTAATTTTGTGAGAGAATTAACGTGGAGATTCATAGGCTTGATTGATACGTATTCTAATTCAAGATGATAAGAATATAATTACGAAAAAGCGCGAGCAAGCTTAAATTTATTGGGTCAGTAGGTTAACAAGGGCAACTACTGAATTGATAAAACAAGGTGTAACTAGGACCTTTAGAATTGTGTGAACACTCCTATATATACAGTAGTGAGATAAATCGTAAGGTAAATAGTACGACAAATATGTGAGAGATCTATACTACATACTAATGCGTATTATCGGGTTGAGTGAACTACTATTGATGTATAGTAATATATAGGTTGTATGAATACCTATAGTATACTAAATAAAAAATGATGATTTAAGTATGAGTCCGAGCCAATAAACAGTAGAGAGAATACTAAAAAATATACTTAAGTGAAATAAATTCATAAAGCAAACAACTATGGTGAATATTAAAGAGAAATATATTATGTACAAGTAGGAATAATTTGGTTGTGTGAAAACCTATAAATTTTGTACTCGGGTTGGGTGAATACCTACAATGCCTATATGATATTGGAGTTGAGGATTAGACCGAGCCAATATTCTATTATTTCATTTACATTTGGAGTCAAGGATTATACTGGGCCAATGTAAACGATAGGAGAATTGGAGTCAATGATTAAATCGGGTCAATACTCCTTATAGTATATATTGTGTGTGAAATATATACTATATAAATAATCTACTTAGGTAGAATGGTAGATGATTATATGATGTGCATACATCTAAAAGATAAATAAATTGGGATAACTGGAGTTGATGATTAGACCGGGCAATTATCCTTATAGTCTAAATTGTGTGTGAAATATATACAATATGAATAATCTACTAGGATAAAGTAGTAGATAATTAGATTACGTGAATATATCTAACTATTAACTTAAGCGAAGAAAGCTTAATGGGAAAAACATAATATTAGATAGTGAGCATCTAATGAATAAGATTAAATGGCCAGACTTAATTTTCAAATCAGAAACTAACATATGTTAAATGTTACTTGGAAATATATTAACAATATGAGAGGTGTTAATGAAACTTAGTACTGTATGGGCAGTACAGGAACTTAGACGTGTAGATAAGTTCATACGACTACTATAGTCTAAATAACTTGGGTAGTTGTAGATACAATAGACTAAGTATAGAACGTTAGGCGTGCACTATAGATGGGAGGTGAGGAGAACTCAAGAGAGAGTGTACGCGAACACGTGTAATTGATAACTGAATTTTATTGTGATAAATGCTTGCTAAGTATTTTCAAAATATTTTGAGTATGAACTCTTGCTATAAAATATTTTTAAAACCTTTTAGGTGTCCAGTCACAGGGATGCCAGACTTGAGGATTTCATTCCAGGGACTCAGAGCTGTAGCACTATGGATGCTGTCAGGATCTTGATTAGATGATTCTACCTTTATGATCTAGTATAGGATCTTATTTTATATTCTTTGTTTGAATATATTGTCCGTTGACAGTTTATAGTTATTGAGTTCTTTTGAGTATTGTAGATTGTGGTTTTTAACTTTTAGTCGATGGTTTATCGACAAGTCTTTTATTAATTTATATTGTGTTGGATTGAACTCTAGTATACTGTGAATGTTTTGTTTAGCTTTTCGCATGGTACATTTTATTGTGTTAACGAAAGATAAAATTTGGCACCCGTCTAATTTTACTTAGGTGGTTAGTAATTAAAAAGTTTTTGACAATGATGCGAAGAATGAACCATATGAGAAACCTGTTTTAATTTAATAAAGGCCTGATCACTCGATGTTTAATTAGGCGGGGTGTCACAGATGGTATCAGAGCATCAAGTTATATTATCCTCAGGATATGTACGGCTTACTACGTTTTCGGCATATCGTTTGATTAATATAGAGCCCTATCATAGGATTGTTGTATTCCTCTACGTACGTGGCTTACGTTTTCCTACTATTAAGTATAGTTGATGTGATTCATATACGAGTTCGATTGGGTATGGTACATCGAACACTGTAAGGCGGCCAAAGAAGGACGTTAGAAGGACTGCAGGAGGGGAGGACTCGACATAAGTCTTGGAGTGTCTAGGAAAGGGGAATCGTGCTAGAGATCATTATAATTTTATTCGAGTAGATAACGAGTAAGATAATCTTTCGAGGATGGTAATTTCCCAAATATCGTTGTAGAAAATAGTGGTACAACTTCAGACTCACCCAGCGTTGTAAGTAGGGAGGCGATGATTTTCCTTATGAACTTTTTACCCGACGAAGGGATACGAGAACTTAGTAAAGGGATTCGTAGGTTGAGATTTGAACCTCGGGAAGAATACCCGGGAGTGAATGAGAACGCCGATTAGGATGACCAGTGTGATGTCGTCAAGATCCTTGGTTTGCAAGTTTACATAAATGCTAGGGATCCATTGAAATATTTCAGATCAATGGAATTTATTACCAAGTGATGGTAGGTTTAGTCAGGACAGTCAAGGCCAACACCGAGTTCCATCGGACAAGTGGGGCCCAAGGAGCACCAGAGGTAGCAACATGGGTCAAGACTACCAAGTCTGTGAGAAAATCTGTCATGCAATACCCAACAAAGATAGAGGAATGGGAATGACATGGAGAGGTGTCTTACTTTTAAAGAGTAGGGACACATATGTGACCCTAGTCCACCTTAAGTTAGGGGACAAGAGTGTTAGGCCAGCTGGGACAATGATTTATAGAAATTTTGGTTCGACTACGACGAGGGTGTTATGCCCAAGAACCATTTGAGCCACCAACATTATTGACTATTTAAAGCATGAGTTTTATCCTTTATTAGTAGGATAAGTTTTATATGACATGAGCAAGTCACAGTATTCTATTAGCACTAGATTCACGTGTGAGACGAGTTTAGTGGGTATATCATTGATAGCACTATAAGGTGTATATAGTTGCCTTTGTATAGCGGTACTCTCTTTAGTACTAATCGCAGGGGGTAGGTGTAGACATAGGGAGTATATGAATGTTGGAATTACTCATTCTAGTGAGGTGTCATGAGAGTATAATATTACCCTAGGTATGGACTGATTAGCGATGTAGGTGGAACGATAGAGGGCGGTGATAGCAAGGCCATCGTGTTTAATGTTCCAGGGTAGGATGTGTTATTTGTCGTGGCCCCACCTGAAAGAGGGTCGATCTCGCATTTATATTATATTATGGTGGAGACTTCGGAGAGCATAGATGTCTCGTTGTAGTTGATCTTGGTGTGTAGGGACTTTGCGATAAGATTCAAGGAATATTGGGTCTGTTATCGAGCGGATAGATAAAGCTCATTATTGTTATTAACACTAATGCCTAGTGATAGTGAGAGCGCAGTGTTATTTAACTCCTTTAGAGATACGGGAGTTGGGATTTATAAGTATATGGTTAGGGGTAACATATGAGTGTCCCGATTGTGTGTTTGAGGCATATGGAACTCAATCACCACCAATAATAAGTGATAACGCATTGGGGAAAGTTTGTTGTCTAGGTGCTGATGCGAGATGAAATTCGTATGAACTTTTATAAACGCCAAGATTAGAGGGACGTTGATGGATGCCAGGGCATCAATTTTGAATATAAATCCTCGAACGTGTCGAGGAAACACTTTGAGCTGAGAGTTATAATATGGTGTAAGGCCAGTAGAGCCGATAGTGCTGGGAAAAAGCACTAAAGCCTTCTTCTCACCATGAGTCGAAGGTTAGGAAAATCTCAAGAGGAATTAAATTACGTTTTATGGGATGATTGAGAAGACCTATGTGCTATAACTCGATCGAGAATGTGAGGAAAATCTTGAGAAAAGTGTGTGACGTTTGCAATGGTTATGCAAATATGCGCGAGTTATAAGGTGTATGGGCGCCCTGGTTAGTTGATTTATAAATCGTCCGAGATAGAGGGGCATGGAAATTAATGCGTGTAAAGTATACCTATGGGGAAGTTATCAATTAAGCTGAAATGGTATGATGGCTTGAACATCGTGTGAGAAGGACGATGATCCAAGTATATATGTGCTAAGAGAGCTAGCACACTCTAAATAGGTTGAAAGGTTATGGGAAGCCATTCAAAAGATATCTCTTAATAAAGACAAGTCCTAACTGTTGTGGGAAAATAGAGTGGATCTTTTCTCAATCAAATGATGAGAGTGGCTTGCGCGCACATAGAATATTGATCACTATAAGGTAAGAAGACCCAAGAAGTGTGCCAGTTGCAAAAAGTGAAAGGGCCGTGACTGTTGGTATACCTCGGGGGAAGAAGGGGAGTGTAAAGCACAACTTAATTCTGAGATATTATAAGTGGAAATTGGCGAGGGGGTGAGACTGTCTCCGGATGCACCACTCATAGATGGAAAAAGGTTGGCTCAAGATGATCAACTAGAATTTGATAACAAGCCTACGGTTCTAGTGACGGAATGGGTAGGTAGACTGCTAAAATGCATTGATGGGCTGCCAAAATCGTGACTAGGGCAAGAATTCCTTCGAATGTATGGAATGGATTAGCTGAGATTAAGTGATTGTTATGCTCCTATGAAATAAGGATTGCACCGGCGCAAGGTGCCTCCCAATATTGTTATGAATCAGGATGAGATTCTCCAATCCCACCTCTGATGGGGATTATTAGGAAGCGATGGGGAAGGAGTTTTGTTTTGGGAATATGGTAGCACCTATAGGTCGAGTGTTATACGCGAAGTGGTTTATTATGCTAAATAATACGAGTAGTGCATGTGGTGCCTTATAGGGTAATTGCGGGGATAAATTATCGTTGGTAGAGTGTGTGTAGGAACTCATACCGGTTTATTAGGAACGAGATACTTTTTGAGGTTTGGCATGTAAAGCCTTGTCGTCCACCCTCTAGTTGATTAGAGGTGAAGGGATAATTAGATTTTTGGACTGACCGTGATTTGGAGTCCGTTGTTAAGAGTGGAGTGAACCACAAACTATTTTGGGTGACTTTTGAATGTCGCAAGAGCTACACAACCATGAACCGAAGTTCTAAATACTGACATGAGTGGTCAGAAGTTATTATGATTCCTCCTATGAAGGGATTATTGATTTGTGGTGAGTAAGGGGAATTGACGCATAGGGAGGTGCGACCTTTTCTCAGTATGGAGACGATAGTGCCAGTATTGAGATCATATGATTGATAGAGTGCATCAGTATGTAGTGAATTGAGAAAGTTTATTGAAATTTGATGCTACAGTGATTAAGCCTTTTGATAGGTGAGTACCACTAGTGGGTGTATAGTGGAGTAACCCTTATGTTATTATGATTTGGATTTGGGTACTAGATGATGTCGTGATTTTAAAAATCCAAAGTTTCAGTACCGGCCTTGTCCTAATTTCGAGGACGAAATTCCTTTGTAAGGGGGGAAGTATGTCATACCCCATATTTCTATGTATTTATGATTTAATTAATTCATAAATTAATTGAATAAATACGTTTTAATTAAATTGCACGTGTGATGTAATTTAATGTGATTAAATAATAAAAGTGATTATTAAAAATTAATCGAGAGATATAGATTGATTAACATTATGTTATGAGATTTACTATGTGCGTGAATAGTAAATAATGGTGGATATTTGATACACGGCATAACGAGTGGTATGTGCGTATTTTATTTTATCTCACCGGGAGTCGCGTGTAGACCATTTTGAGATGATGTAATACCCCGTATTTTCTGTGATATTTATTTTTGGAGATTAATTGAATTAAATGTTTATTAATTGGAAATTAATCCGGATTAAAATATTAACGATATGTGAGTTAGTATTTTATTATAATGTGCATACTTGGCATTATATGAATATTGGTAATATTGAAATTGTCGTAAGATTTAAATACGGCAATTTGGGAATTTTGTTTGACGCGTGTGACCGCCACGTTATGGTATTTTATTTTAAATTAAAAAGTGAATTTTAGTTCCATTAACCGTATGGTCATTTTGAGTGCGCCAACGCATCCGGAAAGGTCGAGATAGTCAGAAAACACTAGCCGGAAGTTTAGTTTGGGTCCCGGGGTATTTTTAGGCCATACCGGCATCATAAAGGGTATTTTGGTAATTTGTATTTTTGGGAATTAAAAAGTGACGAAAATTGTAATTACAATCTGACTATTTCTTTAACCCACTTAACCCACTAACTACACTAAGAGATAATATGGGCTACGGGAGAAGTTGATATACAATCCCAACTTACCAAAAACCAAACACACCTCCACAACTCCATTGTCTTCAACCTTGGGAAGAGCTTGAGAGAGAGAGAGAAGGAAAGAATTTTGCAGAAAGAAAGAGAGAGGACAGACTTAACTTCAAGATTCAACACCAAATTCAGAGATAGATTAAGGCAAGTGGTTTAAACTCATTTGATTCAAGCTATGTTTTCCATGTTTAGGAATTTTTGAGATTGATTTTTGAAGATAATTTAGACCCATTAATTGGAAGTTAAAAGCCATGATGTATGTAGGAATTGCATGTAGTGATATTCTGGACGAATTATATGTTCTAAACAGAACCTTTGATGATTTAAAAATGGAGTTAGAAGAAGTTTAATGATGTTCTTGAATGGAAGAATTCTGGAAATTATTTTGATGTAGTTTTAATCTAAACTAAGCCTTTAAAGGATAAATTATGGGACTTAGAATGTTAATACTGTTGTAGGATTATAGTATAATGTTATAGTAACCTTGTCTTGGAGTTTCATGCTTAAAAATGGAGTTTTGGGACGAAATTTTAACTGCAAAACGAAGCAGTCCGTAACAGACCTGGTGCGTTCGATCGATCGATGTTCTTCAGTCGATCGATCGACCACCATCGATCGATCGAAGGTAAAGGTCGATCGATCGACCTTCCCAGAATGAGTAAAGTTTTTCCTTAATTGAATTTTAATGGTGTTAACCCTTGAATAATATTATTGGAGACATTGTGAATACCCTTAACCTTAAGGAAGACCAATAGACATGATTATGAGATTGGACTTTAATTGGAATTTAATTTGAGGAATTATTCTAAATTGATGAAATTCGTTATGTGAGATAATATTTGGGTTAATAGTGCAAATTTGAATAATTTGATGGAATAAGGTTTGGGGCAGAAGTAAAGACCTTAGGTATAAAGATGTTATATGTGTGAATAATGGGAACTTAATAGTCCATTTGAGATAGGTTTTAAGTTTAAGAAATTACGACGTGAGACTTGTCGACTATTTAATTTATATATTATCGGGATACTTGAAATATTTGAATTTGGAATAAAGGTATAAAGATGTAGAGAATACCTTTATTAATATCGAGATATCTAAGATGTGTGAATGCTTAGTATATAACTTTATGTGCATGACATACCTACCATACTTGCTATCACGGGAGGTTTACGTTCGCTTAAGGCCTTCTTATCCTTGTGTTGCCCGGATTTAGATTGGTTACCTCGATGAACATAGGTCATAGAAGGACTTATTGTGATATTAATAAGTCTGCTGATCGTGGGAGCGTAGGTATGTGCGTGACCGATGTGATGGTGACCGTGTTCTCCTCCACTACTTGTGATGTTGTTATCTGAACAATTCCTGAGAGATTCGGAATGTGTGATCCTTATGTACGTGATGTACCGGGATGGATAGCAGAGTATGTGTGCACCGCAGCTTAGCCTTTGGGTGCTTATATTGTATATTTATGTTGTGAAAATATACGGTTAAATGAGAAGGAATTTACTATGTTAAATTGTGAGTATAGTTATGGTAATGTTTTGAAAAGATAAAAAGAGAGAACTTTTATCAATAAATGGTTTTGTTAGTAATTGGGAATCCGGGAATTAAAGTAGAAATCTCTATTTAATTATTAAGGTTGGAAATTAAACGTGAACCGAGTAGTAGTGTTAGAAACTCTTTGGATAGTTACGAGATAACACATGAATGGGTACAGGAACGTTAGGAGTGCACAATTAGACGAGAGGTGAGTATATCATGTGAGAGCACGTCCTAACATGTACTTTGCATATACTGTTTTAAATGTTTTTAAAGCACTTGCAGGTTTTTAAATATCTCCACATTCGGGCTCTGACCCGTTTGCTTTCAAATCTACTTTTTGTAAAACCATTTTAGGTGCCCAGCCACAAGGACACCATGCATAGGATTCTTACTCAGATGACGAGGTGTAGCTGTTTGTGGGAGCTACATGGATTTGCTTTTAGACGCTTATATCATTTGGATTCCTTACTCAGTATTCCTCAGTTGTAGGGCATGTTGCCCAAATTCTATTAGATACATTCCCATTTCAGTTTTTCAGACTTTGACATGTATTCATTCAGTATTCAGTATTTCGTTATTTACTTCAGTTGTGGGATTATGTTGTGAGGAGTTTTCCTCCAGATTTACTTATATCATGTGACGGTTATTCTATTTACTTCATTATGGTGAATGGTGTTATTATTCTTCATTACACTTGTTGCATGTTAATCAGGCTTTAATTAAAATTTGGTAACTTACTTTTTAAATACTAGGTGGTTAGTAATTATAAAAATGTTTTCGACAGTGATGCTATTAACAAAGCCAACTTGGCGTTTTGATTTAATTTAATAAAAGAGTAGCTACCCGGTATTTAATTAGTCGGGGTGTCACAGATGAGAAATAAGAAATATATTTTAAGTGACTCGAAAGATAATTTAGAGCCCACGAATGATTTTGAATGGGTCGAAATAGTCTGAATAGTGCACTCGGGGTATAGTTTGGGTCCCGGGGCAATTTTAGACCAAACCGACACCTTTTGAGGGTAATTTGGTCATTTTAAAAATAAGGGTTAAAAGACCTACGAAAATTATCACCCTATATCTGGTAATTAGAATTGGGGGTTAGGGTTAATAACTCACAAAACTTAGAGAGGCCATTAGAGAGAAGGGGAAAACCAATTCCAAAGCTTAAGAAGGGATTCTTGAAGAATTGGACTTGAATTTTGCACCCAAATCATCCAAGGAAGAAGGATGGAGGGAGAAGAATGTCAATCCACCATCAACAACATAAAATCAGACCCTAAAAACTATGAGGCAAGTGTTTCTTTCAAATCAAATTCAAGTTATAATACCCATGTGTAGGGAGTTTTAAGAATTGGTTGATTCTATTGAAAAATCTTGAATTAAATGTATGAATTGATCACATGTTTGGTTAGGATTGAATGTAGAATGAATCCCTAAGTAAATATAAAATTAAATTTGAATATATTTTATGATTAACATGGAATCTTTATGAGCTCTTGGTTAAAGAACATGAATTTTGAACGACTTAGGGTTTAATTGATGAACACAAGATGTCAATCTGCGAGAATTTTTGATGTAACTTTATACGTATGCCATTTAAATTGTACTTCGAATTAGAGTGTAAATAATATATTCCTGGAAAGGTCTATCTCTTAGATATACAATGAACTTAGAATCAGGTCAATCGGAGTTCTGTATAGGGAGTAATCGACATGTTACTACGGGGTGTTTGATCTGCCAGCATAGTAATCTGCCAGAATTTTGACGTGACTTTAAACGTGTACGATTTAAATTGTAATTCGAATTGATGTATGGAAAGGTCTATCTCTTAGCTTTCCAATAAACTTGGAATCAGGTTAATCGGAGTTGTGTAGAGGGATAAATCGAAATTTTACTAGAGGGTGTTTAATTTTGCCAGAAAATTTATGATTCGTTTCGGCTGCCAAAAAATGTGAGATCTTTCTTTTTAAGTCTCACATTCCTAAAATTTTATTGGGGAAGTGTTTGGGACCTTGATGAAATATATTACTGGAATAATGATATGGCAATAGGTCTATGATTGAATGTTGGACTTTAATTTTGTGAGAGAATTAAAGTGGAGATTCATAGGCTTGATTGTGATGTATTCTAATTCAAGATGATAAGAATATAATTACGGAAGAGCTTGAGTGAGGTTAAATTTTTTGGGTCAGTAGGTTAACAAGGGTAACTAATAAATTGATATAAAAAGGGGTAACTAGGACCCTTAGAGTTGTGTGAATACTCCTATATATACGATAGTGAGATAAATCGTAAGGTAAATAGTACGACAAATATGTGAGAGATATATATGCTACATACTGATGCGTATTATTGGGTTGAGTGAACACCTATTGATGCATAGAAATATATAGACTGTATGAATACCTATAGTATACTAAATAAAAATTGGTGATCAAAGTATGAGTCCGAGCCAATAAATAGTAGAGAGAATACTCGAAAAAATACGAAAGTGAAATAAATTCGTAAAGCAAACAAGTACGGTGAATATTAGAGAGAAATATATTACGTACAAGTATGAATAATTTGGTTGTGTGAATACCTATAAATTTTGTACTCGGGTTGGGGGAATACCTAAAGTGCCTATATGATAATGGATTCGGGGATTAGACAGAGCTAATATTCTATTATATCATTTACATTTGGAGTTGTGGATTAGACTGGACCAATGTAAATGATAGGAGAATTGGAGTCGATGATTAGATCGGGCCAATACTCCTTATAGTATATATTGTGTGTGAAATATATACTATATAAATAATCTACTTGGGTATAATGGTAGATGATTATATGATGTGAATATATCTAAAAGATAAATAAATTGGGATAATTAGAGTCGATGATTAGACCGGGCCAATTATCCTTATAGTCTATATTGTGTGTGAAATATATACTACATGAATAATCTACTAGGATGAAGTAGTAGATAATTAGATGACGTGAATACATCTAACTATTAACTTAAGCGGATAATGCTTAATGGGAAAAACATAATATTAGATAGTGAGCATCTAATAAATTAGATTAAACGGTCAGACTTAACTTTCAAATCAGAAACTAACATATGTGAAATGCTACTTGAAAATTTATTAACAATATGAGAGGTGTTAATGGAACTTAGTACTGTATGGGCGGTACGGGAACTTATGTGTAGATAAGTTCAGACGACTACTATAGTCTAAATATCTTGGGTAGTTGTAGCTACAATAGACTAAGTATAGAACATTAGGCGTGTACTATAGATGAGAAGTGAGGAGAACTCAAGAGAGAGTGTACGCGAACATGTGTAATCAATAACTGAATTTTTTTGTGATAAATTCTTGCTAAGTATTTTCAAAATGTTTTGAGTACCGACTCTTGGTGTAAAATATTTTCAAAACCTTTTAGGTGTCTAGCCATAGGGACGCCAGACTTGAGGATTTTATTTCAGGGACTCGGAGCTGCAGCACTGTGGATGTTGACAGGATCTTAATTAGATGATTCTACCTTTTCGATCTAGTGTAGGATCTTATTTTATATTCCTTGTATGAACATGTTGTCTGTTGACGATTTATAGTTATTGAGTTCTTTTGAGTATTGTAGATTGTGGTTTTGAACTTTTAGTCGATGGTTTGTCGGCAAGTCTTTCATTCATATATATTGTGTTGGATTGAACTCTAGTATACTGTGAATGTTTTATTTAGCTTTTCGCATGGTACATTTTATGTGTTAACGAAAGATAAAATTTGGCACCGGTCTAATTTCACTTAGGTGGTTAGTAATTAAAAAGTTTTCTACAGTAATGCAAAGAATGAACCGTATGAGAAACATGTTTTAACTTAATAAAGGCCCGATCACCCGATGTTTAATTAGGCGGGGTGTCACATCATAGCACAAAATCAGACCTACAATAGATAAAGCAGGTGTTTATCTTGCATGTTTTAATGAGTTATAATACCCATATGTATTAGGGTTTTAAATTTGGTGATAATTGATAATATTTTTAGGATTAAATGAATAGAGCTTATGATTTAGGATATGATTGTATGTAGAATGAATCCATGTATGTTGTTAGTACGGAATCAGAACATGTATGATGATGAATATAAAGGAAATCTGAAAAATGGGTGATTATGCATGAAGAAAACTTGAACTAGGGTTTTGGGTAGAAATATGGGTTTTAATACATTCTTGAGTAGGATCAGTAGGGATTTAATGTGTTAGTTAGGTTATAAATTACCTATATACTCTTATTTGATGTTGGGATAATTCATGTTGGAGTTTGGGTATATTTAATAAATAATTATTGGTTGAATATGATGGAAAAACGTAACAACTAAATGAAAAAGACGAAACTGTCAGGTGCAAATCGATTCGGCTTGATGACTGAATCGATTCAGCTAGCGAATTGAGTCAGGTTCTAGATCGAATTGATTTGGCTGCCCAAATTTGGCCAAATTCTTGATTTTATGCCCAAAATTCAAAATAAATTATGGTGAGACTTTTGGGGTAGTTTTAAACTATCGAGAGGAATATAGTAAATTCCAATAGGCATATGGTGGGGTTAACGTTTTCCCAATTGAGAGAAATTAAGGTTAGGAATTATCGAACTTATGTTCATAGTTAATGAATTCGTGAGACATTGAACCGATCACGGAGAGATAAGTGAATCTATGATTCCGACTAGTAGGGTATGAGTATAATAGCTACTGATATTTATTAAGGGATAACTAGGCCCCTTCAGGTCGTGAGTGATACTCGAAAGTATACAATAAGAGGTTATAATTATAATTGATAGTACGTTGGGTATACGAGAGATATATACTACGTACGGACTTGTATGATCGGGTTGTGTGTATACCTATTGGATAATATATGTATATAGGTTGTGTGAATACTTATTGTTATGATTTGATTATGTGTGTGAACATACGTATGTTGCCTGCTATCACGGGAGGTTCCGTGCAGAGGGAGATTCCACATTGACGATTCCAGTGAGGTCTGGATGTGTGCCCCATAACATAGAACTTAGGCGGCTCACTATGTGCAGTGTATTAGTGGGACTGGTAGGTTATTTAGGTACGTTAGGTATGTGCATATCCTAAAGGATTAAAACTATGTTCGCCTCCATTATGTGTTGATTGATTTTGGATTCGAGGAGACTTGCCATACCAAGAGTCATTGATTGGTACGAGAGGTACATGGACTTGATAGCAGAGTATGCCAACATCACGAAGGGCCATTCCGGGGATGCTATAGTTGTATATATCATGTGGGTGAAAAATATATACAAATGAGGCTTATCTACTTATGTGTGATAGTAGAACGGATAGATTGTGTATATCTAAAAGTAACTTAAGTAAAGAGACTTAAATAATTAACTCACTAATAATAAGTGGGTAATATTATTTATTGATACTGGAGTAGTGTGTTGTATGTGTAATACGAGGGAGTTTGACCTTTTGTGGGTACTTAGATACATTATGTAGTTGGGATGGGTAGCATATCTAGGTAGGAGACGTTAGGTGTGTACATTAGTTGAGAGATGAGAAACTCAAGTGAGTGTACGTTGAACTACCATATGTATCTAATGACTGATTTAAACTGGGATTTAAATACTTGCAAAAAAATTTCAAACGATTTTCTTGGGCTCTGACCCATATCAAATATTTTTTTCAAAACCTTTTAGGTGTCTAGCCATAGATACGCCAAGCTTGAAGGTTCATTCCAGGGACGCGTAGCTGCAGTACTTGTGGAGGCTTAGAGGAGTTGCTTTAGATGTTTCAGTTTATTCATTCCCAGTGAGTAGTTCTTTCAGTATTTTATTTGGGCATATCTTCCCAGTTAGTGTATTTATCAGACTTTATTGGGATTCCATTTCATTTACTTCATATTGTATTTGGATTATTTGTATTATATTAATGCAAAATAAACTTTGGCACCGACTTAATTTGATATAAGTGGTTAGTAATTTAAATTTTTTGACAGTGGTGCTAAGAATGATCCAAATGAGATTTTTATTTATTTTAATAAAGGAATGATCACCCGTGATTAAAATAGGCGGAGTGTCACAAATGGTATCAAAGCATCAGGTTCTAGTGTTTGTAGGATTTGTACGGATTACTATGATTTCAGCGTAGCATTCGTTGACTTAGAGCCCTATTATTAGGACTATTGCATTCATAATTACACATTTGAGATTACGTTCTTCTGCTATTATATTTGTATTGACTGTGAACTCATACAATTCAATTTGTTTTTAGATGCCACCCAAGATAGGATGAGCAGTGAGAGTGGCGACTAGAGATAATGTGAGGGAGGCTCAGCAATAGCCACAAACACCGCTGCCACAACCACCTCAGGGGATAGTGTCAACAACAGAGGTGGCAGCGATTATGGCACAAGTAGTTAAGAGCATTATGATTTCCATGGATATTCACTTTCCTCTGGCACCGTAGCTAGTGGCATCGATTGTCCAGGCCCAAATGGGGTCGTCAGATTGGTAGCAAGTTAGGGAGGCTTTTCAGAAGAGCCAGCACCCCAGTTCCAAGGTAGCTCAGATGTGGTTTTAGCATCCCGTGGAAGAAAGATATTCAGCGCCACCTACGCATGGTTGAGTGTAGCAATGTGCAGGAGAAGATGTTTGCCACTTTTAGGTTTATTGGAGAGCAGCGTTACAGTTGTGGGAGTCGGTTACTACTGTTGAGGAGAGGGACACGATGTCCATTGCCGAGTTCTGGGTGAGGTTTACTGCTAATGATTTTTACTAAAAGTTGAGACAGAGATATAAAAGAGGTTTATTGAGGTGACTCAGGATGATCGCTCAGTATCTGAGTATGAGGAAAAGTTCACTCATTTGGCTAATTTTATGCTGGACGAAGTGAACAGTGAAGAGAAGAAGAAACTGAAGTTTATGGATGGGCTAGCCTGGAGGATTAGGCAACATTTGATTGGCAACACTGCATTGGTGACTTATACAGATGTCGTCAATGTCGCACTTTTACATTACCAGGAGCATCGCTTCCATATGAAGGGAAGCAAGAGAGGAGGTGATCACCAGCTGGGCAAGGCAGGGGGAGAAGAGTACCATAGCAGTAGAAGTAGTGCAGAAGACATCAATGACGGGATTCTTGACAGGGGATCGGGCCAAGTGGTTTTAGATCTGGGGTCTATCGACCAGTTGGAGGATTCAGGCAGGGTCGAGGCCATCAGGGCCAATAGTAGGGTCATCATTGTCAGGGCAATCAGGGCCAGAGGTAGGAAATTTTCCAAGACAATGCTTTATTTATGGATAGACGGGCCATACGAGGAGATATTGTCCATAGCAGGGTATAACACCACCACAATAGGGTGCCCTATAGGGTCAACAGGCGCATATACCACCTACGCCACCAGCCTTATTACCGCAGGGCCAGTTACAGTATAGGTGTATTTATAATGTCTGAGATGCAGTCATACAGTGGGACCCACAAGCAACACCGATAGTAGATGGTACGTTTCCTGTTTAAGGGCTTGAGGGTAGGATTCTATTTGATGGGGGCATCACATTCTTTCACAGCAACCAGATTTGCAGGAGCTGTCTGTCTATTAGACGTTCGGTAGTCTCCTTGTGTGTATAGAGTCACCGTTGAGTTGTGGGTCACTTATACATTCGATCTGTAGGGGTGTGGGTATTGATGTGGGTATATTATATTTTGTCGTCGACCTTCTTGTTTTAGATATGAAGGGATATGATGTCATTTTGGGTATGGAATGGTTAGCTGAATACTCGACAATGGTAAATTATTTTGGGAGGACAATTGTGTTCTCGATTCCAGGGTAGGATATGTTCCTAGTGGCAATGCCTCTTCCTCCAGGAGGGTCGAGCACACATTTGTATTATATTAAGGAGGAAACCTCACAAGAGGTGGTTGTTTCATTAGACTCGATTCCAGCGATGAGGCAGTTTGAGGACATATTCTAGGAGGTACCCGAGTTATCGCCAATTCGAGAAATTGAGTTTGTTATTGACTTAGCATCGGGTACGAGGCCTATCACTCAAACACCTTATCGCATGGCCCCATCTAAGATGAGGGATTTGAGAGAGCAGATTCAGCAGTTCCTAGGGTAGGGTTTCATCAGATGCAACACTTCACCGTGGGGTGCGCCGGTGTTGTTCGTTAAGAAAATGGATGGATCGCTTTGGTTATGTATCGATTACAAGGAGTTGAACAAGGTCACGATTCAGAATAAGTACCCACTGCCTCAGATCGATGATCTATTGGACCAACTGAGGGAAACAACATTCTTTTCTAAGATAGATTTGAGGTTCGAATATCATCAGTTGGGCGTTAGAGATGAGGACGTTGCTAAAACTGCTTTTCTTGACACGATAAGGATCATAAGTGTTCAGGGTGATGCCATTTGGGCTCACCAATGCGCCAACAGTGTTTATGGATTCGATGAAGCGAGTTTTTAGAGAGTTCCTTTATCAGTTTGTGATTGTGTTCATTGGCGATATCTTGGTTTACTCTCGCTCTGAGGATGAACATGCGGAGCATCTACGGATAGTTTTATAGACATTATGGGATCACCAGGTGTATGCCAAATTTGAGAAGTGTGGGTTTTGGCTTTGAGAGGTGCAGTTTATGGGCCACATTATGTCTGACAGGGGTATATTAGTTGATCCAAATAAACCGAACGAGGTTCACAATTTTCTGGGGTTGGAGAATACTATAGAAAATTCATCGAGGGGTTCTTGAAGATTGCGGGTCCATTGTTAATCTTGACTAGCAAGGCGGTGTCATTTGTTGGGGATGATCATTATCAATTAGCTTTCGATGAGCTAAAAGACAAATTAACCTCACCACCTGTACTTTCATTGCCTAAGGGAGGAGTGAAGTATCGTGTCTTCATAGATGCATCCTTATAGGGATTTGGGGGTGTATTACAGTAGGATGAGATAGCTAAATCTTATGCATATCACAAGCTTAAGCCCTACGAGAGGAATTGCCCCACGCATGACTTGGAGTTAGCAACAGTTGTGTTCGCCTTGATGATTTGGAGGCACTATCTGTTGGGGGAGCTATTTACCTTATTTAAGGACCACAAATCACTTCAGTATCTATTCATAGAGAAGGATCTGAATATGAGGTAAAAAAGATGTTTGAAGTTCGTGAAGGATTACCAGTTTGATATTCAGTATCATCCTGGGAAGGCTAAATTAGTGGCAGACGCATTAAGACGATGGCCTACTGGGGAGATAACAGAGGTTTAGAAGGTGAAGTGGAAAGAGATTTGACATGATGACTAGGTTTTCAGAGCTTATATGTCCATACTGGCTATCATGCACGAGATTGTTATGAGGGTAATGAAAGCCCAGACAAAGGATCAGTATTACCAGGACAGAGTTTGCCAGTTGTTAGCTGATGGAGAAGAGCCTTATTTAATTAGTTCAGAGGGAGGTTTGCACTTTAATGGGGGACTCTTAGTTCAAGAGGATGAGGATTTAAGGCATGCAGTGATGTCAGAGTCTAACAGGTTCAAGTTTTCGATATATCCCAATGAGGATAAGATGTACGAGGATATGCGCAGGGAGTATTTGTGGCCGGGGATAAAGCGGGACATAACGGAGTTTGTCTTGAAGTATTCTACCTTCCATTTAGTGAAGTTAGATCACTAGAGGCCGATAG
This sequence comes from Sambucus nigra, assembly GCA_949130495.1. Lineage (NCBI taxonomy): Eukaryota > Viridiplantae > Streptophyta > Magnoliopsida > Dipsacales > Adoxaceae > Sambucus > Sambucus nigra. The sequence continues at coordinate 131,037,191 of OX422223.1, forward strand.
AGATGTTACAACCACTCGAGATTCCCATGTGGAAGTGGGATAGAATCTCCATAGATTTTATTACCGGGATACCGATATCGCAGTGAGGTCGTGACTCTCTATGGGTGATAGTGGATCGGTTAACTAAGGTGGCTCATTTTCTTCCAGTTTTTATGGATTTTGGGATGAGACACGATGCACAGTTGTTCATTGCTGACATAATACAATTACACGGGGTCTCGATTAATATTGTGTTCGATCGGGACAAGATTTTTTATCCCATTTCTGGTAGAGTTTTCAAGAGGCTATGGGCACAAATTTACAATTGAGTTCTAATTATCATCCACAAACTTATGGGCAGACATAGAAATTTGATTAGATGCTAGAGTATATGCTGAGGATGTGCATACTTTACTTCAGGGGAGGATGAGAGCAGTATCTTCCTTTGGTGGACTTTGCGTATAATAAATCCTACTAATTCACCATCGGCATGGCATCATTTGAGGCACTGTACGGTCAGCCTTGTCATTCGCTACTTTCTGTTTAGAGATAGGGGACAATAAATTATTGATGCCAGAGATGATTTAGGACACCACTGACAAGATTGAGCTGATTCAAGGGCACATTCGTATAGCTCAAGACAGGAAAAAGAATTACGTCGATGCAGACAATAGGCACATAGATCTTGAGGTTGGTGACCAGGTGCTAGTGCGTGTGTCTCCTATGAAGGGGGTCACGAGGTTTGACAATAAGGGGAAGCTATCGTCGAGATATGTGGGTTCATTTCTGATTATCGAGAGGGTGGGACCAATAACATATAGGCTGGGACTACAGGATCATTTATAGAGGATTCACGATGTATTACACGTGTCATTATTGAAGAGGTTCTAGAGGAGTGAGAGGGCTTGTTGGCATGTCCCATTAGACGAGATCGACTTATTGCCAGATATCTCGTATGAGGAGAGACCAGTAGAGATACTTGATCATAGTGAATGTAAGCTACGGTCTAAGGTGGTACCCTTGGTTATAGTTCAGTGGGGGCACCAAAATGTTGAAGAGTTGATGTGGGAGCGTGAGGATAACATGCACGGGCAGTATCTAGAGTTATTCACTACAGGTACGTCCCAATTTCAAGGCCGAAATTCCTTTGTAAGGGGAAAGTATGTAACACCCCGCATTTCTGAGCATTTAAAATTGAATTAATTGAGTTAATTTTAAATTACACGCGTGATGTAATTTAATGAAATTAAATATTACTTGTTGATTATAATATTAATCTATGAGAGAATGATTAATATTTATTTAATGTAATTACTGAGTGAATAGTAAATAATTATTTTTACGTCATAGCTAGTGACAGTGACGTGATAGTGGTATATCTCAACCAGGTTTTGAGTGCAAACTATATGAGGTCTAGATAAGAAATTATTTTAGAGTGAATCGGATGGTGATTTCGAGGTCATGATTGATTCCGAAAGGGTCAACATAGTCAGAATAGTGATCTCGGGGTTAGTAATTGGGTTCTGGGCCTTTTTAGCCATAATCGAGCTTACATGGGGGTGTTGAGTCATTTGGGCTTGGACCGTTAGCCTAATTTTGGGAATTGGGATTATAAACCTAAGGCTAACTAGTTGGGGCAGCATCAAAATTTTTTCTAACCCTAAGAAATCAAAAGAGAAGAGATGAGAGGCCATTACGGAGGGAGAAAAGAGGTTTCTTGGAAGATCCAACACCTTTCCTGCATCATCTTTACCACCAAAATTCAATCAGCAGGGAATGAAGGCATCCTCATAACTCACAACATGAAATCAGACCTACAATTGATAAAGGAAGTTTTTATGTTTTATGTTTTAATGAGTTATAATGCCCATATGTTGTAGGGTTTTAAATTTAGTGATAATTGATGATATTCTTTGGATTAAATGAATAGAGTTCATGATTTAGGATATGATTGCATGTAGAGTGAATTCATGTATGTTTTTAGTATGAAATCAAAACATGTATGATGATAAATATAAAAAAGGACATCTGGAAAAGTGAGTGAATATGCATGAAGAAAACATGAACTAGGGTTTAGGGTAGAAATCTAGATTTTAATCCATTATTGTGTAGGATTTATATGAATTTAATATGTTAGTTACATTAGAAATTGCCTATATACTCTTATTTGATGTTGGGATAATTCACGTTAGAGTTTGGGTATGTTTCATGAAGAATTGTTGGTTAAAAATGGTGGAAAAATGCAACAACTAAATGAAGAAGACAAAAGTGTCAGGTGCAAATCAATTCGACTTGATGACTAAATCGATTCAGCCAGTGAATTGATCCGGGTTCTAGACCATATCGATTCAGCTGCCCAAAGTTTGCCAAATTCTTGATTTTATGCCCTAAATTCATAAATAAATTTTGGTGAGACTTTTGGTGTACTTTTAAACTATAGAGATGAATATAGTAAATTCTAGTAGGCCTATGGTAGGGTTGAGGTTTACCTAATTGAGAGGAATTAAGGATAGGAATTTTCGGGCTTATGTTCATAGTTAATGAATTCGTGGGATTTAGAACGGATCACCGAGAGATAAGTGAACCTATGATTCCGACTAGTAAGGTATGAGTGTACTAGCTATTAATATTTATTAAGGGGTAACCAGGTCCCTTTCAGGTAGTGAATGATACTCAAAAGTATACAATAAGAGGTCATAATTGTAATTGATAGTATGTTGAGTATGCGTGAGATATATACTAAGCACGGACTTGTATGATCAGGTAGTGTGTATACCTACTGGATAATATGTGTATATAGGTTATGTGAATACTTATTGTTATGATTTGATTATGTGTGTGAACATACCTATGTTTCCTGATATCACGGGAGGTTTCGCGTAGAGGGAGATCTCACATTGACAATTCCAGTGAGGTCTGGATGTGTGCTCCTGGATATAGAACTTAGGGTTGCTCACTATGTGTAGTGTATTAGTGGGATTGACAGGTCATTTGGGTACATTAGGTATGTGAGTATCCCAAAGAGTTAGAACGATGTTAGCGTCCATTGTGTGTTGATTGATTTTGGGTTCGGGGAGACATGCCAAACCAAGAGTCCTTGATTGGTACAAGAGTTACATGGACTTGATAACAAAGTATACTAGCATTACGAGGGGCCATTCCTGAGATGCTATAGTTTTATATGTTACACGTGTTATAAATATATACAGTGTGACTTAATTACTTATGTGTGATAGGAGAATTGATAGATTGTGTATATCTAAAAGTAATTTAAGTAGAGAGACTTAAACAATTGACTCAATATTAATATGTGGGTAATATTAATTATTGATACTGTGGTAACGTATCGTATGTGTAATATGAGGGAGTTAGACCTTTTGTTTTAAGGATAAAATTTTCAATTGAGTTAATTTGTATGTAATTGACTTAATTCCGAACAAAACTTGTTTGAGTCATAGCTTGATTTTTATCTTGTCATGATACCCACATAAGTCTATGATGTGTTATTTGAAGACGTAGCGACCAATGTTCAAAGATAGATCATGCCGTATTTATTGGTGCATGTTTCACGTCTTCATATTACATTGCATTCTGAGATACTCTGAGGTATGAAGGCATAATGTTTATGGGACTCGAAATCAAGGATGATATTTTGTTTATAAATGTTTTCAAACTGTTTTAACTTCGTTTATTATGAGATAAAGATTATTTAGAGTCATACAAATTCTCTCCCTGTGCTTAAAGACTTCAAAAGACACGAACAGTCATTTAAATGACATCTCACTGTTGTTAGAATTACATGGACTGGTCGTTCAAACGACATGTCTATATCATTCGAATGACATGGAGATATCTCTCGAACGGCTTGCAGACTTAAAATTTTGTATTCCAAGCATTTTTCTCTCAGAAATTCGAAGTGTGTAGAACCAAAATACAATTTAGAATAGTCACATTTTTCTGCATAAGTTTTCTAAGGATTTCAAAGCTAAAACCATCCTTATAGTTTTCAAGATATGAGCTTTCATACATATATTATAGAGATATTGTTTGCACTATTGGTTTATTAATCCACATTGAACAAGTTGTTTTGTTGGAGTTTTAGGGTGAATAAACGGTGAAGGTCGTGTTTCGCATCGTAGACGGTTGCCAAAGCTGCATCGGTGGACACTGAGACACTCGTGGACGCGTGTGCTGTGGACGAGTATCGTGGAAGGATTTATGCATGGGAACTATAGAGAAGCGGTTAAAAAGAAGATGAGCGTCGAGGCTTGTGGGGATCAAGTCATTGTGTAAGTCTGTCTGTCTTCCTTTGTAATTACCGTATCATTGTGATTGTCTGGCTTGGGTCGTCTGAGATTTTTTCCCTTAGTGGTTTCCTCGTACATCCGGAGTTGTAGACTTTTCTTTATTTTTACATGCTTTAATCACCTAGATATATGTTTTGGATTAAAAAAGATAAAATTGGGCTTGAGTAAAATTGGTTCACAAACTTGGTGCAGAATTAAAATTTGGAAAAAGGTTTTTTGAAAGAAAAGTTGTTTTCACCCAAAGCACACTTTAAAAAAGGGGCCTACAAATTAGTATCAGAGCTAGATACATTTTTCATTGCGTTGATCCTTTGTGCTTGTAGGTATGAATTTTAAAAATTCTAATGCTTTTCTAACTCATGTTTTTGATGGCACTAATAATGCTTATTGGAAAATACGAATGAAAATTTCACTTAAGGCTGTTGATGAGCGTGTTTGGTTAGGGGTAGAAAAATGGTGGTCACGAGAGAGGGAGAGACCACTAGTTAAAAACCTGTTGAGTCATGGACCGAAGCTGAACATGGACTTGCACTTTATAACTCTAAAGGTTTAAATGTTATTTCCTCGTCTGTCACCCCGAATGAATATAATCGTATTATGATATGTGAGACGTCGGAAGAGGTTTGGTATCTCACTCACGAGGTAACTATCACGGTTAGGGCGTTTAAACTTCAAAACCTTACTACCCAATTTGAGACGATTAAAATGTTAAAGAGCGAGATATTTGTTGAGTTTTGCACTAGATTGTCCAATATTGTCAGCTCGTCGTTTAACTTGGGAGAGAAAGCACCCGACAACTGAGTCATTTAGAAAATCTTAAGGTCGTTACCTAGTAGATTTGATAAAAAAGTGACCGTTTTAAACTCCTTCGGTATGCTTGATTCAATGAAACTAGAAGAGCTTGTAGGTGACTTACGGACAAATGAACTTGACATGTTTACCTCTGAGAAAGTGCCAAAGAAAGAAAAAGGGCATTGCTTTGAAAGCCCATAAGGATGAGATTAAAGTTTTGGATGATGATTTGACACCAATTTCGAGAATGTAGCTTTGTTAGCAAAGAAGTTCAAAAAGTTTCATAAGTTCCAAAAGCAATCGATAAATGACAAGAGACTTGAGAAATTCAAGAACAACAATGCGGATCGCGTCCCTATAAATAAATGTGAGAATGTTAAAATGGATGAGTCGGATAAGTGTTTTGTTTACAGGGGTTATGACCATAAGGTTGCGGAGTGTCCCACTAGACTTAATAAGGAGGGCAAGAAACCGATATAATATAATGCCACCTCAAGTGATAGTGATCCTAAAGAGGGAGGGAGTTACCTCATTGATCATAACTTTGTATTAATTATGGCATGTCATGTGAGCGACGACGATAAGTCTTCTCACGAAGATTCTTATATGAATGAGACTTCCAAGGAAATTTTGTGTGAATCCTAAGTGAGTGAGGGTGAAACTAGTGAGGAGGAGGAGGTTTATGTTGAAGAGTTGTAAGTTGCCTTTAATAATTTTTGTAAGGAAGCATTAAAGGTGAAAAATGCAAATTTAAAGTTGCAAGCTAAGTTAAATGAGTCTGCCGTAGAAAATAAAGATGCATTGATTGAGGATCTTAGGGAATGAGAAAAGGCTCTTCGAGAAACTAGAATACGTTGAGGGTGAGAGATATAGCCTTCGTGGTTTGATAGAGGCTTTGAAGAAAGAGATTCTAGAGTTTGAGGAGTCTAGATGTTTTCTTGAGTCTAGGATTAGTGAGCTTGAAAGAGATTGAGAGACTGGAGTAAGTTGAAATTTTATTTGGAGGCTGGGTCAGAAAAGTTAGATAGGATTATAGGTACCGTCCAAATCAAGGATGATAAGTATGGTATAGGCTTCGATGATCGTATTGCACCCATTTCCAAAGCCAATACCAATCGTGTGAGAGAGACGACTAGGAACGTTATGAGAGGTCCACATTTAGGTCACATTCCTCATTGTGTTTACACTTGCACTCATTGTGGTAGGCAGGGTCACCTATGCATTATTGTTATGACCTTAAAAATTCTCCTTGGAAGTTTAAGAATAAAGTTGTTTCAATTCCCCAAACCCCCATGCATTGTTACACAACTACTTGGGTTAGGAAATTGAACTTAGAGTCTTTAGGAATTAAACTTCATGGTTCTCGTTTGCTTTCACATGATATTTCTCATGCTATATCTAATGGATGATTGTGATAGCCATGTTTGTTATACACCAGTGTTTGCTTCATGATTTATATCTTGCTAATGTTATGACATGTGTATCTCGTTGTATTATATTTTTCATTTATTTGAGTCTTATTTGAAAAATATAAAAAGATTTTTTGTTTCATATATTTTTGAGAAAATACAAAAAGATTTTAATTTTTAAGTCAAAAATATTTTTTGAAATACACAAAAAGATTTTCGATTTATTTTTTTGTCATGAGTTTTCATGTTTGATATGGCATATTAGTGTTCTTGTACCCCCATCATTTCATTATCCATGTATCTAGGAAATTTGGTCATAATTATATATGCTTAAAGTGATCTTAACCATTGATTAATGGGGTGTTTCGAAGTTGATTTGCATTTGGATTTGACTTTGTATATATGACATCATTGCACACATGCACGAGTTTATATGAATGTTTGACTTCTCACGCGTATTTGAGTTTGGTGAGACATTCTCCTCTCAATTTTGTCATCTATGCATAATAAGGCTTAGGTAGAGGTGTGCATGTAAGAACCGTTTGCCGTGAGGATTTATATATCTTAAATTAAAAAAATGATGAGTGTTTACGAGAAAGGGCTGCGAGAGAATAATAATCTCTTCGTGAAAGCCACCCTTTAAAAGAGCCCAAGAAAAAATTAAGGCAATAAAAAGATACATATGCCAAAATGGGGCCAATGGAATTTCTCTAAGGTGAGAAAAATAGAAACCTCAAAAGAGCTAGAAAAAGAAAATATGAATATATGAGGGTGTTTGGATGGAAAATAATCCTAATGTTGACGGCCCGACTTAGCATTCACTGTTTTGGTTTTCTCCCAGAATAGTCAAAGGGGGAGATTTGGAAGGGCAAAATTTCTAATTGAGTTAATTTGTATATAATTGACTTAATTCTGGACAAAACTTGTGTAAGTCATAGATAGATTTTATCTTGTCATGATACCCACATAAGTCTATGATGTTTCGTTTATTCTGAGGTAAACACTGTTTAGAGTCATATGAATTCTCTCCTTGTGTTTAAAGACTTCAAACGACATGAACAGTCATTCGAACGACATCTCACCATCGTTATAATGATATGGGCAAGTCGTTAAAATAAAATGTCTATATCGTTCGAACGACATGGAGATATCGCTCGAACGACCTGCCGACTTAAGGTTATTTATTTAAGTCATTTTTCTCTAAAAAATTCGAAGTGTGCAGAACCAAAATACATTTTAGAACAATTATGTTTTTCTGCATAAGTTTTCTAAGGATTTTAAAGCTAAACCGTTTTTATAGTTTTCAAGATACGAGCTTTCATACATATGCTATAGAGATCTTATTTGCATTATTATTTTGTTCATCCATATTGAACAAGTTGTATCGTTGGAGTTTTGTGGTAAATAAATGATGAAGGCCGTGTTTAGAATCGTAGATGGTTACCAAAGCTGCATCGGTGGACATTGAGGCACTCGTGGACACGTGTGCCGTGGACGAGTATTGTGGAAGGGTTTCTGTGTGGGCACTGTGGAGGAGCGGTTAAAGAGAACAAGAGTGTCCAGGATTGTGGGGATTGAGTCATTGTGTAAGTCTATCTATCTTCTTTTGTAATTACCGTATCATAGTGATTATCTGGTTGGGGCCGTTCGAGGTTTTTTCCTCGTACATCCGACGTTGTGGAATTTACTTTATTTTACTTGATTTAATTACCTAGATATTTGTTTAGGATTAAATAAGATAAAATTGGGCTTAAGTAAAGTTGGTTCACAAACTTGGTGTGCAATTAAAATTTGGAAAAATATTATTTGCAAAAAAAATTATTTTCACCTAAAGTACACTTTGAAAAAGGGCCCTACATTTATGGATAGTTAGATACGTTATCTAGTTGGACTGGGTAGCATAGCTGGGTAGGAGAAGTTAGGCGTGCATATTAGTTAAGAGATGAGGAACTCAAGGGATTTTACGTTGAACTAACGTGTGTATCTAATTACTGATTTAAACTGTGATTTAAATACTTGCAAAAATATTTTCAAAAGGTTTTCTTGGGATCTAACCCGTATCAAATCTATTTTCCAAAAGCTTTTAGGTGTCCAACCATAGGGACGCCAAGCTTGAGGATTCTTTCCAGGGATTCGTAGCTGCAGCACTTGTGGAGTCTTACAAGAGTTGCTTTAGACGCTTGAGTTTATTCATTCCTAGTTAGGAGTTCTTTCAGTATTTCATTTGGGCATATCGCCCCTTCAAACTATTTAGTACTTTGGTTTATTTATTGAACTTTGTTGAGATTTCGTTTCACTTACTTCAGACTGTAGTTGGATTATTTGCATTGGGAACCGATGGTTTATTCTGTCTTATTTAATTATTATATCTAAGACTATTATTGTGTGGATGGTTCGGTTAATTTATTTAATTTCTGCATATTGTTATATTAATGCGAGATAAAATTTAGCACCGAATTAATTTGACATTGGTGGTTAGTAATTTAAAAAGTTGTTGACAGTGATGCTAAGAATGAGCCAAATGAGATTCCTGTTTGTTTTAATAAAGGACTGATCACCCGTGATTAAAATAGGCAGGGTGTCACAGAAGAAAATGCTCGATACCAAGTCCCTAACTATTTCATAGTAATCCATAATACTACGTCACTTCCAGTTATTAGTTAATGCATTACCGTTCATTATAGTGTTACTCCACGAAATACAAATACGATTATATATAAGAGTCACATATGAACATTCAAGAGATATAATGAGTGACATTACATATGTCACATGTAAATATAATCAATTTAATAATTAATTAATTATACAAAAATATGGGGTATTACATATAGTAGGGTCAGTGAAAGCATGACTTTCATGTAGTTCAGGAGCTCATCGACGTATTCGATGAGATTCAAGGTTTAACAGTAAGTAGGGAGATTGATTTTGTCATAGATTTAACATCAAGGACTAAGCCGATATCTAGAGCACCATATCATATGGACCTTATGGATATGAAGGGGCTCAGAGATTAGATTAAGAAGTTATTAGAGCACGAGTTTACTCATCATAACACTTCACCTTGTGGTACACCAATTTTGCTTGTGAAGAACAAAGATAGGTCTTTGAGAGTATGTATCGACTACCGCAAACTGAATAAGTTGACGGTGAAGAATAAGTATCCGCTACTAAGGATTGATGATCTTTTTGATTAGTTGGAGGGAGTTTCGTTATTTTTTGAAGATTGATTCGCGATCCGATTATCACCAAATAAGTGTGAAAGAAAAGAATATGCCCAAGATAACCTTCTTCACTTATTATGGGTCTTATGAGTTCTGAGTGATGTCGTTAGGGTTGACTAATTCCCTAGATGTATTCATAGACTTAATGAATCAAGTGTTCTGATCATATCTGGAACAGTTCACCATCGTCTTTATTGATGACATTATGATCTACTCATAGACCGATAAGGAGCATGGGTGACATTCATGGATTGCATTGTAGACATTTCGAGAGCATAAGCTTTATGCAAAGTTTTCCAAGTGAGCGTTTTGGAAGTAGGAAGTGATGTTTTTTGGAAATGTTGTGTCAGATAAGGGACTTTCAGTGGACTCGAGTAAGGTAAGCTATGTTGGATTAGGGGTAGCCCATGACACCTACTAAGGTTTAAAACTTTTTGGGTTATTCGATTATTCCAGGATATTTATCTAGGGATTCTTAAAGATAGCTGGGCCAATAATCGAGTTAACGAAGAAGGATGTGGTATTCTTTTAGAGTGGGAAGTGTCAGCAGGCGTTTGACATTCTCAATGAAAAGTTTATTTCTGCGCTAGTTCTTGCTTTGCCCATGAGGGCAGTTAAGTTTTGGGTCTATACCTATGGTTCTCTACAAGGACTAGGTAAAGGTACTGATGCATGAGGATAGGCAGATTTTGTACGTCTATCGAAAGTTAAAAATGCACGAGGTTCATTATCCAACTCACAAATTAGATTTGGTGGCCATTGTATTTTTGTTGCATGCGTGGAGGCTTATCTTTGGGGTGATAATTTTAGACTCTTCAGTGATCACAAGAGTCTACAGTATCTGTTTACACATAAATATCTCAATATGAGGCATCAACGGTGGTTTGAGTTCATCAAGGATTACCAGTTCATGATCCAGTATCACTTGAAAAGGCATATATGGTGGGAGACGTGTTGAGCCGATGACCTAATGGTATCCTATCAAATCTTTAGGTAGCTGAGTGGGGTTTGGTCGAGATGATTGGCGATTTGACTAGAGCCTTAATGAGTATGCTTAGAGTGACCCGAGATATTATGATGCGTATGATCAGGGGGCAACCATAGGATATGATTTGTAAGGGAAAGGTAACGGAGCTTCTAACTACCGGTGTACTTTTTTTTAGTGAGGTCCGATGGTGGGTTGGTTTATAAGGTTAGGTTAGGTTACCCTTAGACAAGGAGTTAAGACGGGCCATTATGAAGGAGATGCATGGTTCACATTTTAGGGAAAACCCATGTGGGGATAAAATATACCAAGATATGAAACGATAATATTGGTGGGCTGATATACAGAACGATGTGTTCGATTTCATTTCAAGATGCACTGCTTGTCATATGGTTAAGGTGGTACATTAAAAGCCATCTGTATTTGGACTCAACCTATTCCCAAGTGGAAGTGTGATTGTATCTCGATGGATTTTATCACGGGATTACCTTTGATGCCTTTCTAGCATGATTCTATTTGGGTTCTTGTTACCACCTTACGAAGGTGGCACACTTTTTGGACATGCGTACTGATTATTCGATCGGGCAACTTTCGCTTTTATATGTGGTCGAGATAGTTCGACTACAGGGGGTTCCATTATCGATCATTTCAGATCGGGGCCCTATATTTGGGGCACATTTTTGGAAGAGTTGCCAGCAGGCCATGGGGATTGTGCTGCACCTTATCACGACATACCATCCACAAATAAATGGCCAGATCGAGAGGGTCAATAAAATGTTAGAGGATATATTACGTGCATGTGTATTGGACTTCGAGGGCAATTGGGAGGTCCATTTTCATTGGTGAAGTTAGCGTATAACAACAGTTATCGAAAGTCCATTTATATGGCTCCTTATGCGACATGTTATAGGAGAGCGTGTTGATCAACAACATGTTGGTTAGAACTAGGTGAGGGTAGACAATTGGTACTAGAGTTCGTCCTAGAGACGATCGAAAAGATCAAGTTGATTAGGGAGTGGATTAAAGTCACTTAGGATAGACAAAAGAGCTATAATAATAAGAATTAGAAATCGATAGAATTCTAGGTGGGAGAGTAGTTTTTATGTTGGGTTTACCCTATGAAAGGGGTGATGAGATTCTGCAAGCGAGGTAAATTGGAGCCTCATTACATTGGGTCGTTCTTGATTACGGAGAAGGCAAGGAAGGTTGCGTACTTTCTAGGACTTCTAAACCACGTAGATCGGGTGCATAGCGTGTTTCACATATTTCTTCTTATTCGATTTTTACTCCATAGGGTTGCATATTAATATATTTACTTGAGTGAGATCGAGTTAGACTCGGAAGAATCATAGAGGGAGCAACCAGTGAGCATTTTGGATCGACGAATTCAAAAATGGTGTTCCAAAGAGATACCGTTGCTATGGGTGTAGCTGAATCACCATAACGAGGAGTCCACTTAGGAGCGCGGAGATTTGGTGTAGCGACAATACCCCCATCTATATTGACCCAGGTATATGAGGTGTTATTAATTTTGACTCAGGTATATGAGGTGTTATTTCTGAATTTCGAGGACGAAATTCTTTTTGTTTGGGGGGAAGATTGTAATACCCCATAATTTTGCTTGAATTAATAAATAATTGAATACTAAATTTGGGAAAATTTTAATTGATTAATTAGTGAAAATTTGAATTTTTATGATTTAACTATAAAATCAAAGTTTTATTTTTGTTAGTGGAAGTTAAAATATAATTTATGGAAGTTATTTTAATTATAGATTTAATTTGATGAATTTTAGAATTTTATTTGATGAATTAGAGAATTTATTGTGAATTATACAACGTATTTGGTAAATTAATAAAGTATTTTGGCCTAATTATAAATAAATAAAGGTATGGACCTTAATTATAATTATAGAAAGTAAGTAGAAGGTTTGCAGAAGAGGAATTATGGTTTAAGATAAAGGGTATTTTGTAAATAAGGTAGTTACTTGGAGAAATATCTAAGTTTTGGGTTATTAAAGAAAGAAAGAGAAATGAATTAAGGTGTAAATAAATAATAAATAAATAAATATTAAAATTAAAATGGGAAAATTTTAAAAATAAAAAAAAAATAGAAAATTGATGCAACGCATCTTTCTTTCTTGAAAAACAACGCTTAACCACATTTTCCTCTACAACAGTGTAAAAAAACCTATTACCTCCCATATCCAATACATAATTCGACCCTTAAATCTCAACCAAATTCTACAAATTTTATATATTCCCAACCCTAAAAATATGTTATTTTATTCTAGCGAAAAGTTATATTTTTTCTGTAAGAATTTTTGGGACAACTTTGGATCAATTTTAAAGGAATTTTGGAAGAAAATTCAACTGCTTTTAAAAGGGATTTCTTCTAAAGATTTGCGGAATTATTTTCATCAATTGATAAGTAATTTTAGGGGGACTTTTTCTACAGTTCTTCTTTATTATGTTACGAGTTTTATTCAATTGAGGCAAGATAATTATCCTCTATCCTCTTATGAGATATATAGTAGTTTCTACCTAAAGATGTTTTTGTAGATTATAAAATTTGTTTAGCATTAATTAGGGTTATTTTTTTTTATCACACCTCTAAAGTTGTGATTTTTGTGAATAAATTAATTAATCCAATTCATGGAATTCTATACCTGATTAATTTAGTCTAATTGAATTGGATTTCGAGAATTGTACATTCTTTGTTTAATTTTAATAGTAAAGTAGAAAATTCCCAATAATTAGAATTACATGATTTAGATTATCCTTTTTATATGAAAGTAGGATTTTCATTCTAAATTATAATATAGAAAACTGGGAATGAAGTATATGATACGTTCTCACCAATAAAGTATCAAAAATTGGGGAATTCAAGAAGAGTTTTAATATTGATAAAAGTATGTGAATAAAATTTATCTCTTAAGTTGAAATTTATATTCCTATTTCTCCTATAATATACCTAATGTAAAGAGTTGAACATTCCCATGTATGATTAATAATTTTAATCCCTTGAAAATATAAGAGGGTAATGGATTGGTGGGTACTAGTTGTTGGGATTGAATTCATATATGAGTCACTAACTCATGATAAATGACATGCACCCCATGAATTTTCGTATTCTAAAAGACATGGCATACATTATATGTTGAACTAGCCTCTATATATAAATATGTATTGTTGCGCTTACACATAAGGGGTGGTATAAAGGCTTAAAAGATAAATTTTTTTTTTTAATTTCATTAGGCTAAACATTATGGGTAAGATATGATTATGTTATTTTATTGCATGACTTGGGTCAGAGTCATGGTCTTGCTATACTATGTATATGTTTTGGCGTTGGGAAAAGGAATGCTCTAGTTATGGAGTAAGGGAAGAGGGGTGTGCTAGTTTAGAGTGAGGGCGAAGGGTTGTGCCAATTTATTTTGTCCGCGCTAGCTAAAAAACGCAGACTTGCGTGCAATGATCCAGTATATAAGGGTTAGTCACGAGTTATTTGGTGTACTAGTGACCTCTCAACAAATGGGGGCCAGTCCCATTATGTGTGTGTATATATATATATATATATATATATATATATATATACACATCATAACATAATTATTTGGGATACATCCCGATTATTATATTAAGGGCATTGTATTTACTAGATGCCTCTTCTCATATGGGAACTAGTGGAATTTTAAAGGATATTGTTAAATATGTAATTTCAAGGAAATTACACCAGTAAAGGACGGGGGTAATGGTTAATACATTACATGTATATTTATTATTTATACTCGTGATTGATATTTTTATACCTTTAGTGCATAGCTATTATCTTATTGCGGTGGACCTGACCTGCTGCGTAATTTCAAGTGCTCCAGTGTACCCTACTTAGTTTTCCACTCGAGTATGGAGCCTTCCATTCTAGTCACCAACAAGTTTTGGAGATGTAGGTGTAGCGACTCTTTTAGTTTTATTTCTTTTATGTTGAGAGATACAAGGTTTACTTTATCCCTATCATTTGTACATTTTGATTTTGGATACAATTTTATTTTAGGAGTTTGCATGTAATAGTTATTGTCAGATAATATTTATTTTATTTAGTGACTGTGATTGATTCTATCCATATTATATGATCGTTTGAGTATTTCTAGTATTTTTTATTTATTTATTTTGATTTATCCTTATTCATTGATTCATGTTTCATGCTAAGGAGGGTATATTATTTTAACAACCTGTGTAATTTTAATAAATGGACTTGATCAACTTAATTATTAAAAATATATGATAAGCATCCAAAAGTGTTCAAATAATACTCCGAATAGAGCGTTTAATTCTCCACAAAATGGGTCTTATGTGCTTTATTGTCTATTTGTAGCCTAATTGCAATTGCGCTGTCAAAAGTTATATTTCGAGGCAATTTGCAGTTCAAATGGAGCTAATTACCAATTCCGTTCCAAACCCAAGCGTAAACTTGCCCAAACTGTCTCCCGAACCCTGTGTGTGTGTTGTGTTTGTACTATTATTTTTTTTAGATTTTTATTTGATTCGTTTTTATTTTTAGATTTATATAGAATTTTCTAGGATTTATTTTCTAGTTTTATATTTCTTTATTTCGATTTTGATTTTTATTAGTTTTTAATTTTATCTTTATTTTATTTTTATTAGGATTCGTTTTTATGAATTTGTTTTATAGTTTTATTAAGTTTTATCTTTTTTTAGTTTTATTATTTTAGGATTATATTTTTAGATTTTTATTTTGTGTATTTTATATTTTATATTTTGGATTTTAGTTTTTTAGTTTTATTAGATTTTTAATGTTTATTTTTATTTCTTTTTATTTTTTGGATTAGTCTTTAGTAGTTTACTAGATTTTTATTTTTATTTTTATTTTATTTTATTTTTATTTTACTTATTTTTATTTTTATTAGGTTTATTTTTATTTTTAGGGTCACAAATTAAACACACACACTCCACACTATCCTACACTCATTCACACCCAAACTAAACACTCACCCTCACCCTCACTCACACCCAAATACCATACACCCTAACACACACCTAAACTACTCACTTACCCTCATCTTACCTAACTTACACCACAAACAAAATACCCTATCCTCTCACACACACCCTAACACCATACACCTCAACACACACAAACTCCCCCACTTCATCTTCAATTTCCCACTTTCTCTCTTCTCTCTCATCCATTAACACCAAAACGACCAACCACCGCACTTTCTTTCCTCCACCATTACCAACAAACACCTCTCTCACCTTAGCCATAACTCATACCCGAACCACCTACGGGTAAAACCTGTAACAGTGCAAACCCCTGCCGAAGACCCATCCTAACCCACCCTGCCGAAGACCCATCCTAACCCACCCTGCCGACGAATCCGGAGCTGACCATCCTCGAACTCGGAATCCCCTTAACCAGCGATTCAACCTCACTTAACCCAACTCGACCCCTGTTCAAACCCGTCAACCCATAACAACCCCCTACCCTCATACCCAATTCCCGAACTCGAGCCCGAAACTACAGCTCCGAACTCGAGACCTATCCTGTATACGAACTTGCTCAACTCGAAACCCATATGTGCAAACAAAACTCATACCTGAGACCAATAAACGTGCGACCCATTCCACTTCCAAACGCAGTAGACCCGATTTCTTCCCACACCCAAATTCATACCTTTACATCCATTTGGGACCCAAGTCCAACACGATATCACCTACTTTTGTCCATTGTCCAAACTAAAAATATAAACCCAACTCAAATTAACTATAACCCACACGTCTTTTAACCTTTTGTCCCTTTATTCTAAAAATACCCCAACCCTTTTTTAACAAAACAAATTTTTATTCCCACACTACTTACCTCACCCAAACCACATTCACATCCCATTTATGACCCTAGCTCCATATGCCACACTATAAATGAAGACTCAAAAGCTCATTTGAAGAGACTTGGAGAAGAAGATAGATAGTTTAGAGTAGAAAATAAATTAGGTAGAAATATTTGTAAATAGTTTTATTTTTATTTTTTTAGAGAATTGGTGAGATTTAATTGTGAGTGATTTGATTTGTATTGAAGAAGATAGATTTCAAATTTCCTATTTCAAGGAGACTTGTTGAAGATTTCTTCTCTTTCTCTACTCTTTTATTTTATATGCCTTTGATTATTTGTTCATCATGTTTAATATCAAGTTAGGCTAAAACCCCTTCCAAGGGGTGGGGTGACTCATTATTTGATATTAATCCTAATTTAATTAATTAATTTAAATTAAATATCCATTTGATGATTAATTTTGCATTCTTACATTTTAATTTATGCCTCGAGAGAGGGTAAATGATTTTCGAGAGAAAATCAAAATTCTAGTTATAATACCCATTTTAGATTTGAACTAGAGATAGAGGTTTCTCAAGTGTAGTATTATTCCTTTAATTTCAACTCTAGGCTTACTTTTATCATTTAAACTAGTTTAATTGATCGATCATAGCGGGTAATTTGTTAGTTGATGTTTGGATTTACATTTCAAGAGTTATAGAAGTGTTAAATTTAATTTTCTAAAATGTTATCATTAAAATTACATTTGCAATGAGAGTTGATTTGTAATTTAGATACTAACTTGTGATAATTAGTTTTAATGAATTAATTAATTTTAATTAACTAGAATATATGGTGTCATCCTATCCCTGGTTAGTCCTCAATTTTATTTCTTCACCCATCTCACATTTTATATTTTTATTTAGTTAGATTTTCTTAGTATCTTCACTTACTTTTTAGTTAGTTATTTACATCTTTGATTTAGTTTAGTCTTATTTTACCTCATCTAAAAAATTGTTTTAATATTTGAAAAAGCTAAAAAAAAATATAAAATGCAAAAGTCCAAAAAGAAAATAAATCAACAAATGAATTGCATGCCTCTTTTACATGTTTCACCCTCTGATTTGGATTGATTCCCTTACTTACCGCTACACTCTAGTTTTATTATATTTTTGTAGGTATGAAAGGTTTTGATTGAAGGAGCTTTCCAAGCAACGACAAACTTACGCAAAAAGGATCTTTATCAAATGGCGCCGTTGCCATTCTTTGGAGCTCGAAGCACTTGAGAGGATTTCCATTGTGATTCATTTGTATTCCGTTTATTTTTATTTTATTTTATTTTTTTCCATACCATTTGCATTTTTTTTAGAAGGCTTGTATTGTGATTATTTTATTATTGGCTTGTATTACGGTGCATAGAGACACTATTTATTTTTCATTTAAATTTGTAATAATTAATCGCGAAGAAAAGCGTGATAGGGAAACCGAACAAGGTAGAGAGAGGGCATCCAAAGGTGAGGATATATAAGCCTCTCTACTTTGGTTCGGTAGTACTCTCAGGCCGACTGAGATAGGCGTAATCCCCCCCAGTTGACTCAAATTTTTCAGCACCACACGACATAAAATCCGTGGGAGGTACATTTCTAAACCCTCGTGCCTCTCCTGTCAGCTAGTTAATTTTTTTTGTGTGACTACGTTCTCTTATTTGATTTCTTATCACATTTATTTTTTTATTGTGTATGATGAATTGATCAATTAAAACCTACACCCGGTTATTCACGAGAAGGGATTTCATCACCCGAATCACTCGCTTACCATTTGTGTACTACCCTAGCCATCATTAAGTTTAAAATCAATCAACTAGGTCGCCCAATAAGAGAACATTTTTGCAAAGACGATCACAAAGATAATTTCCATGATTTTTATCGCCCGCGAACTTAATTAAAATTTGACTACCCTTTCATTAATTTTAAAGATAAAAATTGGCTAAATGCTAGTTAGAATTTATCCTTGACTTGTGTGTGTCCAAATCAATTTTTTGGTAGTCGGTTTTAGTGAGTTTGTTCAAAATTTAAGAGTCCAAATATTTTTCCCACTCTTTTCTTCAAAAAAAAAATTAAATTCAAAAATATTTTTCCGACTCTTTTCTTCCAAAAAATCCAAAAATATTTTCTTCCTTTATTTTTCAAAAAAAATCCAAAAACATTTTGTTCCTATATTGTTCCGAAAATCCAAAAATATTTTCTTTCCTTTTGAAAAAAATTAAAAAATCCAAAAAAATATCACTTTCCACATGGCCGAAGAACGTCGCTTACGGGACTACTTTGGTCATTTTCCACTGTACCACGACATGTGTGAAAGTGATTCCGAGCCATCTCTTTATGATATACTTAGTGGTTTTATCTCTCTTATGAGTACCGTTTATACTCTTGACCCATCTATTTACGCTTCTCCTATTCCATTATTCTCAGTGGCAAGTGTCGACGTGTCGCACACTTTTTCATGCACCCATTGTTCATATGCTGATCACTTGTCCCATGAGTGCACATATTTTTCATATCCCTATGAACCCACCATGGAACATGTGTATCCATATGACACTGTTCTGGAACCCACATCAGCCTATTATCATGATATATCCAATTCTGAGTTGTGTGAGTACCCTACCTATTCGTGGAGGCCCGATCACCCTTCCACGCCATACGAATCCCAACCCGATGTTGTGAATCCTCACACGTTCCAACATTTGTCATGGAAACCTTGTGCACCCATTCCCGATCAGTTCCCTCACTATTCACCCCATGATTATCAATCTTTTGTCTCTCATGGATATGCTTCTCTTGTATGACACACTTGACCCCGTTCCCCACACTTCATATGAGTAATCTCCGCATCCTAGTGAGTTGTGTCCACCTCGACCACCAACACCACCCATCAATACACAACCATCCTCCACCTCCTCTCTCGAAAGCCTCTTGTAAAAGTTCATCCTCGAGCAAGAGCAAGCCACTAAAATTCAAAATGAAGCTCTTCAAAGGCTTGAACAAAGGTTAAATGAAATTGAGTGTGATAAAGAGTCAGACTTCACCCCAAGTCAACCTACTATTTCCCCCATGTGGAACGATGATGTGTCATCTTGTTCCACTGACTTTGAGTGTGACCAACCCTATCCTCTCGAGAATCTCGAAGTTGAGAAAATTCCTTAGTTCGGGCCTCAAGTTGATAATTATGTTGATTTACCTTTCATTAGTGAGCCTGATCAAATCCCACCATGTCCACATGAACCCATAATTATGGTTCACATTCCCATTCCAACCGAATCCAAAAAGATGCCCGAGTCTACACCCATTGAGCCTACCGCGTGTGTTCCCGAGGAACCACTTCATAATAGGTTAGCTCCGGCTCCGAGTGCTCATAATTTTCTCGAGATTGAATCCGAAATGGTTTCTATCTCTCCGGATATGGATCCTTTTCCACTATGCTTGGCTCATCTTGAGCCCATTATTTATAGTGATTCCTCTATCTCCGATCTTGGTGCCTCGTTTGAACCCACCACCCCATTCATCGGTGATATTCTTGTGGAGAAGTTGACCACTCCATCTTTAGAACCCACACCTCCTCCTACGAGTGCCCTTGAGGATCACTCCGCACCTCATGAGGAGTGTGTGTCACCTACTCTTGAGTTGGATCATCTTCTTCCACCGTTTATCCCACCTGATACACCATTTATCCCATCCGACCCACCCATTATCCCTTCCACCCCACCACCTGGTTTGGATCTTGATTTTACACCTTTTATGTTTCCATCTACATTTTTAGATCCTCACCTGTAACCACCATCCACCTTCCACGAGAGTATCTATGGTGATATTCTCTACTTCCCTGACACCTAGCTTGTTACCTCATGACTGCCACTCTTTCGTGGTGTTGATTTTTTCCATTGACAACTCTTGGCGTGTCACGACACGACCATTATCATCGCCCATTCATAGAACGATCGTGCCATTTATATGAGCACCATCCCATTCCAATTTATAGACCATTCCGCCTCCCTCACCAACTTGAGCACCATTCTTATAGGGCCCTCGTTTCCCTCACCTTCTGGCTCAATAAGGCCCGAGACCGATACCTTTTCACCCTTACCCTAATCCCCACCCGCCCATGGTCAACTGATGCTTTGCATCGTGTGATGAACTTTGCCATACAAGTGCATTGACCCCTTTTAGCCTTTATTCAACAAGGTTGATGATTCAGTCTTGTTTGGGGGTGATTATCATCACCCAATTTTTCTGCTGCCCGTGCTTTCCTAGATCCTATATTTAGGGCGAGATCCCTTCGGTTTGGCTAAAGACATTAAACTTAGCACTAACGGGAGGTAGCCCATTGTTCTTGTATGAGTCTCATCCTGTTTAGGGGTGGTGTTTCACATCACCCTCTGCTTTACCTGTTTGTAGACTTGTACACTTTTTTTTCTTTCTCTTATCATTTACTCAGGTTCATTTTTCGCTTCATCTGTCCACTTCATTAGCGGTTGATTCTGGTAATATCTTTCCCACCTTATGCTCTCAATTTAAAAAATCATTTTACTTAACATTGAGGACGATGTTCCTTTTTGATTGGGGGTGGGGAATTTTATCAAATCGTACCTCTTTTGAATTTTTTTGATTTTTAAACCTGATTTTTAAAATTTTCATGCAGTTTCTTTTATCTCACTCATTGACGTGAATTTTCTATCATCCATCTTTTAAGTCTAGGAATCAAGCTAGAGGATTTATTTTCTAAATATCTTATGTAATACGTACCAAGGCATGTTGCACCATGAATTTCTAGATCCAAAAAAATTTGCGCATGCATCACATCACTACGGTTTAGAGTTGAAGAGTACTACAATTCTCAAGAAACCCTTAAGGATCACTAGTCGAGACATTACCTTAGGAGATTCGTGCCTTTCACCTTTCAGAGAGTTTTACACAGTCTCCGAGTCACAAGTTGATTCAACTTCGTTTGGGTTCTCACTTTAAATCGTTGTATGACCTCATTATTTTTCATAATAATTTTTGGCTTGATCACTAAGAACGACATCACTTTCGAGTTCTAAGAAACACGTGTCTTGAAATTTATCCCGATCACTAGATTTTCTTCCATATCGCATTCCCATTCATTTCACTCTTTACTTTCCCATATTATTCCATATTCACATATATTCCCCTCATCATCCTTATACATTCCCCACTCCATTTATATATCATCCATCATCATTTTGAAAAAGAGTGTTTCCAAATGTAAAATGTCTTCAGTGGTGAGAGTATAAAAGAAAGAAAAAGAGAAAAAGAAAAAAAATAGAGCAAAAATAGAAAATTCGGAAAAAAGATGAAAAGAGAGAAAAGAAAAATGAAGTTTGTAGTTAGTTTTATGTAATAAAGACATTTGTGCCTAAATTGTAGAACACTCTTATCGCATCCATCATCCATCAAACATCCATTATACCTACTTCACCTCATTCCATCATTCCCATCTCATTTCTTCCTCACCCATATACATCCATATTTTTCCTAGGTGTTCGGGCAAATGAAAGTCAACGTGATGAATAACTCGACGTTCTCACTATAGTGATTAGCATTCTTTCTTGAGATCATTTTTCTTTCTATACGTTTGTTCTTTCTTATGTGAAATTGCTTACATTTACTCACCTCCTCACACACAAGAGCGATACACTTACCCAAATCTCGTGAGTTCGTTTGAGAGAGATATATCCGTCCGATTTTGAAGTTGAAGTGTTGATTCTGAAAAGACGATCTAGGAATTACTCTTGTGATACTCGACCCGTTTTGACTGATTCACACTACATACGTTGAGTTCTAGGAAGGATGTGCCTCGAGTATTTACTTAGCTAAACTTTTTATGCACTTCTAGCTAGTATTTCTAAAAAAACATTTCTTATGTGATGGATTGTGCGATTATTCTACATATAATAAGAGATAGACTGCTGTATGCAAATAAGAATTTTGTGGGTATATTCCCCGTAAATCCTCACGAGACACAACTCGTCCTGTAGGGTAACCTATAGGTTTAAAAGCTTGTAGCAAATGCTAAGTGCAATCGTAAGTTCCCGCAAAAGTGGTATACTTTTGGCTTCTTATCTCTATTTCTCTCTACATTTTGCTCGAGGACTAGCAATGTTCTTTTTGGGGGTGGTGTGATAAGCACCCAAAAGTGTTCAAATAATACCCCGAATGAACCGTTTTTAATTGTTAATTCTCGACAAAATGGGTTTTATGTGCTTTATTGTCTATTTTGTAGCTTGATTGCAATTGCGGTGTCAAAAGCTATATTTCAAGGTAATTTGCAGTTCAAATGGAGCTAATTATCAATCTCATACCAAACCCAAGCCTAACCTAGTCCAAACCATCACCCGAACCCCATGTGTGTGTTGTGTTTGTATTTTTATTTTTTTTAGATTTTTATTTGATTCGTTTTTATTTTTATATTTATGTAAATTTTTCTAGGATTTATTTTCTAGTTTTATATTTCTTTACTTCGATTTTGATTTTTAATAGTTTTTAATTTTTATCTTTATTTTATTTTTATTAGGATTAGTTTTTAGGAATTTATTTTCTAGTTTTATTAGATTTTATCTTTCTTTCGTTTTATTATATTAGGATTATATTTTAGAATTTTTATTTTTATTTTTATTTTGTGTCTTTTATATTATTATTTAGGATTTTAGTTTTATTAGATTTTTAATGTTTATTTTTATTTTATTTTATTTTTAGGATTAGTCTTTAGTAGTTTACTAGGTTTTTATTTTTATTTTATTTTCTATTTTCCATTTTACTTATTTTTATTTTATTTGGTGTATTTTTAGTTTTAGGGTCACAAATTAAACACACACTCCACACTATCCGACACTCACTCACACCTAAACTAAACACTCATCCTCACTCACACCCAAATACCATACACCCTAACACACAACTAAACTACTCAATCACCCCCATCTTACCTAACCTACACCACAAACACAGTATCCTACCCTCTCACACAC
This sequence comes from Sambucus nigra, assembly GCA_949130495.1. NCBI lineage: Eukaryota > Viridiplantae > Streptophyta > Magnoliopsida > Dipsacales > Adoxaceae > Sambucus > Sambucus nigra. The sequence continues at coordinate 131,060,761 of OX422223.1, forward strand.
ACCCTAACACCATACACCTCAACACACACAAACTCCCCCACTTCATCTTCAACCTCCCACTTTCTCTCTCCTATCTCATCTATTAACACCAAAACCAGCAACCACCTCACTCTCTTTCCTCCAGCATTATTAACAAACACCTCTCTCACCTTGGCCATAACTCATACCCGAAACCACCTCCGGGCAAAACCCGTAATAGTGCAAACCCGTGTTAGCGACCCATCCTAACCCACCCCGCTGGCGAATCTGGAGCTGACCATCCCCTTAGCCAGTGATTCAACCTCACTTAACCCAACTTGACCCCTGTCAAACCCGCCGACCCGTAACAACCCCCTTAACCTCATGCCCAATTCCCGAACTCGAACTCGAAACCGCAGCTCTGAACCCAAGACCTGGCCTGTATCCGAACTTGCTCAACTCGAAACCCATCTGTGCTAACAAAACTCCTACCCGAGACCAATAAACGTGTGACCCATTCCTCTTCCAAACGCAGTAGACCCGATTTCTTCCCAAACCCAAATTCATACCTCTACACCCATTTAAGACCCAAGTCCAACCCGAAATCACTTGCTTTTGTCCATTGTCAAAACCAAAAAATAAACCGAACTCAAATTATCTATAACCCTCATGTCTTTTAACCTTTTGTCCTTTTATTCCCAAAATACCCCCAGCCCTTTTTTTAACAAAACAAGTTTTTATTCCCTCACTCCTTACCTCACCCAAACCACATGCACACCGTTGTCCTCCCATTTATGCCTCTAGCACCATGTGCCACACTATAAATGAAGACCCAAAAGCTCATCTGGAGATTATCTAGAAGAGACTTGGAGAAGAAGAGAGATAGTTTAGAGTAGAAAATAAATTAGGTAAAAATATTTGTAAATAGTTTTATTTTTATTTTTTTAGAGAATTTGTGAGATTTAATTGTGAGTGATTTGATTTGTATTGAAGAATATAGAGTTCAAATTGTCAATTTTAAGGAGACTTGTTGAAGATTTCTTCTCTTTCTTTACTTTTTTATTTTATATGTGTTTGATTATTTGTTCATCATGTTTAATATCATGTTAGGCTAAAACCCCTTTCAAGGGGTTGTGAGACCCATTATTTGATGTTAATCTTAATTTAATTAATTAATTTAAATTAAATGTCCCTTTGATGATTAATTTTTCACTCTTACATTTTAAATTACGCCACGAGAGAGGGTAAATGATTTTCGAGAGAAAATCAAAATTCTAATTATAATACCCATTTTAGATTCCAACTAGAGATAAAGGTTTCTCAAGTGTGGTATTATTTCTTTAATTTCATCTATAGGCTTTCTTTTATGATTTAACACTAGTTTAATTGATCGATCCTAGCGGGTGATTTGTTAGATCATGTTTGGATCTACATTTCAAGAGTTGTAGGAGTGTTAAATTTAATTTTCTAAAATGTTATTATTAAAATTACATTTGCAATGAGAGGTGATTTGTAATTTTGATACTAACTTATGATAATTAGTTTTAATGAATTAATTAATTTTAATTAACTAGAATATATGGTGTCATCCTATCCCTTGTTAGGCCTTAGTTTTATTTCCTCACCCATCTCATATTTTAAATTTTTATTTAGCTAGATTTACTTAGTATCTTCACTTACTTTTTATTTAGTTATTTACATCTTTGATTTAGTTTAGTCTTATTTCACCTCTTCTCAAAAATTGTTTTAATATTTGAAAAATGTAAAAAAAATAGAAAATGCAAAAGTCTAAAAAGAAAATAAATCAACAAATGAATTGCATGCCTCTTTTACATGTTTCACCTTTAGATTTGTATTGATTCCCTTACTTAACGCTATACTCTAGTTTTATTATATTTTTGAAGGTATGAAAGGTTTTGATTAGAGGAGATTTTCAAGCAACGATAAACTTACGCAAAAAGCATCTCTATCAATATACAAGTTGTCATAACTACCATGGCAACATTATTACGGTTTATATCCTTATAGTATGTCCTCCGAAGAACATTTGACTCTATTGAAAAGACTACATAAAGTTCGAGATTCTGGGCTTCTCAATCCTATGATGTATATTTTCTCTAATCGTATCCCAAATTGAATGGTTACTATCTTGAACAAGTCTGGTCACGAGAACCCCATTAATGTGAACTTGGGGAGCGTTTTGATTACTAGTGATCTATTTTGTTGTAATAGACTCCTAAAGACTATGGTTGGCAAATACATAGGTGAATTTTATCTCCCTACTCAATTCTCTTGACAATTTTAGATAGTTCAAACCATCCATGTTTCTAAGAGGAGTTTGGCTAACCCTTTTATCTTCACTAGATCTTCTTTGGTGCCCAAGAAACCATTATGGACATCTTAGAGCGCTACCAGGAAGTGGTTCGAACCTTTAGTTTAAAGGTTTTTACATTTTTTGTTAGGACAATAAATGCCTTTGATAACCGGTGATTCAACCATGTTGATATTCAAATGAAACTTCCTATAATACCTACTTCGAAGGCTCTTCTCCCTGCTCTTGGTAAGGTTAACTTCAAGATTTTTAATCCCTTTTGTTGTGTTGATGATGTTAAACATGTAAATGTTGTTGATTTATTTGAACTGTGGGCGTAAAGAATACAAGGAAGCCAAAAAAGAAAGGTTGCTACACCTGGTCATTAGAAGTTAACCCAAATGGCCATTTAGACGATAATTAAGATGAAGGATTGGGAAACTTACCACATGAGCTAAATTTCCTTTCTATGAGACTAAAAATTTGAGAAGTTAAGGAAGAAGAAGAGGAAAAGGAAGAAAAACATACATATTTAACCCAGATCTAGATGACCTTCAACTTCTTCTCTTATTCCTTTGATATCTCCTTATTCTCCCAATGTTGATGTTGATCTCCATCTAATATAAATGTTTCAAACGCTTGGAAGGAAAAATTAGGGCTAGTAATACCCCCTCAAAACATAGGAGGTTGCACACATCTCACTTTCAAAAGCAGTTGAAGGTATTTTAATAATTTTATAATCTCTTTATGTTCTCATTGCATCTTTAGGTATTTTAATGATTTTCTGAGTATGTGTTTTCTTACAAAGGCCCGAAGTTTCCAATTGTTAAAAAACCATGGCCACGGGGAGACCTTCACCCTCAAGGAATTTTGCATATAATATGGATTCCGTTGAGGTTTTAGTACTCCTTATAGGCGACAAAGGTGTTAGTCCCAATATTGTAAAATAGATTATTGAAGGTGTTATACCTCGTACTCCAACTTTTGTTGAGGTAACCTAATTATCCCAACCTAAAATCACTAAATGCGCATACATCTACTATTTATGGCCGAGATCTTAAGCAAGACTTGATGTCTTTAGAATAAACGGTCCTTTTTAAGAGAAGTTGCAGAAAATCGTTTACTAAGGTCCTTCCTCTTTAATGATCGTATCTTCTCCTGATGACGTGGAGCAATAAAAAATGTATTTCCTGGGACTAAGCCTTCCAAGCCAATAAGTCATTTGGACCCTACTCAAGCTTTAGAGCTCATTCAAATCTTTGTTAGGATTCTTTAAGAGGCATTGTCCGACATTACTTTTTCCTCTAGATTTTATTTGGAATGCGAAAATATATTTAGAGATGGAAATATTCATACACAAATTGATTAAGAATAATAATATTTACCTACTCACTACCCTTATATTTTCTTTAATGACTCAATATGAGAGGGTAAAGTCTAGTTTGGTAAAATATCAAGATTTGGTCATTTTCCAGTAGTTTGAAGCTTCTATTCAGCATTACTCTTTCAAGTTCATGAAGGATTAAAGTACTAGTTTTATTAAATAGAAAAAAGTACTTGAAGAACAACTAGCTAAGGTTAATGCTGAACTAGCTAGCACTGAAGAATAAGTCACTGATCTATCTTTCAAAGTGGACTCTATGGTGGTAGAGCTTAAAGTCTCAACACTTAAGTCACCATATTTTTCTGATATGCAACGTAATGACTCTTGAACCTTAGAAGGCTTCAACATTAGTACATATAATTAGTTCAGGGGCAAGGAGGCGGTGGAAACTAAATTAATTGATGAGATGAAAGAAATAGGCCACATAATTTATACCTCTTGGAAAAAACCCAATGGGTGGTTAGTGACATGGCCCAATTAGGTTATTTCTTGCAAACCAAGTTTTAAAGATTATAAAAGCCTTTTAAGGGGTATTTGTGGAAAAATGAGGACATAAGCATTTCTTATAAATATCAACCCTTGTCTCAATTCCTAAAATTACTGGAAACCTTAATTAACAGTTTAGAGATAGAAATGAGGTTTTAAGTAGAGGAGGAAGTGCTATCGAAAAAAGGATGAGGATGCCTAATGTTTATCGGTGAGAAATAGGCAGTTGAAAATAGGGGTTTTCTACTGTTCATCGGACTAGGTCTTGTAGGTAAGCGATCTGTTCTCTTCCCCTTTTTCCTTGTGTAAACCCTAGTTTCCTTATTTTCAATGAATGACACGAGCCCTTATGTTTCCTGACTTTTTCGGGTTTAAAGGCCAATGTGTTTTAGTGTTCATTAAGGTTTTCTAAGTTTAGAGACCATGGACTTTTCCTGTTCATCGTGATTTCTAAGTTTTCTGGGCTTAATGGACATTGAATTTAACTATTCATCCCATATCTTAATTATTAAGATTTCTTATGTGCATGTTTTTTTAGGGATGGGTGCCTTGAGGTAAAATGTCCTTTTGAGGATATTTATGAGGTTCATATGAGGTTTTATTAGGATATATTTCTTAGATCGTTAGAAACCTAGGTTATGACTTATTCGTGTTTAAAACTGTCATTTTACTGTATTACCTCCGTTGTTTGAAAGTCGAGAGTTCTAAATCCTTCGTTGAGTTTGTGAACATAGGTAATATACTACTGTGCCTAACTTGAGCGGGATTTTGTGGGATTCTAGTGTTGAGGACGCGACATTATTGTGCTAGGCCAAAGCATCATATCTGGCGATGACTTCCCACTTTGTACTTGAGGTCAAAATGGCTAGTCCTAGAGAGATTGCGCCTAAACTAGTTATGGCACTTGCATCTTGGCAGAGCTCGACCAAGGTTACGGAGTTAACAACATACTGTAAATTTCTCATCCTTAAATTGGGGAGGAGAGGAGGCCGTGGCATGTGGCATGCCTAGTTCAATTGAAGCCTAGAATAAGGTTGTGGAGATTTATATATCTAAGGATATTTATATAAAGGCCGCGGAGTACAAGGAGAACCAGGGAAAATTGAGCCCTAGGGGAATATGGGGAGTGTCAAACGAGAGGAGATTGATCATTGGGACATCAGAGTATTATGTGGGGTTAGGAATAAAACATTTCTGTTCCTTCTTATTTATTCTTATCATAAATCATCTTAATCTGCACTGGTTTCTTAACTTTTTTTTTATTATATATATGTTTCTGTGAATAGTAACACTATCATATGGGATGAGGACATCAGATTTAACCCTTACTGAGCTATTGGAGCTCATCTCTTTATACTCCTTATTTTCCTTAGGGTGAGTGGCCATGGACAAGTCTAGATGTCACGGATGATATGATGTTTCCAAGAGCTAAAATATATTTCAGTTAGAGCATACATATATTAAAGATTTCATAATTAATTGTGATTATCCCTTTACTTAGTTTCCATTAAATTATAAAGAGGTTTGTATGGAACCAATAGATTTACCTAATGCTTATAATAGATATTTTAATTGCTATCTTAGAAGAATACATGTTTGAAAAATGGTTGTCTTAAATTTATGGTTTATTATTATGGTGAATGGATATTTTACTAATCCTGACAGTGAGGCCGAAGTGCCTAAAAGGCTGAGGCCTAGTAAGCTTGCCCTACTTAAGAATTTTAAATTACTATTTTAAGAATTATGTGAATTAACCCCTCGACCTAATAGGGTCAGGTCGCGGGCATTACAAATGGTATTAGAGTGTTCGTTTCTAGAAAATACAAGAGTGCTAGAGATATATATTGTAGATAGACTCATGTTTAGGAACCTTAAGTTAGGGTATTAGTCTTATACGCATGCGATTCTTACCAGGAAGCTATGGAAGGAGGATATCATTGAGGAGTTAGAGGATTTGCGAGAAAAAACCTCTCTACAGTCGGTTCAACTATTCCCATTGAAAAGGCTAATAGGGAAAGAGTTCCAAAGTGGTGGTTGGGTTTGCATAATCGCTAGCAAGGGAAAGGGTAGGAAGAACGAACAAGGAAAGGCCTAATGGATGCACCATTGAGCACTTCAATATCTCAACCCTTTAATGGAAAACTGGACCCATTTGAGGCCGACACCTGGATAAGAAAAAATATAAGATTTTTGCGGTACTAAACTACTTAAAAGAGAAAAAAGTGTCTTTTGCCTCATTTATGTTTGTGAATGAGGCCGATCATTGGTGGACGATGGTCAAGAGAACATAATTTTAAGGGGAGACCACGACTATTTATTAGTACATATTTAAGGAAATCTTCCTTGAGAAATACTTGATGGTCACAGTCAAGGAGAAGCTAGAGGTGGAATCTTTGAAGCTAACTCAAGGGAAGATGTTTGTCGCTAAATATAAAGCTAAGTTTGTGAAACTTTTGCATTTTTCTCCCTACGCCATCAACGCGGAGGAAGGAAGGCCAATAATTTTGAAAGGGGTAAAAATAAATGAGAACTTTAGAGTGGAGTTATTGGGTTGACGCTTCATATGTAAACTAAATTGGTGGAGGTAGCTCAGATAATGGAACAAGATTTAAAAGATGGGGTAAAAGCTGAGGGAGAGAAGAGGATGGGAAAATATAAGGGCATAAAGGATGATAAGCCTCAACAGTAGGCTCAGATGCCATGACCAAATTCAAGGGCCAGAAATAAGAAATGGTTTGATAAGGTTGATACCGCGGCTGTCACTTGATTCAACTACGATATTAAGGGACACTTTGTCAAAAGTTGTCTGTTAGGAATAAGCTGTTATAACTATGGCAAACCAGGCCATAAGGCTAAGGATTGCAGAGTGTCGAAGAAGGATGCAGAGAAGCTGCAAGATTCAGCTAGAGCTCTTAAAGTATCCCACTAGAAGGTAATAATGAGGTTCAAAAAGAAAGAAAAGATTAGTCCGTTAGATGTGGGTCCATTTGAAGTGATAAGAAGGATTGGGAAGACAAACTATAGACTTGCCCTACTACCAAACTTTTACTATGTGCACAATGTCTTTTACATATCAATGCTACGAAATTATGTTAGAGACCGCGAACTTGACATCAACCATGAACCCATTGAGATCCGAAGAGATCTGAGTTATGGGGAGGCCCCGATGGAAATTTCGGATTGAAAGAGAGGGAACTGAGGACAAAGAAAATTTCTTTAGTTAAAGTATTATAGAGGCAACAAGCCACTAAAAAATCCAGTTCGAAGACGGAGTCAACTATCAGAGAGAAATATCCACATTTATTGCAAGGTATGAATTGAACTATTATTTTGTTACTTAGTTTAATTCTGAGGATGTAATTTCGTAAATTGGGGAGGTTGTAATGACCCTTTAACCTTAGAAGGTTGTGGCCTTTGTAGGAGCCACGATCTTAGTCCCGGCCCTCGGATATCCTTTATGTCCGCAAAAACTAAAGTAATCGTTGAGACGAGTGAAAGAGGCCATGGAGTTTATACTTTAAAAACTCGGAAAAATCCTAACACGTGGTTAATGGCGTGGAATAATCAGGTAATTTCTTATAAACTAAGTTTTAAAGATTATAAAAGCCTTTTTGAAGAGGTATTTGTGAAAAAATGAGGATATAAGTGGAAATCCTATGTTCCCTAGCATTTTTTTATAAATAAAAACCCTTGGCTCACTTACCAAAGTTGTTAGAAACCTTGATTCACATTTGGAAAGAGAAAATGTGGTTTTGAGGAGATAAGTAAGTGCTGTAAAAAAATGGCCGATGAGGCACAGTGTTCATCGACGAGAAAAAGACGATTGAAGGCGACATACTTTTACTATTTATCAGACTAAGTCCTTTAGGTAAGGGATCTGTCCTCTTCCACTAATTCCTTGTCTAAACCTTAGTTTCCTTATTTTTATTAAATGAGATGAACCCTTGTGTTTAGTGAGTTTTCTGGGTTTAAAGGCGATGGAGATTTACTGTTCATTATGGGTTTTCTAGGTTTAGACACCATGAACTTTTACTTTTCATCCCATATCTTTATTATTAAGGTTTCTTATTTAGATTTGTTTTGGGGTTGGGTGCCTTGAGGTAAAATGGCCTTTTGAGGATATTCATAAGGTTTGTATCAGGTTTTATTAAGGTTTTATACTTAAATCTTTAGAAAGCTAGGTTATGAGTTATTCATGTTGAAACCGCCATTTTACTAAATTACCTTTGTCGTTTGAGGGTCAAGAATTCTAACTCCTTTGTTGAGGCAGCAGACAGAGGTAGTATACTATTGCGTATAAGTTGAGCGTGATTTTGTGGGATTCTAGTGTTGAGTTCGTGACATTATTGCGCTTGACCAAGGCATTATGTCTGGATATGGCTTTGCGCTTTGTGCCTTAGGTCAAAATGACTAGTCCTAGGGCGACTAAACCTAGAATAGTTATGGAACTTGCACCTTGGTAGATCTCGACCAAGGTTGTTGAGTTAATAGCAGACCATAGATCGCTCATCTTGGAATTGGACAGGAGAGGAGGCCACGAATTGTGGCATGACTAGGTTAATAGAAACTTAGGATAAGGCTATAGAGATTTAGAGGTCTAAGTCTATTTATATAAAGGTCGTGAAATACAGGGCAAACCAAAGGAAATTGAGCCTTGGGAGAAGTCGATGAGTGATGGACTAGAGGATAATGATTTCTGGGACATCGAGTATTCTTTGGGGTTAGGAATAAAACACTTCTTTTCCTTCCTATTTATTCTTATAAGAAATTATCTTGATCTACATTAGTTTCAATCGCTTTGTTAGTATATATATGCTTTTGTGAATACTAACAGTGGAAGATGGGTTGAGGACATTTTATCTAACCCTCACTGGGCTATTTGAGGTCATCCATTTATACTGCTTTTTTTCCTTAGGGTGAGTGTCTGTGAACAGGTCTAGAAGTTGGAGAGATTATTAAAGCCAACGGATGATATGATAATTTTGAGAGCTAGAATATATTTCAGTTAGAGCATGCAGAGGTTTGGAAATTTCATTCTTAGTTGTGATTATCACCTTATTTAATGCATGCAATTGAGATTTTAGTTGCTAGAAAAATTTATGTTTGAAGAATGGTTATCTTACAATTATGGTTTATTATTGTGGTGAATGGATATTTTACTAACTTTTACAATGAGGCTGAGGCCTCTTAAAGGCCGCGACCTAGTATGCTTGCCCTACTTAATAATTTTAAATTCCTGTTGTAAGAATCAAGTAAATTAACTACTCGGTATAATAGGGCCAGGCATCGTGTGTTACTTACAACTTAAAATTGTAGATAAAAAATCTGTTTATAAAAAAAAATTGGCCAATTATTGATCCTTTGCAATCCAGCATTTTAATTGTGAATGAACAAAATATATTGTCTTATTGTCTCTTCTTATTGCATTGCTTCCCATATTGTAAGATATAAGGAATTTACCATTAGTATTTCTCGTTTGAATATTACCATTCAAATATTTGAGATGATAGGATCTGCCACACCAAATCCTCAAAACACACAGGTATCTATGGGGACCAATTTTATTCTCAGCCCACGAGAGTAGCCGACCTGGCCCAACAAATCTAGAACGCTGCCCAAACCAAATTGTGGTAATAAGCTACGAGTATGTGCAAGCCACATCGCCCCAAAATCAAGTCAATCCCCTACAATACCGTGGAGATATTCAAGGGATTCATGTATCATCATGGACATCGTGGAGTTATTTGAATAACTGAAATTATACATCTATAAATTGTAACCCCTAGCCTGGGGCATGTAACCAAGCATATTGAGAGATGCTTAATAAAATAGTAGACATCTCTGTGGATGTAGGCATGTTGTCGGACCACATACATAATTTTGTTGTGTGTGTGATTATATGATTTCTTGCTTGATTGTGATTGTTCTTCATAAAAACTCTATTATGATATTTTTTGATACCACAATTGGCGTCGTCTGTGGAAACGACTGTTATTCCTACGAGAACACTCACTAATTGAAATACCTCAATGGCTCACCACAACAGTAACATCCATCAAGCCGATGATGTTCAAGAAGAACCTGCCCCTCCCAAGGTGAGGTATGAAATTCGCCAACTAAATCCAAGGCTTTGCCAGCAAAGGCAACCTCCTGAAGAGAGTGTGGACCATCAAGGTCCACACAGATTTCCATGTTGGTCGACGCCTATGTGGATAGACTTCGGGAACAAGAAAAAGCGACGCGTCGCCAAGAAGAGAAGAATGCTCGCCTGAAAAGGCGACTAGAAAGAATGGGCAGAGATCTCTACAGAAATACTAAACGACGCTATGATCGGAATCTTATCCCTCAGGTGAATGAATTTCACAGCTGAGGAAGGAGCCCCAGGCTCGACCAAGGGAGAATTGAGAGGAACATATTAGAGGATGGTCGATCAGAACGACTACAACCAGTTCGACACCGTGAGGGTCCTGGTCCATAGAATGATGAAATCAGGAGTTTGGTCCATAGCGAGATGGATCATTACCCAGACCACCGAGGGGCCAGATCCACACAAGATCTAGCCAGAAGAGCTATTAACACCCAGATGAAGTCCCATTTCTCAAGGGAAATAGAAGAAGAAAAATATCCTCGCAAAAAATTTGGAATCCCTAGATTCAAGATCTGTGATGGGAAAACTAATCCTATAAATCATGTCCGGTAGTACAGGCAGGCCATGACCTTGTGGAGCCATAATAACGCATTGATGTGTCACATATTCCGTTCCATCCTGCACGATGTGGCCTAAAAATGGTTCGAGAGTCTACCACATAGGCCTATCAAGAGCTTTAACGCTTTGGATGAATTATTCACAGCTCGCTTCATAACCAACAACTCCTACCCCAAGAGGATGGATTCACTACTCACAATGAAGAAAAAGCCACAAGAGAACCTCAGGGAGTATGCCAAGAGGTAATGGGAGATTTTCAATGAGATTAAGTACTGATCGGAGGAGGTTGCCATAGCGTTCTTTAAGATCGGTCTGCCGGACACTTCTTTACTCCACCAATCCCTAACCAAGAAGGAGGCTAATTCCATCGACAACTGTAAGGACATAATTTTATAAATGTCCATCTTATTTTGGTATGTCGCATATCGATACACCGTCAAGAATGTTCATGCTCATATTGGCCTTAAAGACAGATCCGAATTACATGAAGATAGTTTCCAATTTCTGGTGATTTTTCCAGGCCGATTCGGATCGAGTATTCCAGGCAATCCGGACTGCCTAAGGTAAAAGGATCTGGATAAGTTTTGGCAGCGATTCAGACATTCTTATGGAAAATGATCCAGACCGCATTTCCAAGGATCATTCTATCTCAAATTGGGCACCGATCCGGACTGGGTCCCCGGGTGATCCGGACCGCCTCACCAGATAAGCCCGAATCTGATGGAAAGATTTGACAGGCTCAAAAATTCTTTATAAGGGCTATATCGGAGCTGTTTATTTTAAGTCTTTGGGAGAACACTTTGGAGAGTCAAAACACAACAAGACTTCAACTTTTGATGTTCCAAACATCCTTTTGATTCACAAACGATTCATTTATCATTTGTGTGAATCTCTAAACCCTCAATGGATTGTTCTACTCATCTGGAGTAACTTTGTGGAGAAGCCGTCTCTTTTTCCATTGCTGAACATCTGGAGTTCTTGCGGGAGATTCCAGCCGACGACATCGAAATCGACACTTGAGGGTATTTCGTATGTCACTTTTGTTTTCATTGTAATCCGTGTAAACCGTTCTTTACAAATTATAGTGAAAATAAAAGGTTTTGCCCCTTTAGGGGATTTTTCCTCATTTATGTGTTTGTTTGTGATTGAATGTTCTTCCATGATTATATTATCTCCAATCACACCTAGATGCATGTTTTAGGATTTAACTAAAAAACTGAGTTTAATTAAATTATTTTTTTTTGAACATAAGCGCACTCACAATAACCTAATGGCCCGTATTGAAAAATACGCCAAAGTAGAAGATGTATCCATCTTAATGCAGGGGAAAATGGTCTTGCAAAGAAGAACAAAGGGACAGAGAAAAATGATTCCCAAAAGAAAGGAAACAAAAATGGGGATAGGAATGGATCAAAAAATGGCAACAAGGATGACCCCTCAAAAGTGTTCCAGGCTGTTAACACAGTCTTTAAGGAACCGATATACAAAATCCTCACTAAGATCAAGAAAGATCCATTTTTCAAATGGCTCAAGAAGATGTGAGGAGATCCAACAAAGTGAAATAACGGACTGAGATGTGCGTTCCATAAAGAAGGCAGTCACAGGACTAAACACTGCAAAGTACTCAAATCTCATCTCAAGGATCTGGACCATACTTATCATCTCAACGAGTTTAAAGACCATAATGCAGATAAAGGCACAGGCAATGGAGATCATAATCTATACAATGTCCTCAAGGATGAGATAGGCCATGAGTTCGTAATAATTCATGGGACGTCATACCTCAAGAGAGTACAAGGAAACGTTGTTCGGATGGAAGTTAAGAAGATTATTGTCGTCATGAAATCCTTTTAAATAGACCCCGCCAAGACTCAGGTTGGGAAGCGTCAATGACCAGAAGATGTTGACTACAATAAACACATTATGTTTATCGAAGATGACTTAGTCATCATGACGCATTGGTCATCACTCTCAGGATAGCTAATTGGGATATCGACAGGTTGCTCGTCGACCAAGGTAGCTATTTCAAAGTGAAATACCTAGACTTATTCCATAAATTAAAGTTGAATATCCCCGACCTAAAAGAGGCCACCTTTTCGCTGGTCGGATTTACAGTAAAGATAACTATGCCACTGGGCAAGATACTCCTGTCGGTCAGGGCAGGAAGTATTTCGAAGATGATCGATTTTTTGGTAGTAGATATATAATCCCCATATCATACCATTCTGGGAAGGGGTTGGCTCCATTTCATGAAGGTTGTTCCATCCTCATATTATCAGAAACTCAAGTGCATAACAGATCGAGGGGTGGTCAAGATCCGTAGCGACCAAGATTTGGCTAGAAAATACTTCATCGCAGCTATCCTCCCTAAGCACGAGAAGAAGAAAGACGAGAGGAAAGTCCAGGAGGAAGCCCAAGAAGGCGCGTTGCCTTGAAAATAACAATTATGGTACAACTGACTAGGGGTGGAGGAAACTAGGGCCCACCTCGCAAATAGGGTCATCGAAGACCTGAAAGAAGTTGCAGCTGACGTCAACTTACCTAAAAGGAGGTTTCTGATTGGAGCCTCTCTCACCGACCAAGAAAAGAAGGAGCTCACCACGTTCCTTTGAAGAAATCTGGATGTTACAATTGGATGCCATCGATTACACGTCGACCCAACTTTCAAACTAGTCACTCAGAAAGCTCACCGAACAACCCCAAAAGAGGTGAAGCCAGTAGAGAAAGAGGTAGGAAAATTACTGGATGCAGGTTCCATTCGGGAAATTCAATTCCCCAAATAGATATCCAACCCAATCTCCGTACCCAAATGTAACGAAAACTGGAGAGTATGTATTGAATTTACTGACCTCAATAGGGCTTATTCAAAAGACAGTTTTCCTCACCTAAAGATAGATCAGTTGGTCGACGCCACGACAATGTATAAAAGAATGAGCTTTTTGAATTCATACTCCGGATACCACCAAATTCCACTTTATGAGCAAGACCTCCTTCATAACTCCTATTGGGTTATATTGTTACAAAGTCATGCCTTTCGACCTCAAGAATACAAGAGCGACTTGTCAGCGACTGGTCACTAGGATGTTCAACAAACAAATGGGAGAAACAATGGAGGTATACAATGACGACGTTCTCATCAAAAGTAAACTCAAAGGAGACCATCTCTCAGATGTAGCAGGAACCTTTGAGATCCTCAGGAAATACTGAATGAAACTTAACGCTAAAAAGTGTTTATTCGGTGTCCAGTCAAAAAAGTTCCTAGGATTAATGGTCAACAAAAGAGGAATTGAAGTAAACCCTAATCATATCGACGCCATCAGAAAGTCCAGCCCCCCTCAGACGATTAGAGATTTCTAGAAGCTTACCGACATGCTCGCCACACTCAACTGCTTCATCTCAAAGTCTTCGAAGCACTGTCGACCATTCTTCCGACTGTTGAATAAAGATAAGGGCTTAGTATGGAATGTTGACTGCTTCAAATCCCTAGAAGAGATCAAGTCTTACCTCAGCAAGCCACCCTTGCTGGTGATCCCAAGTGAAGGTGACTTCTTATACCTCTATCTTGCCATGTAAGACCACGTTGTGAGCTCCGCCTTTGTATGCGAGAAGAAGGAAGCCAACACCCAATCTATAATGCAAGCAAGACGCTTCTGTATGCCGAGCAATGTTGAGCATTACTTTTAGGCTCATTCTATCATCGTTATCACCTCACACCCCCTCAAAGATATTATAAGGAAAGCTGACCTCTCCGGTCGACTGTCAAAGTTATCGGTAGAGCTTGGAAGATTCGATATCAACTTTCAACCAAGAATAACAAAAGAGGAAGAAAAATCCTTTGACTAGACCCTTTACGTTGAAGGAGCCTCCAATTCCAGGGGGCAGGAGTAGGCATTATATTGGTTACCCCATAGAAGACTGTGCACAAACAAGGTATTAGGATAGGATTTAAAGCCTCCAATAACTAAGAAGAATATAAAGCATTGATCGCTGACCTGTGCAAAGCACAACTGCTGGGGGAAAAACGCCTTCGGGTATTTGGATATTCAAAGCTAGTGTCCAAGAAAGTAAGTGCATAATTCAACACCAAAGATGAGAGGATGGAAGATTACCTCACAGTTGTGAGGGGACTTATGGAAAAGTTTAATAGGGTCGATGTTGATCAGTTCCGCAGGGGTAAAATAGTCATGCTAATGCCTTAGCAGCTCTTAGCTCGGCCATCGACTCCGAATCAAGGAGAACCATTCAGATAGAATTCCTTGCACAACCAAGCATTAAACAACCAGTCATAGCCAAGAAGCCCAGTTGGATATATCACATCGTGACTTATCTACGGAGCGACACATTGCCAGGTGATAAAATATCAGTGCACTAGATAAGAGTCAAGGCTCCCCGCTTTCACTTATATCCTGAGGGAAAACTCTACAGAAAGTCTTTCACAGGCCCCTACCTCCAGTGTGTTCACCCAGAAGATTTCGAGCATGTTCTTAGCAAACTTGATGAAGGCATTTATGGGAGTCACGCAGGATGAAGGTAATTGGCTTTTTGAGCAATCAAGGAAGGATACTGGTGGCTATACATGCAGAAGGATGCTAGAATTTACGCTCGCAAGTGTGAAAAGTGCCAAAAGCACTCCCCTATGGTCCATCCACCAGCTAGTAACCTCAGGTCACTGACCAGCCCATGGCCTTTCGCCCAGTGCGGTTTGGATATCGTAGGGTCATTGACTATCGCATCTAGAAGCCCAAAGTATCTATTGGTCAGAACTGACTATTTCACCAAATGAGTAGAGGCAGAGATGCTCGATAACATCCGAGACTTCGATATGATGAGGTTCATATGGAAGAACATCATCACCCACTTTGGGACACCAAGGACGATCATTACTGATAATAACACGCAGTTCGAAAGTGTATTCTTTCAAGGCTTTTGCGACGAGCATGGCATCAAGCTCCAATTTAGTTATTTAGCATATCCTTAGAGCAATGAGCAAGCTGAAGCTTTCAATAAGACAATGATCGATGGACTGAAAAAATGTCTAGAAGAGCCAAAGACGCTTAGGTAGACAAATTTACCTCATATCTTATGGGCTTATTGTACAACTCCCAAGAGAGTAATAGGAGAAACCCCCTTCGCACTCGCCTATGAAATGGAGGCAGTCATCCCACTAGAAGTAGGACTCACTACTATAAGGACCACCTTAGTCGACCAAAGCCTAAATGATGAAGCATTACTCACTGAACTTGACTTAGTTGATGAGCGACGAGAACTGAAACTAGTAAGATGGCATCTTACCAACAACAACTGGCCAAATAATACAATAAAAAAGTCAATCCAAGGAAATTCATCGTAGGGGGTTACATCCTAAGAAAATCCTCGACAGTGCTGTAAGACCATCAAACGGCAGACTGGGACCAAATTAGGAGGGACCTTTCAGATAATAAGGGACGACTTACAGAGGGCTTATCATTTAGAAACGTTGGAGGGCAGGGAGATACCAAGGGACTGGAATGCATCCAACCTTAAGAAGTTCTACTTTTAGACTTCTATATCTTTTATTTTTAGCATCATTAGTTTAGGCGAATTTTCATTTACAAACTAAGGTTGCCTTTTATTTATCATTTTAGTCAATAAAGGTCGATTGTCCCATGCATTGTAAACATCTTAGTCGTTTAATATCTCTTGATCAAACCTCAATACGCATCTTTTTGAAGAAATATGCCCCCTAAAAACATACCAAAGTTTTAGGATTACTGCAGGTTGATCAACTTGCTACAGTCAAGGAATAAAGCTCCTATGGTTGCAACAGTGTGCTATATTTATTGTATTCAAAACAAAATATATATAAAGCAAGGTTTACGATTAACCTTCCTCAGGTCAAAATTGGCCTCTTGAGTTGCTCCGGTAACAATAAAAGACCTTCAGGGGATCCTTAGGCAATAAAGCCAACTCAAGGTTGGTCGCCAACGCTAAAAAATCCTGTTCCGACCGATGTCCCATTAACCAGGTACATTCACTCCATCGCCTTACTTAGGCCGAAGGAAGTGTGATGACACAACCTAAAAAGTAAAGTGGACGAAATGATATAGATAAGGCATATTGGACTAGGATAATGTTCAAACACGAGATAATAAAAACTCAACATCATTTAACCGGTTAAAAAGCCCAAAATGATTAAAAAGTTTTTGTACTAATCATTCATACTATGATCACATCTATCAACTACTTTCTTGGTCAAACATTGATGAAAAGCAATCAAAAAATAAGGTTAATACATGTTTAGTCAGTAAATGCTCAAGACATAAATAATTAGTTGCATCTATCATTAAGAATCATATGATTACATTTACATCAAAAGACCAAGAAATACTTAAAGACCTACGATGGACTAACATGACGAGGATGGCAGTCCTCTACTCGAGCTCTCCAACCATCATCAGGATGAGGAACTAAGTCTTCTTCAATGCCTTCTGGGCATGGATTTATAAGCTACACAGGAATAACATCTATTGGGATCCAACGATCATCCACCGATAAGGGATTTCGTAGAACAGATGAGCGAACGGTCTGATATTTGTACCACAGAGCGGATTCCTTAGGAAATTTCAATTCCTTAAGAACGTTCAGCCATCCCCTAGCAAAAGCAAAGTCTACGGCCTCCTTTAGTCTTACTGGGGCATCTGTCCAACCTTGGTCATAACCATCAGCCCAAACCTACTGAGGACCCTTTTGGAATAAATGCCTCAATCGTGTAACATCCCTCTGAAGTCCAACAACGATCATATAAGCTCACCGGACATCTTCTTTTAACTCGACAATCTCCCTCCTAGAAGCTTGATTGTCAGTTTGAGCAACTATAAGGACCAGATGGAGTGTTTTCTCTGAGATGAGTAATTTCTCTCCTTAGATCATCATTTTCTCTTTGCAATAACTCCCCTACATAGTTGATTTTAGACATATCCAGAAGTTTTACTTTTAAGGCGCCCATTTCCTCCTGCACAAAGGCATCAATTCCCTCAATTTCCTCGGACCTATTCTTGAGCTTAGCGACTACCTCAGATTGATCTTTATAATCCAGGTTTCTCGCCCTCAGGGATTTATAGATCTTTATAAAATCTCGGCGCGCTTAAGTGCTTATGTTCAGACCAAGAATTTGGCTTAGACAGGAGTTAGCCGAAATATAATCATCTAAATCAATGAGCTACAACCAACCAAATAAGCAATAAAAGTAGAAATAATCATTAATGAAACAAAGCGTTTTCTTTTCATTAAATCAAAAGGCACAGGCCAGTACAAGTGAAGGAAACAAAGAAAAAAATAGAATAAATGAACAAAAACAAGAGCAGAGCCTAAATTCCTGGGAGGCCTCAACCTGGTCAGATGTGGAGGGCCCTTCCCTTTGTCAGCAGCTTGGTGGAAAGGGACCTCACCTTCACCAGCACCTGGGGAAGATCCTTTAATTGGGACAATGACCCCCTCTGAATTGACCAATGCAGCCCCAACAACAGGAGTAATGGGCTTCATGCCATCCCGAGCATCTGGTTGGGTAAAAGGAGACTCTTCACTAAGATTGCGACTAGGATGATGTTGGGAGAAAAGGGGAGAGTCAGAAGCAACCCCAGCAGCAGTTAAGGCTTGATCTTAACCCTTTTTAAAGCATGCTCATTGAAGATAAGCAATATGGAGTTCAATGTCATCATACGCCGTCTCCCAGCCTTCATTATATCCACTTTCTCGAATGATCGCTGCTTCCTCCTTCAGCTGGCCCACCTCCGTGACTAGCCCCTTATTTGCCTCTGTCACTGCTAACTTATCCGCGATCACAAAACTATAAGATTCACGGAGGTCGAACAACTCCTTAGCGAACTTCTTCCTCTCCTTATCAAAGGTAGCCTTTGTATCAGTATAGGCCTTCTCGGAAGACTTTAGAGCTTCATCCGACTATGAGTTTCTCCTCGATAGCTCAGCTCAACTACGGAGCAACACAGTATAGTCAGAGACAAACTTTAAGATAAAAGAAACACATGTTAAGCACGATATGTTATAGGAAAACATAGAACAAAGAAGTATAGAGAACGGATTACTCACCAAAGCAAGCCCTTGGGAGGATTTAAGGGCTAACTGATTTCCACTATGCTCGAAGAGCGCTCGCGATTAGCTGCAGGAACTGATTTCTCTACCAGTAGAGGGGAAAGTTTAGGAGCAGCAGCCACCGAGGCCCCATTAACAGTAACAACAGAAGGCACTATCGAGGCCTTTGAGTCCTTTACCCTTCTTCTTTCCCCTTCTCTATTTTTCTCTTCTCTCTCTCTCTCTCTCTCTCTCTCTCTCTCTCTCTCGCTTCTCCTCCTCTTCTATCTTCTTTCTCTCCACCTCCTTCTCCTGAACCACCACATTGGAACTACTAATAGAGTCTTCAACCTTTTGCTTAAGGAACTTTATCATGTTGGACAGTAGATCATCATTACCATCATCCTGGATCAAGTTTCTTCTCCTCGGAGGGGCCATCTCTTATTCACTGGACTCTTCCTCACTTCTCTCACCTTTACCACTTCCTTCCTCATCGCTATCTACCAGATCCTCTCCTAAGCTACGTTCTTCCTCGTCCTCTACCTCAATAGGTTCAGAAGTACCACCAACGGCTTATTTTAAAAGGTCTAGATGAGGGATTTGCTTCTACTGAATGAGCAATAAAGGTGGAAGTAGTTTCTTATATTCCAACAAGAGTGCAACAGACCGAGGATGTTACCCCTTAGCAACAGTATCCCTTATCCTCTAAGATTTCAAAAGTTCAACAGCTCGAATATCGTGAGGAGCTGGCTCCTGATTTTTAGCTTTTACCATAAAAGAAAAAGAATGAAATATCAGAGGTAAAGTACAAAAAGGCAGGCAAATAAGCAATAAAGAAGAGATGGTTATAATAACCTATATATTCCTCCCCAAAGGTAGGGATCCGAGGTCCCATGTACCACATGCCTCTTGGTTTGGGACGATATTGCCAATTCCTGCCAATAAAACCTTTAGACCAATAGTCTTTATAGGAATCAGGTAGATTTACAATCAATACCCTATCAGGACTTCTTACTTTACAGTATAGAAGAACCCATTAGTGCGAGAGAAAGAATAACAGTAGCAGATCTCAACTAATCCTAAGTTGGTGCTATAGAGCTGGTTTATCCGATGAACTCCATTAACAATCTTCCACACATTTTGAGAACATTGAGCAGGAACTATGTTGAAATATTGGAAAACAAAATGTAAAAATAGAGGGTTAGGGGAAACTTTAAACCCACTTGTGAAACTAATAGAATATGGATCTAGTGACCATCTTCTAGATCGCGAACATTCTAGGGACTGAAGTACACTCTATCTCTACCTAATCAGGAATATTTTAACACTTTCTAAACTCAGGCAAAAACTTATTATCAAGCACCGCCATAAGAAAAAACACAAAAACCCTAGCTATAGTAGAAGAACGATTCACATAAGACGAAAACTAGAAGAAGAAGAAGAGAACTGGAACTTACGAGACAAAGAGGGAGCTTGAAAAGCTGAGAAAGTCTTAATTTTGAAGGACGAAAGTAAAGAATGATGCCTGAGAACACAATATGCACAAAAGACGACCAAAGAGGATGAACTGACAGTTAAGTTTTTGACAAACCAGTCTTAAACACTCAAATGGCATTTTACACTTCTCGAGAAAGATTTGGCGCTTCAATATCTTATAGAAAGACGATCGCGCCCCTCCTATTTTAATAAATTATGGATACACCACTACTAAGAGTACTACATCCTTAGTCTCACTTAAAATCCACCGGTCCAAGCAATGGGCCAAAGATTTTAGGGGAAATTATGGGACCAATTTTATTCTCAGTCCACGAGAGTAGCCGACCTGACCCAACAATTTTAAAAAGTTGATTGGCCCAAATCGTGGGAATAATCTACGAGTATGTGCAAGCCACACAACCCCAAAACAGGGTCAATCCCCTATAATCTTGTGGAGATATTCAAAGGATTCATGGATCATCATGGACATCGTGGAGTTACTTGAAAAATTGCAATTCTACATCTATAAATTATAACCCCTCACTCGGGGCATGTAACCAAGCATATTGAGAGATGCTTAATAAAACAGTAGACCTCTCCGTGGACATAGGCAAGTTGGCGAACCACGTACATAGTTGTGTTGTGTTGTGTGTGTGATTATGTGCTTTCTTACTTGATTGTGATTATTCTTCGTAAAACCTCTGTTGTGATATTTTTTGATACCATAGTATCTCTACGGGTCGATAAACTAAATTAATTATTTCTAATTTTAATCCTAATTAATTATTTATCTAAGGCCATTATATCAATTTAAATTCAATTTAATTGAAACAAAGTAAATATAATGTAAATTAAATAGTCGGTATAATTTGTTCCTCATCAAATTAATTAAGTTTATTTTATAACTTACCAATTAATTAATTAGGTCCAAATTTTATATGAGGTGATATCAATTAATAATGGCCAAAAATAAATGCAATCACATAAATAAGGACATACTCATTTAACGTGGAAACCAAGTCAAGAAAAAACCACAGGCACTCACCCCAAATATAAGTTCACTAGAACAAAAAAACTTAAGGAATCACAATCGGACAAACGCAACTTACAACCCTTAATTTGACCACAACGACAAATCGTTGTCATTTCGAACCTTCAACCTCTGCAATAGTACTTTTGTCAATCTCCACCGCATACCTGACTTGATAGCCATTGTTATCAATTTTATAAAATATCGCAAGTGCACAGGCTATTATAGAATAACGAGTGTAAGTACGGATCGAACCCACGAGGATTTGTCAATTTTGATTATTAAAAGAATTGCAACTGTTCAACTAGATCAAATGGGATAGAGAATAATTATAAACTACACTAAATAAAAGCAACTACGATAAATGAGAGTAACACAAGATATTTGTAAACAATTAGGATTCGAGGTCCATTTATCACGAAACTAATATTGCACACTAATTTAACGTTGCCATTCCCTTTTTATAACTCAAATTAAACTGACTCTCACCACGTTTAATCAGGAAAATATGACAGTTACGTCTGAAATATGTTTAACGTCTCTAATAGACGGCTAAAATCCATATCCCCTTAGAAAATACAAGTTTTAAAATTCGCAAATGTATTTAAGCATGGATTATCAAAACAATCAAAGTGCAAGTATAATCCATAAAAAAATTACTATCTTTAAATTTCAAAACTTGATTGATAAGATAATTTTGAAGGTTTTAAAACACACTCTCGTGTCGCTTTAAAATGAATACCGAATCTTTAATAACAATTAAAACAAGTAGGGAATAAATAACGCTAAAATTAACGTGACAACATTAGCTAACTATGATAAACTTTACCCTACTCCTAATATAAGAATCAAGCGACCATAAAGAAAGAGAAATTGCAAGAATGAGTAGAGATCTTCATTAATAACCTAAACTTACAAATAGTTCTCTCACAACAATCTTCAATCCTCTAAAAAAAAGGAAAAAAACTTGACCCTCAAATTGATTACAATCACTGAAAGTTGCTCCCCGAAATCCTCCATGAAATTCCTCTCTAATTGTCTACGAAATTATGAACCCAAGGATTCTTTTTATAGGACAAGTGGCGAGGTATTTGAGTTGTGGTGGGACTCTTTCTGATTGGATGAATGGTGTTTGTAGCGATATCTCCACCTCTTTAATCTTTGGATCGAAACTATTATCTTTTCTTGCTGAACACGCATATCGAGTTTCGTCCAGATCGAAGAATAAAAATTTCTGACTTTTTTATGATTTCACAAGTGTAAAAATAGCTTTTTTTCGAACGACCGTGAAAATCATCTTTTTCGCGCTTTTTTTGAATTGATCATCAATTTGCACCAAATTCCATCATCACATGCAAAAATTTCACTAGGCAACTTTTTTCACAAATTAGCACAAGAATATTATAAAATTATCGAAGTACCCATTTTTTACTCAAAATTGCCATTTTCAATATTAATTCAATAATTCTCGCATTTTTCCTCTTTTTAATAAAATAGTCCTAAGAACTTATTAAATACAATAAAATGGGACTAACAAAGTATAAATTTGGGTATAAAATATACAAAATAATGCACTCATCAAATACCCCCTAACCTAAACTTTGCTAGTCCTTGAGCAAAACTAAAATTTAAAATCTAACTCACTTTCGTAGGAATCATGATTTCACTTAGCATATGCAATAAGCCGTTAAACCCCCAGGTTACCCTAGTGGACGAGTTTTGTCTCGTGAGGGTCTGCAGTGAATATACTCACAAAATTCAAAAAAATTGACTCAATACAAAAGACTCAAAAGTAATATAATCAAGTTTGACTGAAAACTTTATAAATATAGTAGAACTTCACTTTTTAATCTCAACTTATCGTGTGCATGTGCATAGACAATATAACTGTCCATTTCAAAAGATTTGATCGTTACATTTCTTATCCGAAAGTTCATTTTGATTTCAAAATCTCTCGGGATGCACTCATAATCAAACACTCGAAAATCGATTATTTTCTCTCGGTGTATGTGAATAAAAAGGTAAATTTATATGAATAAATTTCACATATACATGATCAAAAATGGATTTTTTTTATAATGGATGAATATGATCTCATGAATGAAAAATCGATTACTTGTTGAAAACGTTGAATCGCACAATAGATCCTATTCATCTTCTCTCCACACTATAACTAACTTCCTTCGAGATCGATTAGGACTTGCTTTGGTTGTATTGTAGGCTCGGGTTTCACTAGAAAGAATGGTTTTTTGACGTTCAAAATTTCTGAGAATATAGAGATTTTTCAGTATTTTGACTTTCAAGCACTTTTTCTCACCTCCATTTTTCTTTTCTCTTTCCTTTTTCTTTTCAACTCACATTTTTTTCTTTTATTTTCACATATTATTTTTGCAACCTCCTTTTCTTTTGGCATTTTTCCAACCGTAATTTTACCCTAGTATTCTCAGAAAATGAGTATGGCTTCTTTTTATGGGCTTTAAACTCCTAGTTGGAGTTAGGTAGGATAATGAGTTATCAACAAATAGGAATATTTTCTTTTTGGCTCAAATAGGCTTGTAACATAATAATGTAAAAATTGTGGAGTTAGGCTTAATTTTGTCCTTTCAAATAATGGCCTAATCTCATTTCTCAAGTTTCATTAAGTTGATTTTTGTCTCAAGACGACTTACTAAGACTTCCAGTGCATTGGATTCACAATTTGCTTTTTTTTTCCAGTAATTGAACAAAATTTTGAATTTGAGATCATCAATGAATTTATCACTGAAGGAAAATTTGAGTTATGTTAACTTCGATTGATTTAAATCTCTCAAAAATGATGAATGGAAAAATATCTTACCGGGATAAAATCTCCACATTTATTCGTTAAGCACGTTAACTTTCACCTCAATATCCATTTTCGATCATATTATTCGGCTAATGTGTAAAAATTTCATAAGTTGGGATATCGATGAATTAATTCTATATTAACAAATCGTTTCAAAACTCAATTATATTGAAAATCTTTTTGGATTTTGGAAAATTTTCTAATTTTTTAAAAAATACCATCCTTACCCTCAAACCTAAATTTTACATTGTCCTCAATGTATGCTTAAGTAAAAATAAATACAAAGAAAATAAAGTAAAGAAGTAAAATGATGATACATGTTAACTAAAACAAATAAAAATAACAAAAAAAAGGGGGAAAAAACCTACACTAATAATATACAAACCGTTGACAATTACCATCATCACCATAAATTAATAATCGAAATAGTTGTGGGTCATTCAAATTAATAAGCTGTATAGCACTTAGTGCCAAAACATCATAAATTTGAGAGCATGACCGCACAACATAAATTTCAATCTTATATCCATGGTCATAATGGTGCGCACTGACATCATTAATAATAAATAAATTTGAATCGCATGAATCATATGTCGATGCATCACATGGAGGTAATAAATTGCAATAAGGATCCAGATATTTACTATTCCTTTTTCGAAAATAGTCACGTAAAATTGGGGATGCATACTCCACTCCTAAATGTGAGATTTTATGAAAAACGAGAGAAGAAAAGGTATCACGGGGCGATACACTTTCTTCATAAAAAATAGGAGGACCGTCATAAATACTTGAAGTATCACTAAAATCGGATGACGAATCCTCAAATAAATTTTTTCACATATAAGGAGAATCAGCATTCGCAATTAAATTAGGAGCAAAATCTCGACAAACATCCAAATCATCACAAGTATTACACGTGTCAAGATTGTCAATTTTTTTCTCCTCACAAAATTGATTATCCCCAATTAATTCATGATTATTTTTAGAAATATCATCATTATACCGTTTGTTCACCTCTCTCCAATTGATACACTTTGGTGGACCAATAGTAATTACAGGGGTTGGAGTCTCATCCATACCTTCTTTAATTTTTAAAATGACTACTGACCCATCTGAATTAAATTGAAATACGTAGTCATCTAGATTTTTAGTATTTTGTAAAAACAAGTTCACAGGATCAATTGAGGAATATGAGAAGGATGACGGAATAATAATATGAGGATCACCCATTGCAATTTATAACACATGAATTTATTTATTTTGGATAGCTCCTACTCTTTGACAAAGGGAGAATTTAAAAGACGACCAAATACGATTGTCTCCTCTAATTCCGATTTCACCTCCAGGTAGGTGGTCGGTACGAAGACTCATTAAAAACCACCAATCCTAGACAAGGTGAAACGAAATCGATTTGACAAGTTCGCGTTGGAGTAGCTTTTAATTCTATCATTGTTAAGAGTTTTTTTATTTTATGAAATTTTTACTAAAAAAAATGCAAAAAATAAAACAAACTAGTCCGAAAGTCACATCTTCTTTTTTTAAAAAAAATTGTCAAATCCCCGACAACGGCGCTAAAAACTTGTTGTCAATTTTATAAAATACCGCAAGTGCACAGGCTATTATAGAATAACGAGTGTAAGTACGGATCAAACTATGAGGATTTGTCAATTTTAATTATTAAAAGAATTACAACTGTCAAACTAGATCAAATGGGGTAGAGAATAATTATAGATTACACTAAATTAAAGCAACTACGATAAATGAGAGTAACACAAGAGATTTGTAAACAGTTAGGATTCGAGGTCTATTTATAACGTAACTAATATTGCACACTAATTTAACATTGTCATTCCCTTTTTATAACTCAAATTAAGTCGACTCTCGCCGCGTTTAATTCGAAAAATATGACAGTTATGTCTGAAATATTTTTAACGTCTCTAATAGACGGCTAAAATCCTTATTCCCTTAGAAAATACAAGTTTTAAAATTCGCAAATCTATTTAAGCATGGACTATCAAAACAATCAAAGTGCAAGCATAATCCATAAAAAATTACTATCTTTAAATTTCAAAACTTGATTGACGAAATAATTTTGAAGGTTTTAAAACACACTCTCGTGTCACTTTAAAATGAATACCGAATCTTTAATAAAAATTAAAAAAAGTAGGGAATAAACAACGATAAAATTAATGTGACAATCTTAGATAACTATGATAAACTTCACCATACTCCTAATATAAGAATCAAGCTACCATAAAGAAAGAGAAATTCACTACACCAAATCCTGCGAATGGTCACGCCTAGTTGGTCACGACCCAAGTCCCTGACCAGCTTGTCGCGGACTTGGGCCGTGACCATCTTAATTTTTGGCGTGACCATATTAATTACTATACTAAGTCATGGATGCTCTGGAAGTGGTCACAGAACAAATCCCTGACCACTGCGAGTCACGAATTTGGGCCGTGTCCAGGTCGTGACCATATTTGCACCAAAATTACCTCCAAAATGGGTTGCAGATGGATCACGGACTTGGGCCGTGACCATAGGCACGACGAAGCACAAAACATACACATATGGGGTCACGACTTGGGGCCGTGACCATTTCCTTGTGTGGGTCATGGACTTGAGCCGTGACCATAGGCATGACAAAACACAAAACATACACATATGGGGTTACGGCTTGGGGCCGTGACCATTTCCTGGTGTGGGTCACGGCTATGGGCCGTGACCAATCGTCAATCGTCCACATTAGTAGGCTTCATTTATGGGTTACCCTTTCTATGTCACGGCTCTAGGTTGTGACCACTGTCAATCCTAATAATAAAAGAAGCGCCTCATATTTTCATTTCCCCGCCTCATATCTCATCTTCTTTCGCATTATGTCTTCGCTGATGGCATATTCCAATACACTGTAAACATTTTGAATAAACACGCCACCAAATATTTGTTATGAATTTTGGTTTTTGATGGTTTATATGGGAATGAGCAGGTGGTGATGGGTGGTGCTCCGGGTTCGATTGGCTTTGGGTTCTCAGCTGGGTTTGTATAAGAATGAGAAGGTGGAGACTGGTGGTGCTCCGGGTTCGATTGGCTTTGGGTTCTCAGCTGGGTTTATATGGGAATGAGAAGGTGGTGACGGGTGGTGCTCCCGGTTCGATTGGCTTTGGGTTCTCAGTTGGGTTTGGCAAGTATCGGTTTAAAATCGGGTTGTGGCTGCCGAATATTGGGTTTGCGCCTGTTCAAATCGGGTTGAAGTTGGGTGGATAAGTATCGAGTTAAGAGGTTTATTGTGGGTTTCATTCGGGTGTCGGTAGTTCTGGGTCTGGGTCGAAGTTGGTAAGGTTTGATTGGGTCGAGCAGATTAGGGGGTTTGGGTAATGGGTCTATGTTCATATGGGTTCTCAGGTCGAGATTCGGGTCTTTGGTTTCTCCAGGTGTAGCAGGTATGCAGTGTCTTGGTTTGGAGTTATGACTCACGGATTCAAGCTGGATTGTGTCACTGCTGGTGGTTATGGGCTTACGGCGATTTCACGGGTTTGGATATGTGTTGGTTCATCATATCTCCTCTTTTTTTCCAGATCTGCTTGTGATAAATACATTTTAATACCGCCTGGTTAAACATTTTTTACTTATTTATTTAGAACCAGTAAGTTTGCGTTTATTTATTTTGTTTTTGCTGTGGTTTGTTGCGCTTTAGGTTTGCCGAATTCGCCTAATTCTTTAGTTTTATTTGTTTATCAATTGATTTATATATTAGGATATGCCAATTTTTTCAAGATATGCTTGTGAAGCTATTCATAAGTTATGAATATTAATTCATTGTTGGATAAAAAATCAGTAGCCAATGGGGATATATTAGTAATGAATATTAAAAAAAAATTTGTTCCGATTCTAACAAAATCTTCTTCAAAACGTCTCTTATCTTCTCCATGTTAGTCTCTCTCCAACAACAAATGATCGAAGGTTCAGGCGTTATCTTCTTTTTCCTTATTTTCGTTTGATCATTTTCAAATTAGCTCTTTTATGTGAATTTCTGATTAGGCTGTTGAGGCATCATCTTCGACTAACGATACGGCGTTATCTCCGGAGGTTTTGAAGGCGGATTTGAAGGAGAAATGTGTCGATGTTATCTTTGGGTTCGATCTATTTTTTTGTTTATTTGCATATAAATTCTTTGACTTTATTGGATTTTGGTTCTTTTGACTGATTGATTGGTGCTTTGGGCAGATGATTTTGGCATATGACTTTGTTGGTGGTTTTGTGTTGCGATTTGGTGCGATTTTTCGTTTTCGTAGATTCTTTCCCGACAAAGAAGTATAATTGGCTTCAGAAATTCTCAATGAGCTTGTTAAGGTTAGCTCTACAACACTTCACTAGCTACATTGGGGTGTCTGCCCTTTTAACAGTCTTCCATTTGGAATCCTGAAAATTAACAAAGAAATAGAGAGTTAAAAATTATTTCAAGGTTTTTGTTTAGGTTTTCATCACATGTTTTCACTCCCTCCCTACCAGAGCAACTTTGGTATAATTTTGTTGGTAGTAGGTAAACAGTAATGCAATATCTGAAATCATTTTGGCACTCTTATTTCCATTTTTTATTTATTGAAACTAAAGTAGATGGTGGGTGAAAGTAGAATGATTTTTAAGGTTACTAATAACTCTTCTTTCATTTGTATACAAATGAGATAAAGTTTAGACCATGCCCAGTTGTCTTGGCATCTTTTTCTGGTGGCCCAAAAGCGTGTATGTACAAGGTTCTCTAGGTAATTGTCTTAGATAACTTGTATGAGAATGTGTTTAATGGTGAATTTAACTTTCCTTTCGCTTTTATTATGAGTTCAGATAGATCAATTTTAATAATTTTTTTCTCTTTTGGTTGCAGATAATAAAGGGGAAATGTGAGAAACATTTGAATCTGGTATGTTTTATTCATCTTATATGTATGGGTGTTTCAATAACATTTTCAGTTTTCACCATACATACCCTAGAGATGCAGTCTCCCAGAGGTTGTATAAAAATTAATAATCGTGTTCCCAATTAATATACCAAAGTTCTGGGTGGGGGAAGGGGGTGAATAACATACTAACGGTATAAAAATTTGTGTTGTTATTTTATCTGAGATATATGGGACAATTGTTCAATTCTGTAAATAGATGGTAAAAGAACTATAATACTGTTCTCATGTTGTGTTTGTGTTGCAATTAAGACTCGCGTCAATCGTCTTATCGTGTCTTGTCGTCGTGTTATTCATGTTTTACTTATATTTTTGTTTTATTCATGTCTTTACTTTGCTACTTTAAATATGAATCGCAAACACGTGTGCAAATTAATAACTGTATCGTTTATGAATTTATCATGTATAAAATGAGAAATGATCCAACTATAGTGAGATATTGTGATTATGAGTATGTGTTTTATCACGTAGATGATAGAAGGAGTACGGGATAATTATTAGTTGTTGGTTTGGTTGTAGTTGGATACTATGTTGGATTTCTTTGATTGATAATACACATATACTTTTAAACTCTCTTACAATAAAACCTAACAACACGTTACATAAAAAAAATGGCATTAGAGGGTGAAACCCCGAAACAACCCTTGAAGGACCCCGTAAGAGGCATCAACACCTCGCACGGGACCAATGTAACTCATAGGAATTGACCGCGCAGCCACGGGACTCCCATTTTGAGAATACATCGATAATTTGAATATTACTAAACTTAGGCTTAAAAACATGGCGTTAGTGGGTGAAAACCCGAAACAGTCTCCGAACGTCCCCGTGAGTGGCACCAACATCTCGTACGGGACTAATGTAACTCATAGGAACTTACCGCGCGATCATGGGACTCCTGGTTTGAGAATACGGCGATAATTTAAAAATATCAGGACGTAGGCAAAACATGGCGTTAGTGGGTAAAAACCCAAAATAGCCCCCGAACAGCCCTGTGAGTGGCACCAACACCACGTACGTGACCAATGTAACTCATAGGAACTGACCACACGATCACACGACCCCCGATTTGAGAATACGATGAGAATTTGAAAATATAAGCACTTAGACTTAAAAACATGGGGTGAGGGGGTGAAAACCCAAAACAGCCCCCGAACGACCCCGTGGGAGGCACCAACACCTCCCACGGGACCGATGTAACTCGTAGGAACTGACAACGCAACCACGGGACTCCCAGTTCGAGAATACGACGGTAATTTAAATATTTCCAGACTTAAGCTTAAAAACATGGCGTTTAAAGGTAAAAATCCAAAACAGTCCCCGTACGGCCCCGTGGGTGGCACCAAAACCTCACGCGGGACCAATGTAAGTCGTTGGAACTAATCGTGCAGCCACGGAACTCCCGATTTGAGAATATTACGATAATTTGAATATTTCTAGATTTAGGCCTTAAACATGGCGTTTAAAGGTAAAAACCCAAAATAGCCCCCGTACGTCCCCGTGGGTGGCACCAACACCTCCTACGAGACCAATGTAACTCGTTGGAACTGCCTGCGCAGCCATGGGACTCCCGGTTTGAGAATAAGACATTAATTTGAAAATTTCTAGACTTAGGCTTAAAAACATGGCGTTTAAAGGTAAAAGTTCGAAACAGCCCCTGTACTGCCCCGTAGGTAGCACCAACACCTCCCACGGGACCAATGTAACTCATTGGAACTACTCGTCCAGCCACAGGACTCCCGATTTGAGAATACGATGGTAATTTGAATATTTCTAGACTTAGCCTTAAAAACATGGCGTTAGTGGGTGAAAACTCGAAATAACCCCCGAACAGCCCCGTGAGTGGTACCAACACCATGCATGGGAGCAATGTAACTCATAGGAACTGATAGCGCAATCACGGGATCCTCGGCTTGAGAATACAATGAGAATTTGAAAATATGAGGTTAGAGGGTGAAAACCCAAAATAACCCCTGAATATCCCCGTGGGAGGCACCAATACCTCCCCCGGGACCAATGTAACTCGTAGGAACTGACCAAGTAACCACGGGACTTTCGGCTTGAGAATATGATGGTAATTTGAATATTTCTAGACTTAGGCTTAAAAATATGGCATTTATAGGTAAAAACCCGAAACAGCCCCCGTACGGCCCTATGGGTGGTACCAACACGTCCCACTGGACCAATGTAGCTCGTAGGAACTGACCATGCAGTCGCGGGACTCCCGGTTTGAGAATATGACGATAATTTGCATATGAATAGACTTAGGCTTAAAAACACGATATTAGATGGTGAAAATCCAAAATAGCCCCCGAATGGCCCCGGGACCAATGTAACTCCTAGGAACTGACCGTGGGACTCCCAGTTTTAGAATACGACGGTAATTTGCATATTCCTAGAGTTAGACTTAAAAACATGACCTTAGAGGGTGAAAACCCAAAACATCCTTCGAACGGCCCCGTGGGAGGCACCAACACCTCCCATGGGACCAATGTACCCCTTAGGAACTGACCGCGTAGCCACGGGACTCCCGGCTTGAGAATACGAGGGTAATTTGCATATTTCTAGACTTAAGCATAAAGACATGGCGTTTAAAGGGAAAAACCTGAAACAACCCCCGTACGACCCTGTGGGTGGCACCAACACCTCCCACGGGACCAATGTAACTCTTTGGAACTGCCCGCACAGCCACGGGACTCCCGGTTTGAGAATACAACAGTAATTTAAATATTTCTAGACTTAGGCTTAAAAATATGGCGTTAGTGGGTGAAAACCCAAAACAACCCCCGAACGGCCCCGTGAGTGGCACCAACACCTCGAACGGGTCCAATGTAACTCGTAGGAACTTACTGTGCGATCACGGGTCTCATGGTTTGAGAATATGATGATAATTTGTATATTTCTAGACTTAGCCAAAGCATGACGTTAATGGGGGAAAACCCAAAATAGCCCCCGAACTGCGCCGTATGAGGCACTAACACCTCCTTCGGGACCAAAGTAACGCGTAGGAACTGACCACGCAGCCGCATGACTCCCGATTTGTGAATACGATGATAATTTGCATATTTATAGACTTACGCTTAAAAGCATGGTGTTAGAGGGTGAAAATGCAAAACATCCCCGTGGGAGGCACCTACACCTCCCATGGGACCAATGTAGCTCATAGGAACTGACCGCGCAGTCGCGAGACTCTCGGTTTGAGAATACGATAGTAATTTGCATATTTCTAGACTTAGGCTTAGAAACATGGCGTTAGAGGGTGAAAATCCAAAACAGCCCTGTACGGCCCGTGGGTGGCACCAACACCTCCCATGGGACCAATGTAACTCGTAGGAACTGTCCGCATAGCCACGGGACTCCTGATTTGAGAATACGACGGTAATTTCTATATTTCTAGACTTAGGCTTCAAAACATGGCGTTTAAAGGGAAAAACAGAAACAACCCCCGTACGGCATCGTTGGTGGCACCAACACCTCCCACGGGACTAATGTAACTCGTTGGAACTGCCCGTGCAGCCACGGGACTCCCGGTTTGAGAATACGATGGTAATTTGAATATTTCTAGACTTAGGCTTAAAAATAAGGTGTTAGTGTGTGAAAACCCGAAACAACCCCCGAACGGCCCTGTGAGTGGCACCAACACCTCGCTTGGGTCCGATGTAACTCATAGGAACATACCACGCGATCACGGGACTCCCGATTTGAGAATACGATGATAATTTGCATGTTTTTAGACTTAGGCAAAAGATGACGTTAGTGGGGGAAAACTCGAAATAGCCCCGAACGGCCCCGTAGGAGGCACCAACACCTCCCACTGGACCAATGTAACTCGTACGAACTGACCACGCAGCCACGGGACTCCCGGTTTGAGAATACAACGATAATTTGCATATTTATGGACTTAGGCTAAAAAACATGGCGTTAGAGGGTGAAAATCCAAAACAACCCCCGAACGGTCCCGTCTCCCACGGGACAATGTTGCTCGTAGGAACTGACCGCGCATCCCTGGGACTCCAAGTTTTAGAATACGATGATAATTTGCATATTACTAGACTTAGGCTTAAAAACATGGCCTTAAAGGGTGAAAACCCAAATTAGCCCCCGAACGGTCCCGTAGGAGGCACCAACACCTCCCACGGGACTAATGTAACTCGTAGGACCTTACTGCGCGATCATGAGACTCCCGGTTTGAGAATACGACAATAATTTAAAAATATCAGGAAGTAGGCAAAACATGGCATTAGTGGGTGAAAACCCTAAATAACCCCCGAACGGCCCCGTGAGTGGCACCAACACCACGCACGGGACTAATGTAACTCATAGGAACTGACCGCGCGATCACGCGACCCCCGATTTGAGAATACGATGAGAATTTGAAAATATAAGCACTTAGACTTAAAAACATGGGGTGAGGGGGTGAAAACCCAAAACGGCCCCGTGGGAGGCACCAACATCTCCCACGGGACCGATCTAACTCGTAGGAATAGACAGCGCAACCACGGGAGTCCCGGTTTGAGAATATGACAGTAATTTGAATATTTCCAGACTTAAGCTTAAAAACATGGCGTTTAATGGTAAAAATCCGAAACAGTCCCTGTACGGCCCCGTGGGTGGCACCAACACCTCCCACGGGACCAATGTAACTCGTTGGAACTAACCGCGCAGCCACGGAACTCCCGATTTGAGAATATGATGGTAATTTGAATATTTCTAGATTTAGGCTTAAAAACATGACGTTTAAAGGTAAAAACCCAAAACAGCCCCCGTACGTCCCCGTGGGTGGCACCAACACCTCCTACAAGACCAATGTAACTCGTTGGAATTGCCCGCGTAGCCACGGGATTCCCGGTTTGATAATAAGACGTTAATTTGAGTATTTCTAGACTTAGGCTTAAAAACATGGCGTTTAAAGGTAAAAGTTCGAAACAACCCCCGTACAGCCCCGTGGTGGCACCAACACCTCCCACGGGACTAATGTAACTCATTGGAACTACTCGTCCAGCCACGGGACTCCCGATTTGAGAATACAATGGTAATTTGAATATTTCTAGACTTGGCCTTAAAAACATGGCGTTAGTGGGTGAAAACTCGAAACAGCCCCCGAACGGCCCCGTGAGTGGCACCAACACCGCGCACGGGACCAATGTAACTCATAGGAACTGATCGCTCAATCACGGGACCCCCGGTTTCAGAATAAAATGAGAATTTGAAAATATGAGGTTAGAGGGTGAAAACCCAAAACAACCCCCGAATATCCCCGTGGGAGGCACCAATACCTCCCCCGGGACCAATGTAACTCGTAGGAACTGACCAAGTAACCACGGGACTTTCGACTTGAGAATATGATGGTAATTTGAATATTTCTAGACTTAGGCTTAAAAATATGGCGTTTAAAGGTAAAAACTCGAAACAACCCCTGTACGGCCCCGTGGGTGGTACCAACACCTCCCACTGGATCAATGTAGCTCATAGGAACTGACCACACAGCCGCGGGACTCCCGATTTGAGAATATGATGATAATTTGCATATTTATCGTCTTAGGCTTAAAAACACGATGTTAGAGGGTGAAAACCCAAAACAACCCCCGAACGGCCCCGTGGGAGGCACCAACACCTCCCACGGGACCAATGTAACTCCTACGAACTGACCGCGGAGTCGCGGGACTCCCGGTTTTAGATTACGATGGTAATTTGCAAATTTCTAGACTTAGGATTAAAAACATGGTCTTAGAGAGTGAAAACCCAAAACAACCTCCAAACGGCCCCGTGAGAGGCATCAATACTTTCCACGGGACCAATATAACCCGTAGGAACTGATCGCGTAGCCACGGGACTCCCGGTTTGAGAATACGACGGTAATTTGCATATTTATAGACTTAGGCATAAAAACATGGCGTTTAAAGGGAAAAACCTGAAACAACCCCCGTACGGCCCCGTGGGTGGCACCAACACCTCCCACGGGACCAATGTAACTCGTTGGAACTTCCCGCGCAGCCACGGGACTCCCGGTTTGAGAATACGACAGTAATTTGAATATTTCTAGACTTAGGCTTAAAAATATGACGTTAGTGGGTGAAAACCCAAAACAGCCCCCGAACGGCCCCGTGAGTGGCACCAACACCTCGCACGGGTCCAATGTAACTCGTAGGAACTTACCGCGCGATCACGGGTCTCCCGATTTGAGACTACGACGATAATTTATTTATTTCTAGGCTTAGGGAAAACATGGTGTTAGTGGGGAAAAACCCAAAATAGCCCCCGAACTGCGCCGTGGGAGGCACCAACACCTACCATGGGACCAAAGTAACTCGTAGGAACTGACCACGCAGCCGCGGGACTCCCGATTTGAGAATACGACGATAATTTGCATATTTATAGACTTAGGCTTAAAAACATGGTGTTAGAGGGTAAAAATCCAAAACAGCTTGGTGGGAGGCATCAACACCTCCCACGGGACCAATGTAGCTCGTAGGAACTGACCGCGCAGCCGCGGTACTCCCGGTTTGAGAATACGGCAGTAATTTACATATTTCTAGACTTAGGCTTAAAAACATGGCGTTAGAGGGTGAAAATCCAAAATAGCCCCCGTACGGCCCCGTGGTTGGCACTACCACCTCCCATGGGACCAATATAACTTGTAGGAACTATCCACATAGCCACGGGACTCCCGGTTTGAGAATACGACGGTAATTTTCATATTTCTAGACTTAGGCTTAAAAACATGACGTTTAAAGGGAAAAACCAGAAACAACCCCCGTACGGCACCGTGGGTGGCACCAACACCACCCACGGGACCAATATAACTCGTTGGAACTGCCCGCGCAGCCACGAAACTCCTGATTTGAGAATACGACGGTAATTTGAATATTTCTAGACTTAGGCTTAAAAACAAGGCGTTAGTGGGTGAAAACTCGAAACAACCCCCGAACGGCCCTATGAGTGCACCAACACCTCGCACGGGTCCAATGTAACTCGTAGGAACTTACCACGCGATCAAGGTACTCCCGATTTGAGAATACGATGATAATTTGCATATTTCTAGACTTAGGCAAAACATGACATTAGTGGGGGAAAACTCGAAATAGCCCCCGAACGGCCCCGTGGGAGGCACCAACACCTCCCACTGGATCAATGTAACTCGTAGGAACTGATCACGCAGCCACGGGACTCCCGGTTTGAGAATACAACGATAATTTGCATATTTATGGACTTAGGCTTAAAAAAAGGCGTTAGAGGGTGAAAATCCAAAAGAGCCCCCGAACGGTCCCGTGGGAGGCACTAATACGCCCACGGGACCAATGTAGCTCGTAGGAACTGACCGCGCAGCCGCGGGACTCCAGGTTTTAGAATACGACGGTAATTTGCATATTTTTAGACTTAGGCTTAAAAACATGGCCTTAGAGGGTGAAAACCCAAAATAAGCCCCGAACGGTCCCGTGGGAGGCACCAACACCTCCCATGGGACAAATGTAACTTGTAGGAATTGCCCACGCAGCCGCGGGATTCCCGCTTTTAGAATACATCGGTAATTTTCATATTTCTAGACTTAGGCATAAAAACATGGCGTTAGAGGGTGAAAACCCAAAATAGCCCCCGAACGGCCCCGTGGGAGGCACCAAAACCTCCCACGGGACTAATGTAACTAGTAGGAACTGACCGAGCAGCCACAGGACTCCCGATTTGAGAATACGATGGTAATTTGCATATTTCTAGACTTAGGCATAAAAACATGGCGTTTAACGGGAAAAACCTGAAACAACCCCCGTACGGCCCCATGGGTGGCACTAACACCTGCCACGAGACCAATGTAACTCGTTGGAACTGCTTGCACAGCCATGGGACTCCCGGTTTGAGAATACGACGGTAATTTGAATATTTCTAGACATAGGCTTAAAAATATGGCGTTAGTGGGTGAAAACCCGAAACTACCCCTGAACGGCCCCGTGAGTGGCACAAACACCTCGCACGGGTCCAATGTAACTTGTAAGAACTTACTGCGCGATCACGGGAATCTCGGTTTGAGAATACAACGATAATTTTCATATTTCTAGACTTAGGAAAAACATGGCGTTAGTGGGGGAAAATTCGAAACAACCCCTTAACGGCCCCGTGGGAGGCACCAACACCTCCCACGGGACCAATGTAACTCGTAGGAACTGACCACGCAGCTGGGAGAGTCCCGATTTGAGAATATGATGATAATTTACATATTTCTAGACTTAGGCTTAAAAACATGGTGTTAGAGGGTGAAAACTCGAAACAGCCACCGAACGGCTCCGTGGGTGGCACCAACACCTCCCACGGGACCATTGTAACTCGTAGGAACTTACCAGGCAGCCGCGGGACTTTTGATTTTAGAATGCGATGGTGATTTACATATTTCTAGACTTAGGCTTAAAAGCATGGCGTTAGAGGGTGAAAATTCAAAACAGCCCCCGAACAGCCCCGTGGGTGGCACCAACACCTCCCACGGGACCAATGTAACTCGTAGAAACTGATCGCGCAGCCGCAGGACTCTCGATTTGAGAATACGACAATAATTTTCATATTTATGGACTTTGGCTTAAAAACATGGCGTTAGAGGGTGAAAACCCAAAACAGCCCCCGAACGTCCCCGTGGGAGGCAACAACACCTCCCACGAGACCAATGTAGCTCGTAGGAACTGATTGCACAGCCACATGACTCTCGATTTTAGAATACAACGATAATTTGCATATTTCTAGACTTAGGCTTAAAAGCATGGCGTTAGAGGGTGAAAACCCAAAACAGCCCCCGAACGGCCTCGTGGGAGGCACCAACACCTCCCACGGGAGAAATGTAACTCGTAGGAACTAATAGTGCAGCCACGGGACTCCCTATTTGAGAATACGATGGTAATTTGCATATTTTAAGACTTAGGCATAAAAACATGGCGTTTAAAGGGAAAAACCTGAAACAGCCCCCCTACGGCCCCGTGAGTGGCACCGACACCTCGCACGGGTCTAATGTAACTCTTAGGAACTTACCGCGCGATCACGAAACTCCCGATTTGAGAATACGATGATAATTTCCATATTTCTAGACTTAGGCAAAACATGGCATTAGGGGGAAACTCGAAACATCCCCCGAACGGCCCCGTGGGTGGCACCAACACTACCCACGGGACCAATGTAACTCGTAGGAACTGACCGCGCAGTCGCGGGACTCCCGGTTTGAGAATACGATGATAATTTGCATATTTATAGACTTAGGTTTAAAAACATGGTGTTAGAGGGTGAAAACCCAAAATAGCCCCCGAACGGCCCCATGGGAGGCACCAACACCTCCCACGGGACCAATGTAGCTCGTAGGAACTGACCGGGCAGCCGCGGGACTCCCGCTTTTAGAATACGATAGTAATTTACATATTTCTAGACTTAGGCTTAAAAACATGGCGTTAGAGGGTAAAAACCCAAAACAACCCCTGAACGGTCCCGTAGGAGGCACCAACACCACCCACGGGACCAATGTGGCTCATAGGAACTGACCGCGTAGCTGTGGGACTCCCGGTTTGAGAATACGCCAGTAATTTGCATATTTCTAGACTTAGGCTTAAAAACATGGTGTTAGAGGGTGAAAATCCAAAACAGCCCCCGAACGGCCCCGTGGGTGGCACCAACACCTCCCACGGGACCAATGTAACTCGTAGGAACTGGCCACATAGCCTCGGGACTCCCATTTTGAGAATACAATGAAAATTTGCATATTTATAGACTTAGGCTTTAAAACATGGAGTTAGAGGGTGAAAACCCATAATAGTCCCCGAACGGCCCCGTGGGAGGCACCAACACCTCCCACGGGACCAATGTGGCTTGTAGGAACTGACCGCGCAGCCGCGGGACTCCCACTTTCAGAATACGATTGTAATTTGAATATTTCTAGATTTGGCTTAAAAACAAGACGTTAGTGGGTGAAAACCCGAAACAACCCCCGAACGGCCCTGTGAGTGGCACCAACACCTCGCACGGGTGCAATGTAACTCGTAGGAACTTACCACGCGATCACGGGACTCCCAGTTTGAAAATATGACGATAATTTGTATATTGCTAGACTTGGGCAAAACATGGCATTAGTGGGGAAAAACTCGAAACAGCCCCCGAATGGCCCCGTGGGAGGCACCAACACCTCCCACTGGACCAATATAACTCGTAGGAACTGGCCATGCAGCCACGGGACTCCCGATTTGTGAATACGATGATAATTTGCATATTTATGGACTTAGGCCTAAAAACATGGCGTTAGAGAGTGAAAATCCAAAACAACCCCCGAACGATCCCGTGGGAGGCACCAACACCTCCCACGTGATCAATGTAGTTCGTAGGAACTGACCGCGCAGCCGCGGGACTCCCGGTTTTAGAATATGACGGTAATTTCTATATTTCTAGACTTAGGCTTAAAAACATGGCGTTTAAAGGGAAAAACCAGAAATAGCCCCCGTACGGCAGCGTGGGTGGCACCAACACCTCCCACGGGACCATTGTAACTCGTTGGAACTGCCCGCGCATCCACGGGACTCCCGGTTTGATAATACGATGATAATTTGAATATTTCTAGATTTGGCTTTAAAACAAGGCGTTAGTGGGTGAAAACTCGAAACAACCCCCGAACGGCCCTGTGAGTGGCACCAACACCTCGCACGGGTCCAATGTAACTTGTAGGAACTAACCGCGCAGCCACGGGACTCCCAGTTTGAGAATACAATGGTAATTTTCCTATTTCTAGACTTAGGCATAAAAATAGGACGTTTAAAGGGAAAAACCTGAAACAGCCCCCGTACAGCCCCGTGGGTGGCACCAACACCTCCCACGGGACCAATGTAACTCGTTGGAACTGCTCGCGCAGCCACGGGACTCCCGGTTTGAGAATACGAAGGTAATTTGTATATTTCTAGACTTAGGATTAAAAACATGGCGTTAGTGGGTGAAAAATCGAAACAACCCCCGAATGGCCCCATGGGAGGCACCAACACCTCCCACAGGATCAATGTAACTCGTAGGAACTGACTGCGCAGCCACGAGACTCCCGGTTTGAGAATACGATGGAAATTTGCATATTTATAGACTTAGGCTTAAAAACATGGCGTTAGAGAGTGAAAACCCAAAACAGCCCCCGAACGGCTCTGTGGGTGGCACAAACTCCTCCTACGGGACCAAAATAACTCGTAGGAACTGACCGTGCAGCCGCAGGACTCCCGGTTTGAGAATACAACGGTAATTTACCTATTTCTTGATTTAGGGTTAAAAACATGGCGTTAGAGGGTAAAAACCCAAAACAGCCCCCGAACGGCCCCGTGGGAGGCACCAACACCTCCCACGGGACTATTGTTGCTCTTAGGAACTGACCGCGTAGCCGCGGGACTTTCGATTTTAGAATACGACGGTAATTTGCATATTTATAGACTTAGGCTTAAAAACATAGCGTCAGAGGGTGAAAATCCAAAACAGCCCCCGAACGGCCCGTGGGTGGCCCCAACACCTCCCACGGGACCAATGTAACTCGTAGGAACTGATCGCGCAATCACGGGACTCCCGGTTTGAGAATACGACGGTAATATCCATATTTCTAGACTTAGGCATAAAAACATGGCGTTTAAAGGGAAAAGCCTGAAACAGCCCCCGTACGGCCCCGTGGGTGGCACAAACACCTTCCATGGGACCAATGTAACTCGTTGGAACTGCCCGCGCAGCCCCGGGACTCCCGGTATGATAAGACGACGGTAATTTTAATATTTCTAGACTTATGCTTAAAACATGACGTTAGTGGGTGAAAACTCGAAACAACCCTCGAACGGCCCCGTAAGTTGCACAAACACCTCGCACGGGTCCAATGTAACTCGTAGGAACTTACCGCGCGATCACGGGACTCTCGGTTTGAGAATACGACGATACTTTGCATATTTATAGACTTAGGCAAAACATGGCGTTAGGGGGGAAACTCGAAACAGCCCCCGAACGGTCCCGTGGGTGGCACCAACATCGCCCACGGGACCAATGTAACTCGTAGGAACTGACCGCGGGACACCCGGTTTGAGAATACGACAATAATTTGCATATTTATAGACTTAGGCTTAAAAACATGGTGTTAGAGGGTGAAAACCCAAAACAACCCCCGAACGGCCCCATGGGAGGCACCAACACCTCCCACGGGACCAGTGTAGCTTGTAGGAACTGATCGGGCAGCCGCGGGACTCCCGGTTTTAGAATACGACAGTAATTTACATATTTCTAGACTTAAACTTAAAAACATGGCGTTAGAGGGTGAAAACCCAAAACAGCCCTCGAACGGCCCTGTGGGAGGTACCAACACCTCCCACGGGACCAATGTGACTCGCACGAACTGACCCCGCAGCCGCGGGACTCTCGGTTTGTGAATACGACGATAATTTGCATATTTCTAAACTTAGGCTTGAAAACATGGTGTTACAGGGTGAAAACCCGAAACAGCCCCCGAACGGCCCGGTGGGTGGCACAACACCTCCCACGGGACCAATGTTACTCGTAGGAACTGACCGCGCAGCCGCGGGACTCCCGGTTTGAGAATACGACGATAATTTGCATATTTCTAGACTTAGGCTTAAAAACATTGATATGTTGATAATCTTAACTCATATATGAAATTTTTCAGCTTTATTAAAGTTTTTGTAAAACTACTTGGTTACTGATATTTTTTTTATATCCTATCATTTGTAGGATTTTTGCACGTGGAACAAAAGAAGGAGGCAATGGTTTACAACATGAAGATTGTTTATATGTTGTGGACATTCAGGATTATGTTTTTTATGTGTAACAGCCGTGCGAGCTTTTATAATTTTATTGTTGAATTTTATGTCCGTGCGGGCTTTATAATAAGCAGGTTTTACTTTTACCCGGTTTGGAATGTCAAGAAAATAGAGGAAGCTCTGCCCAATTTTTTTTTGGCCTGTGAATTATTAAGACGTGTAATATTTTTAAGTTTGTATATATATATTTGTTTATTAACAACGTTCTCGATTCGTAATTTGTGATTTTTTTTATTGTTTTGCCAATAATAAATATTTGTAACACCTCGTACGCGTTCAACGTTACACGTAGCAACCGACGGTGCACTCACATGACCTCCAGATTTAGGATTGGACCAAAAAAATACATTTTTTTAAAAATTATAGTTAAATATGGTCATGGACTTTGTCCATGACCATTTTTATTTTTTCCGTCGCGCATAAAAATGGTCCCGTCACGGTTATGGGTCGCGACCCAAGTCCGCGATCAATTTGTCACGATTATGGGTCACGGACTTGGGCCGCGACTATTTTTTTTCCATTTTTTATCACGGTTGTAGGTCACGGATGAGGGCCGCGACCAATTTTTTTATATTTTTTTGTCACGGTCGTGGGTCGCTGACTTTGGCCGCAACCAATTTGTCACGATTGTGGGTCACGGATGAGGGTCGCGACCCCGTCACGGCATGGGTCACGACCCATGTCCGCGACCATCTGTCTTGACCCCCTGGGCCGTGACCATTTTTTGGTCACAGACTTGGGTCGTGACCCACGAAATTGGTCACACCTGAAATGGTCATGGCCCAAGTCCGCGACCCACAGCTTTGGTCAGGAATTTTGGCCATGACCAATCGCCAGTTTGGGTGTAGTGATTGCAAGAATGAGTAGAGATCTTCATTAATAAACCAAACTTACAAATAGTTATCTCATAACAATCTTCAATCCTCTAAAAAAAGGATAAAAACTTGGCCCTCAAATTGATTACATCACTCAAAGTTGCTCCCCGAAATCCTCCACGAAATTCCTCTCTATTTGTCTACGAAATTATGAGCCCAATGGTCATTTTTATAGGACAAGTGGTGAGGTATTTGAGTTGTGGTGGGACTCTTTCTGATTGGCCGAATGGTGTTTGTAGCTATCACTCCACCTCTTTAATCTTTGGATCGAAACTCTTATCTTTTCTTGTTGAACACGCAAGCCGAGTTTTTTCCTGATCAGAGAATAAAAATGTCCGACTTTTTTACGATTTCATAAGTGGAAAAAAAGATTTTTTGCGAACGACCGTAAAAATCAATTTTTTCGGGCCTTTTTTGAATTGATCATCAATTTGCACCAAATTCCATCATTACCTGCAAAATTTCACTAGGCAACTTTTTTCACAAATTAGCACAAGAATATTATAAAATTATCGAAGTGCCCATTTTTGACTCAAAATTGCCATTTTCAATACCTATTCAATAATTCTCGCATTTTTTCCTCTTTTTTTATAAAATTGTCCTAAGAAATTATTAAATACAATAAAATGGGACTAACAAAGTATAAATTTGGGTATAAAATATACAAAATAATGCACTCATCAGCCATAACCTTCGGGTGTAGATATCCACTAATCTATGAAAAGATATGTCTGCTCGAATATCCACCACAACTTTAATTCTTGGCTCACTAGTCTCGCAAATATGTTGGATCG
Organism: Sambucus nigra; assembly: GCA_949130495.1. NCBI lineage: Eukaryota > Viridiplantae > Streptophyta > Magnoliopsida > Dipsacales > Adoxaceae > Sambucus > Sambucus nigra. The sequence continues at coordinate 131,104,420 of OX422223.1, forward strand.
CAACCCTAGTCAATCGGCTCACCGATCTCGAACCTCAACGAACTTTCATCACAATCAAAGTTAAACCTCAACAGATTTTTATATTAAATTGTGGAAGGTTATGATTTAGAATACAACATTAAAATATGATATTTAATGTGCGAAATTTTTTCTAAAACATGAAAAAGAGCGCAAAGTCTTGAGATATGTTAGGGGGTTTTGGCTTATAAATCTTCTCTTCAAAACTCAAAAAGAGATCTAAAAAAACTAATCACAAATTGGTGTTTAAATAGGATTAACAAGATAAGTTAAAAGTTTTTTGAAAAATAAGAACTCTTAAAAGTGGTTTAAAATAGGGTTTTAACAAATGGATCCTTAGATCAAACCCACAATCTCACCAAACAAGGCCGCGATCGCGGGTTAAAGGGTCGCATCCACGGCTATTCACACTTCGCGGCTTGACCCCTATGATCGCGTGGGGGCATACCATTTGAAAATATTTTATCATAATAAGACTTTTAGAACACCCTTGCAGGTTGAAATTTTTTTAGGGACATTCTAAAATGCCACTAAATGTATGTCGCTGAAAATACTGTAGATTTACTCCTAGAAAAAGCCTTAAAAATTCTTTAAAAAAGTTCCATTTTTTTAAATCTATAAAAATTCCCCAAAGAAGAAATATTTTTATATTTCAAAAAATATTGTTTCCCACATGTATTACTTGTTTATGTGGCTTCAACTTTGGTGTGACGGATATTTTTGTTATATTGATGTTGTTGTGTGGTTGGCATATAATCCATTTGTGTAGACGATCTTTAATCAATATAACACAAACCTAAACTACATTTTGATTCGCAATTTAGACAACAAGGAGAACTGTATTCTTTCACATCCCCTTAAATGAAGGTTATTTTTTTCACTCTTTTATTGTATCTCTCGACCATTTTTTCTTTTGAACTAAAATGTTGTTCAAGTCCCTGATCCTGTTTTTAAGTATATTTTCCAATTCCATACATATTGATTGATTATATCCCTCAATTGTCAATTAATTTTAAGCCACAACTCTGAGTAAATTCAATGTGGTTTGAACTATAATTACAACATCATGGTCATATTTCAAAGCAGAGTGACTATATTCCCATAATACTTATGGAATAAAGTTTTCCATCCCCTGGGATTCTTTTAAAGACCTTGAACAATGTGTCTTTATCACTTTATTTATAGGTTCTGTGTATCCATTTGAATGGGCATAATATGTCGCATATTTAGTTAAGGTAATCCCTAACCTCAAAGTAAATTCTAATATCATATGTGATTAAAAAATGCATTTATTATTTGTAGTGATAGCTTGAGGAATCCCAAACATGTAAATAAATCTATTAAAAATTTAACCACCTCATTTTGGGTCACTGATTTCAAAGGTTTCGCTTCTAATCATTTAGTGAAGTAGTTTATTGCTAAAATTATGAAACCATGCAACTTTGGTTCCTTGAGATAGCCAAGGTTTCACTATATACTAAAAATTAATTGATGGAAAATGTTTTGGACAACCATATTGTTGACATTTTTGGCATCCTTTAGTAAACTCAAAGCAATATTTCAGGATAATTGGCCATGATTGTCATAGTTCCTCAACAACCACCTCATTTTAATTCTTTCTTGATGCGCTCCACACAACCTTTAATGAACTTGAGTTATTAGTGGCATGCTATCTTCTCTGCTAAAACATTCCAGTATTATGCCCTCGTCATTTCTTTTGAATAGTTTACTAACATACATTATATAATTTATGTATATCAACTTAACATCCCCATTTTACTTAATGTTAGGCTATATTAGATATCCAATTAAGAGTTTTATCCAGTCATCATAAACACTGGGGAGACCTATTTTGGAAAAAAACTTAATAATTTTGTGATAGAATTAAATTTCCATCTTCCTTCGAAGCTCTCCTCATGACCAAATATATAAATCTTTGTGCCATTTCATTGGCCTCTTCATTAAATATTTTAAGGACATAATTAAGAGTTACCTCATCAAATTTGGATATGAAATATAATGTTGTTTGGTTGTGTAAGGTCAATCCATCATTCTCACTAGTTGCCTATTTAATAACCAACATAGAATCCATATACACTTCAATCACATAGGCTTTTCAACTTTGAAAAAATTCTAGGACCATTACGACTCTTCATACTTTACTTAATTATTTGAAAATGAATTACTTTCTATCTTAAACCTATATTTGGTTTTGATATGTTCAGGAATATCTATAATGACTCTTATACCTAAAATGAGTTAAATATTGGAACCGTCAAACCATAATTTCCATGGGATTAAAGATATGTAATCTCTTTCACACTCTCTTTCAAATTCATCCTCACAATGACAGTTTAATAGAAAATTAGCTAAGTGTTGGTGTTTTGCAACCTTTTGAGGAACATATTGTGAACAAAACTCTAAAAGATCCAAAACCCATTTACCAATTATATTTCTTATAATAGGTCTCATAATCATATATTTACTCGAATCAAACTTTGAAATAACAAACACTTCTCTAAGAACCAAGCAATATCTTAATTTCATTATTGCGAAGTATAAAGTTAAACGTAGTTTTTCCATTAAAGAATATTTACATCCACATATGATTGAAAATCTAGTAAGATAATAAACAACATGTTATTTTTTCTCTTAATTATCTTGAGCTAAAAGCACCGTAATTGAAGGGTCTACAAGCAGTTGTGTAAATCTTAAAATGCTTAACGTCCCCTGGTGGTGCCAATATGGGGAGATTAGTCAAATACTCTTTAATTGTTTGGAATGATCTTTCACTTTCCTCTTTCAAAATTAATTCTTCCTTCTTCAAAAAAGGAGAAACGATCTTAGTTTTTACTAACAATATTAGATATAAATCTTCAAAGAAAGTTAACTTGCCCTCATAACTGTTGTAACTATTTTTTCACTTTTCAGAGCCTTACTTTCAATTATAGTTTGGCTTTATTTTATCCACTTAAATTATATTTTTGTACACTAGGTCTTCCTGGAAATTTGAAGAAGGAAATTCAAAAGCACATTTGACGAGATTTAGTTTTAATGTATAAAGACTTATTCTAAAAAAAAGACTTGTCCATATACACTATGTGGTTTTGGATTTTACAATTATATCATCAGTGTAACATTCCAAAAAGGTACCAACCATATCATGGAAAATAATAGTCATTCCCTTTTGATAAGTGGATCTTACATTCATTTAACCAAAATGTATTGTTACCCTTCAAAGGTTCCAAGATTCCCTAGGCATCTAAATGCATTTTTATGTATATATTCTTCAGTAATATATATTTGAGTGTATCCAAAATTGCCATCCATCATTAACATAATAACATGTCATACAAATCTATCAACCAATAGATCAACTACATGCATTGGATATTCATCCTTAGGTGTAGTTGCATATAGTTTTTGAAAATCAATGCAAACCCTTAATTTATCATATTTCTTACTAATAAGAGCTATAATAGATATTCATTCAACATACCTGAAAATTCGAATAAATCCAACCTTGAGCAACCTTTTAATTTACTCTATAATTTTTTCTCTAACCTTTGGGGTCATTTGTCGAGGTAGTTGTTTCACATGTTACAATTTTCTTTTATAAGAAACCTATATGCCACTAAATTCTTGTCTAGCCGTCGAAGTTGATTATATTCCCAAGTAAAACAATCCTTATACTTGTACAACAATTATGTGACTAATCCTTAGTCTTCTTTGCTTAGTTTAGCACTTACATAAGTTAATCTTTTATTTTTCTCAGTGAATAGATTAATTTCCACTAATGGATCTAGTTGTTCAATCTTTAATTCTTATTTGCAACATGCAAACTCTAGAATTCACCAATATTTATAGTTTTTTTGCCTTATTGTCTTCTTTGAGGACATAATTAGCCTGACTAATATTCTTCTCATCACTAATTCTGTTACCTATATCGAAGTGTCTAATTTTATCAAGACCAATGCCACGATCTCATTTCTTTCTTCCATTTCTATGGGGGCTTTATCCATCAAGCAATCATTTTATTATCTTTAGATGGTCCCAATTTTGCATTCTTTTCGTTTACCTTTAAAAACATTGAGTGGGGCATAAGATTAAAAACAACTCCATTATCTATCAATATTCTATTTATCACAACTTATTCAGATAAGCTTTTATGAATAAAGGTTTGATATGATTGGTTATGTCTTGAGTAGGTTCCTCAAACCCATAAGCAAAATCAAGAGTAGAGACAAATAAATCTAAACAATCTACCTTCAAACCATTATCTTCATTACTTATGATTTTGTTATCTCTTATGCTTTGAGAACCTTTGGCATCATTAACTCATGTTTTTCCAGGAAAAGTTCCAAATTGATCATACATTAGGTGATCTAGTTCTCCTAGAGGTCCAATGGCATCCACAACCATAAATTCTTTGGTTGCTCCCCATCCTCAACACATTACATTTCATTAAATTCACCATCCTCATTAACCCTCACGCCTTTTTCAATTCTTTAATGTTTTCATCTATCATATTTGATGAGGATTTCCTTTGTTCTTCTTTTCCCCTATCATATATGGATTGGGATTTGAAGAGGAGTAACTATGCTACTTTAATCCATTCGGGTAAAATACTTGTGATTCTTCCTCCCATGCTTTAAAATTTCTTCGGATGTACCTTTGTTGAGTCCTAGTAATCTCAACCTTAGTTCCTCTCCTTTTAGGCTTTGCTCCTTACAATACATGCTACATACCAGGAGTAACTAATGATGATTTCATTATTTTTGGCTTCTTATTTATGTTTGTAAAACCATTCTTTTTGTGTAATTTCTAAATCTTTCATGACAAACCACTCTTGGACATCTTGGACAAAAGATATCATTTGAAGGCTACTCACATGCCCTTTGGTGAAAATTTGATGAGGATATCTATTTCCCCCATAATCTGGACTTATGTAGTTAAACTTCTTCAGGGTTTGGAAACCTTGGTTAAATTTATGGCCCTTAGGATAAAACTTCTTATATCTAATGTAGGAATTTTGGAAAGCTCCATGTCTTAAACGTGGGGCCATAAAACTGTGATGGACCATCTTTGGTTTATTATTATTTACCTGGATATTCTTAGACTATCTTTAAAGCTCTACTAAGTGGCCAATGTCAGTCTCCTATTGTTGTTGATGTTGTTATTTTCCCTTTAAGACCATGATCATACACACTTCAGTGTATTCTTCTCCATATCTTATATAAAGGTTCTTAATTATATTGGGATATGGGTTAGAAACAGAGGTGTTAGACTTTAAAACCTTTAATTGAATCTTAGTTTTGACATTGAATTCAACTTATCCACCATTTCTTAAAAGTTGGATTTGCTGGATATTGGTCCCAACTTTTTGGTTTTTAGGATATGGGTTTTCATCCATTCCCGTGGTGTTGCCTTCTTTCGATGGGAATTTGATCATTCACTTCCTGATTAGATCTTGAATCATTTCTAGGAGAACATGTATTAGTTTAATAAGGCCGGGTATTATGACATTTGCAATACTTCTTTCCACTCACTTCTCTAATAGTTGGAAATTGTACATCATCAGGCAATTTTAGCATTTTGGCACATGAAAGATGATAGTTTTTTTTATCAACTTTATTCATATTAAATGAGTATTTTTATTATCCCCTTTGCCTTTTAAACATAAGATGATGTGGTGGTTTCCTTTTGAACCAAAGGTTCAATAACTATTTTCATAGTTCCTATGATTTCCACGAGATCTACCAATAAGTTTGGGTATTTATAATAAGTTCTGAAAGAAGAATTATTTATCTCTTGCTCTTCTTATAAAAGAGCCTAATATATTAACACTTTGACTATTAAATCAACTAAATCCCTAAAATTTGTTGCATCAAACTTCATTTTAGTTCTGAATTCTAAGTCATTTTGGGCTAACTTAACAAATTCTGACTCTGGAAGTACTATTTTACATTTGTTCCTAGACCTTTTGAACTTTTTTATGAAATGTGTAGATTTTTCTTCTAGCCTTTGACTTAGTCTAACGAAATTGACCAATGAAATTTTTGGCTTAGTTTGGAAGAATTGTGCATGAAATATAACTTTTATTTTCTACTAATTTTGGACAAAGTTTGGTGGCAAGATTATGAAGCAGTTGAAAGATGCATCAAATTTTACGAATTAAAAAATAAAGTTAATTTTATAAACTCATCAGTTCCTACATCAACACATTGACTTGTAAACCTAACTACATGTTCAACATATAATTAACTTTCTTCCCACGAGCAAAATGTAAAGGTTGGAAACTTAAATCCTCTAGGGAGTTAAATTCAATTAATCCACTCAGGATATGACTTTCTAGACATAGGAGACCCGATCCATTATTTCATATTTCCACCACTCCTGGTGATTGCCTATATGGTTGTGCCACAGGTTGATTCACAACTGGTACTGGTGGCACTATTGGATTTTGTTGAAGTAAGTGCATAACAGCCTACATATTTGTAATTATTAGGTTGGTCAAGTCCAAATATTAGGAAATACAAATTTCTATATAATATAAAATACCATTCTTAGGATATTACAAAAATATAAGACAATTTAAAACATTTTCAACGATAGTGTAAGATGCGATAAAAGACAATATGAATATACATAAACTATAAGATATAATAATATCAAAATCTCCAATATAAAGAGGTGGATCCAAAAATATGCGTGAGGGGGAAGAAATTAAGATCATTGCCCGCGGAGATTTTTTTCAAGTTATTTTCATCAAATAATTATTTCGAGAATCCATTTTTAGACAACAAATCATAGCTCACCAACCAAAAGAAAGAGTGTGTTTACTCTAAACATAGTTAATAAAATTAGCCCATCATACCAAACTGCCAAAATTACAAAAAATCAAAGGGAAAATCAGTCAAATACCTACAGTAATCTAAACTCAACAAAATCAAATAATTGATGTTATTATAATTTTAATGAATACTTAAAAAAATTTAAAGATAACACCTCAACATGTATGATTAAAAATTAAACTAATGTGAAAAATAAAAACATTGAACACACTAAACATATATTGTACACAAATAATAAGAACAAAAATCACACACACACACACACACACACACACACCCATATATATATATACAGTCAGGCTACCGTGTAGGAGCCCAAAATGAAGGATCCGTGTAGGATCTTTTTTAGAAAAAAAAATGTTTATTTTTTTTGTGTGGGTTGTAAACATTTCAATGCACCCTCGTAAAAAAAATCAGTTCAAAATAACACTTTTTAGTATTTTAAAAAAATGAGTCAATTTTTTACCGTATTTTAAGCAGTTTAAGTCCTATAAAAAATTGAACAATTTTTTTAAAATACCAAAAAGTATTATTTTGAGCGAATTTTTTTTACACAGGTGCACTAAAATGTTTATAACCCACACAAAAAAAATAAAAAAATAAAAACATAATTTTTTCTAAAAAAGATTTCACACGGGAGTCCTGTATTTGGGCTCCCGCATGGGAGCCTGACTTTCTCTCTCTCTCTCTCTCTCTCTCTCTATATATATATATATATATATATATATATATATATATATATATATATATATATATATATATATAACATATTTGAAACACAAACATATAGAAATATAACAGAGGTAAAACAGAAATAAAGTAAAGTTTTAATCCGTAAAGAAAAGTGAAAAACCTTTTACCTCTGAATGACTATGGCAAGATCATTAAAACCATGGTTAAGAAACATATCAACAAACTACATACCCGGGAAGGAAAATTAGAGAGGAGAGAGGTCCAGGGGAAGGTGTGTGGCCGGTAATTTTGAGAGAATGTGTGAAGGGAAACAGAAAATAAAAGAGGGGTCTGGGCAAAAAATGAAAAGGGGGAGATCGATTTAGGTTTTCAAGTTTCAAACAAACATCTTATGATTTTCTATCCCGTAGTTTCGAAACCATCGAATTCGGCACCTTTAACTTTCTATTTTAACACTTAGGACCCTTGAACGCTTTTTTTTCTGAGGTAATTTTTTTTGAAAATATCAGGATATGGTTGCCTCCCCTCGGCCCTATACAAATCTGCCCCTGATAAAGCATCAACATAAATTTTTCCAATAAAATCCAAAACCAATGATGGATTCATAAACATCCCACCTCATATAAAAGAAAGCGACGTAATAGAAAACTATGCTATAAATGTAACAAAACTCCAAATGCCACTCATGCACTCCCAGATCCAGCTGTTCCTTAAAGCTCACTCCTAACGTGAAAGTCAATGATAATGATGGATCAGGCCCACCGCCGAGATACTAGCTACGTGTAGGGGTGACAATTCGTGTGCGTCGTGTCGTGTTCGGATCGAGTCATGTTCGGTTCGTGTTAAGTATTAGTCAATTCTAACCCAACCCATTTAACTAATCATGTCAGATGAGCAAACACTAACTCGACCTATTTATTATTGTGTCGTGTTCGGGTTGATTCGTATAATCCATTAAGTAAAATATAAAATAATTTTTTTCTTCTCTCTTAACCAATCATACCACTCATAGGCGTACAATAACTTAAATTTAATTAATTTCAACTTCTTGAAATCCGATTCTCCATGAATTTTATAGAATGCCTATCAAGATATATAAATTATCTAATATATCCCCTATAAATTACAAGTTAAACGGGTCTATTCGTGTCATTTTCGAGTTATACGTGTTTGACACTAACCTAACCCGTTTATTATTCGTGTTGGCGGGTCGTGTCATATTCGGGTTCGTGTCAAGAAATCGTCGACCCTAACCTGCTAACTTCGTGTTGAGTTCGTGTCGGGTTATCGTATCGTGTCAAAATTTGCCACCCCTAGCTACGTGATCACAAATAGGTTTATATGAACCTAATTAGGAATACTAAATGAATTCACTATCACAGTAGAGTCTCTTAATTAGTATTAAACATTTAATCGTAGAATATTAACTACTTTCCACATTCATAACTAATAAGTTCAACCATCTTTTAATTACACCATTATATCTAGTTGGCTTCCCATACGACCCCCACATATAATGGTAAACTACCCATATCATCATACAAATATAAATAAACACATCACTATGTCCAGCTAGTCTATCTTGTAATTTCGTACATATTGTTGTGAATCCCAATATATATATTAATACCATTTATGTAGCATACAATACTATAGATAGACGACCCATTCCATGCCTCACACATACCGTAATGTCCCCAAAATAATTTCCCCATCACTATATACTAAGAGTATAGGTCCGCACATACAGGGTCACTATAACCATCTAACACTAGACTTGCACATACAGTAGTGCACAAATGAATTTCCCACTACAGCTTAGGTCCCATACATATAAACTACCCATAGCCAGACATCACTACATCCACACATACAATAATGTCCACATATATTTCCGTCAAGGTAGACAGGTGGTATAGGTACTGTACATACGGATATGCCATAGCCAACCAATGCTACACCCGACACTAATAATGACACCCACATATTTCAAACTCTAGTACCTATCATCTCCTAGGTACTAATCTCAACACATCACCTCATCGTATACAATTATTAATATTTTTTTATTCTCTTTCCCTCTACCTCAGAGTATAAATTATAAACCACCTCTAGTCCCATAGTTAGAGATAGGGTTGTAAATGGATATTCGAAAATTCGCATTCGTCCGATATCCGAATTCGAATTTGTGGATATTTATCTGAAAATATGGAAACGGATACGAATATGGATACTTTTTAAAAATATCCGAGAATACGGATATGGATAGTAATAGTATCCGACATGAATAATCCGTATCCGATGCGGAATATCGATTTTATCGGATATCCATTTTACCGGATATCTGTATCCGTCAAACATATGTTTAAAATGTTACTAATAATATTAGTATTAGTATTACTAATAAAATAATATTAAAACAAATCTTAATCGTTTGTTCCCAAAAAAAAATAAACACATACTCCAGTCAAAACAAAAATACTCTAAAGTTATTATTTTATTGGGTATATTATAAAATATCATGTATTATATTTAATTGGGTATATTATCATGGAGTTACACTAAAGTTACAATACACCTTATCACACAAAACATACACCGACTAAAGAACATATACTCCACTAAAAAAAGACTAACTTCGTTTCATTTCTCCTTCGTACAAAATAAGAGAAAAGAAACTCTCACGTGGTTGTTCGTTAGTTTCCTTAATTATAAATAAATGTGAGAGAGAAACAGAAAAGAATGTAAGAGAGAAACATAAAAGTAAAGAGATGGTTTTGATTGTAATGAGAACTGAAGTTAACAACATGTATATTATATACAAAATAAAAATATATACTTATTAAAATAAAAATTATAGTATGTTTTGAAGACAAAAGGTCCATGAAGTTATAATTCTCAATAAACTTAATTAATCTAAAAGGTGCATATTTATTTCTACTGTCATGGAATGCGAGTGCTATTTTGTTTTTAGAGGGCTTTAAGCTTATATGGTTGTAAAGTATGGATGACTTTAAGCCATATTATCATTATGGAATGATACTATTATTATGGAATCCATAATTGTTGATGTTAGGAGGCAGTAATTTTGTTACATATTTATTTGGATTGGATTGGATTTCATTGGATTGGATATTTTAATTGTTATTTTTTGCGATGGCTAAATAATGTAAACGGATACGGATATTATCCGAATCCGAGGTATCCGAGCGGATACGGATATGGATAGTTGTTTTAACTATCCGGGCGGATACGGATACGGATGCGAATACGGATAGTACATTCAGATAGCGGATACGGATATGGAAAACATAGTATTCGATCCGTATCCGTCCGTTTACCACCCCTAGTTAGAGATCACAAAACAACACGTATCCCCTAGCTCCATCCCCAGGAAATACCCAACTGGCAATATAATATTCTTTAATGCCATAATTAGATAATCAGTACAACCTATAAACCTCTCTTATTATTACATATCACGGGCTAACATAATTACTTGTTTAATAATCTATGACCGTAACACTTCACATTAGTATCCCATGTTAAATGCGTAAATCCCAATAACCGCATGCATAATCTAATCACAAGTTATGTATTTATCACAAACGACCATGTGTGTAACCCACAACATATAACCCAATGCTAATCGTGTAAAACCCGATGATAAAAGATAATAAAATTTAGTTTTCTATACCAAGATCATCATCACCTTTTGTTTAATATTCATTTATACCAGCTACATGTAAATTGCATAAATTCCATAATCCATTTCATAGTCTGAATAATCATATTTCATCTATTCATATAATTTACAATCTTAGTTAATAGGAGATTTCATCAATTTAAAGCATATCTCATGGTAAACATGTGAATTGGAAATTCAAAATAACATATTCAATTCTTTATATTGAATTCATTTCCTGTTAAATTTCATAATCATAAATGTATCTTAGGTGTTCATACCCAATTATTATGTGTAGTTTACAATTTCAATAACATTAACATAATCTAACTACTCAATCCAATACCCAAAGTCATGGAACGATATAAGTTTTGATTAATTTCCACAACATTTATAAACACCACAAATTAATTAGGTTTCTCTTTCCCTAATTAGGGTTTTAATCGAATTCCAAGTTAGAAATGAACAATGTTTAGGCAATATTTAAATCACATAAAACTTAAGGAAAAAAGTAGATAGTATTCTTTCCTTTATATAAATTCTAAAAATTTGATTTTGAATATTTGTTCTCCTTCCAAAAATCTTCAACCTATCTTCTATGTGTTTCTTTAAATTTTCAAATCAAGTCACTCCCATTGAGGTTAAAAGCTTCATTTTAATAGAGGATTAGGGATTTAGAGGCTAGGGATGATAGACGAAGGGGTGCTATAGGTTTTTGTTTGAGAGAAAAGGTGAAAAAATTGAATCTCGTGGCAAAACCCCTATATAAATACCCAAGACAATGCTCCCCATGGTTAGTTACGAGATGATCGCGGGCTAATAGGGCCGCAGTTGTGAGCCTTAGACTGTGGTTGTGCTTGGGTATACCTATGGTCGCGGGCCTAAAATTATGGAGACTTGTTTCTCCTTCTCTGTCTCTCCCTTAACAACTCTTTCACAAACATGATACAATATAGAAGTAACTTTCCCCCAAACCCTAATTTGGTACCTAAGACTACTCAAAAGACCACTATGCCCCTAGGGTTTTCACCTAAACCCCAAAATACGCCCTAATTGAATAAAAGATCATTTTATTCATTTAATTAGCTCAAACTTCACAAAAGTTATATAAATTAAACTTTACACATTTAGTTTAATTTCTCACATCATATAACCTCTTAATTTATATTCTCAATTGTAATTTTAATTATTGAATTCATTAATCAAAATTACAAGGTATCACAATGTGGTTGAGTCTTTGGAGTAATTTGTAATGGTGTCTGTAGGGGATATCATTCCTATAACATTTCTAAATATCAATTGATACCAAATATAGGTGCAATATTGAAGTGGTTCGATAGGTCAACCTTCCTACTGATGAGTGCATATTTTTGTATAATTTGTACCAAAATCTAGGCCTTGTTAGACCCATTGTATCATAAATAAAGAGCTTTTAGAGTCATTTTTGCTATTTAGAAGAAAAATAAAAGTTTCAAATGAATTCAAGTTAATAATAAAATTTTAGCAATTACAGGGGATAAAACTATAATTTTAGAAATTTTATGGGACTAAGTGTAATTTTTAATTTTTTTTCCTGAAATTTGGTTAAATTCTGAGTTAAAATAAGTGATATATAAATTTTTGGGGATAAAATACAAATAAGGGAAATCTTATTATTTCTAAAAATTATATACCATAAATTTAAATTAAAATTTTTTTATTGCATTTTTACATGCGCCTCAGGAGGTCGGACAATAAAGGAGTTGATATGCAAAATTTGTTAGGATATGACGTGACACACAATAGTCGATATAACTGTAGTAAAAAATATTTATAAATTCGCTCGATTTGAAAAGGTCTTTAAAAGACTCACAACTTTGTAGCTCGAGAAAATTTAAAAACAAAAATTTTGAAGGAAAAAAAGTAGTTTGAAAAATCTTTTGTGAATAATGAAGAAAATGCAAAGTTAAAATATAAAAAAAAATAAAAAAAAATAAAAACCCACCAACAAGTTGTAACACCCCGTATTTATGGAGTATATGAAAATTGATTAAATTGGTGATTTAGGAATTTATTTAATTGGGAGAAATTATCTAATTCAGAGATTTAGATTAAAATGATTCAGTTTAAGTTTAATTTCACGCATGTCGTATTTTGAGGTGGAAATAAGATGATTTTATAAAGTGACTCGGATGATGATTTTGAGGTAATGGTTGGTTCCGGAAGGGTCGAAATAGTCGAAAAAGTGTCCTTTAGGGTCTGTACGACTTATTGTGTTTTCAGCTTAGCGTTCTTTGATGTGGAGCCCTATGTTTAGGATTGTTGATTTCTTTGGTAAGATTCCGTATATATTAGTGAATCTTATTTTCTTTCGGACGGGTTCGTACAAGAAGTATCCCAGATGAGGGCCATTGGACGGATAGCGGAGATCGTACTTAGGAGGTTATGAAGTATGTTCGAGTATGATGACCGTAGTCGAGGTCACCCCTATTATGGAAAATTTAGGAGAGTCATCAGTATAAGTTCTTGAAATACGAGAATTATGTGTGTAACCTAACGAAGGCAATATATTTAAAGGATTGGGCATATAGTGGAGTGTGGTGAACTAGAACTGAAAATTTGGGGTAAAATTTTTCTTGACTCATCGGAGCAAAGTTACAATAGTGGGAGTCAACAACCACCACCCGTGAATGAGGGTATGTTTTCTATCTAAGGAGTTATGAGGCACATACTAATTTTTGTAGCGATTAATATTGTGTGGGCACAAGGGTTAAGCCTATAGCACCGTTATTTACGTAGAATCGCTGAGGGGTTGGGGACACCTATATTTTTCATGTCATCGCGTGGGTCTGATTTTTATCACAGAATTACTTACCTTGGGCATGTTCGATCATGATGTGACTATCGGTGTGGTTTGACTTGTGGCATATGAGAGCGTATGTACTACTATAACCAGCATCTTGTGTTTATAAGAGAGTAGATGAGTGGACTTTTATTTGAAATCGATAAAACCTGTAGAGAGGTTATAAACTATTGACTAAGGACCTGAGGAGTTTCGATGACCGACTACTTTAGGTAGTATTGTATCGGGGGGGGGGGGGGGTTCCTTGTTTGGATTTCGCTTGCGAGACGCCCCACACATGAAACTAATAACCGCTGGGAGTTGAAATAAGTTAGGTCTTTAGGATATGAGTTTATAACCTTTAAAATAAATATTATAATGAAAGTTGTACGATAGGGTGTATGGGCGCCCTGAATGGTTGGTGTTGATACCAAATTTAATCTGCTGGCGTGGACCCATAATTTGAAGACACGTGTCAACCAACGTGGCAATTATAAATACTTCTACCGATCAACTCACTGCCACCGAGCTATTCAAGCGCCACGAGCAACTCATACATTCCGAACAGCTCAAGCGTACCGATCAACTTAGGCTCCCTGAGCAACTCATGGACCCTGAGCTACTTAGGCGGCCCGAGCAACTCATGGGCCTCGAGCTACTTAGGCGGTCCGAGCTTAGCATACAGAGCATCTAAATTAAGAGAATCAAAGAGATGACTGTGCATTAAATGCTCATTATTATCGTACAGATGTATATGTCTACTAGATAACAGCCCATTGTCCTTTCACACGTACAACCTCGAGGCTATAAATACATTGTAACCTCCTCATTAGAAGGGGACACTGGATTTCTGGATAAACCACATATCGAGAATTCTAGACAAACAGTTAGCAATACAAAAACAGTGGATGTAGGCCATTCTTATAAGGCTGAACCACTTTAAAAATCTTTTGTCTTATTTATTTTATCTGTGATTGATTAATTAGAGACAATCTAATTTTTTACATCAACAGATGGGCGCCGTCTGTGGGAAACGACTGTATTTAACATTTTTCACCAAAATAATTCATCATCTATGGCTGATAATCTAGAATCCAGTAATCAAAACGCTGGGATCCCTCCAAACCCTTCTGCTCCCCCAAATGTGCAAGATCTGGCCGGCATAATGGCTAATTTAGCCCAAGGGCAAACAACCATGCAAGAGACCATGCGTCAACTGATACGAACTGTTCAAGGTGGATTCCCAACCCAATCTCGACAACGAAGTGTTCAGAGAAATACCCATCTTCCTTCCCCAAGAACAGGGAGAATGATATTCCCAGAGGAATCTTGATCTAGACGCACTGATTCATATCGTACTGAGAGATCTAATGATCCTTCTTATCAACCTAGTCGGACTTCATCAGTGCGAGCTACAGATTCTCAACGAAACATCACTCTATCTCCGAAAATGACCAGTGCTCTAGAAAGGTTGACTAGAGTCTCTCCTTTTGATCATTTGGGCCCTAGGAGGATTAGAAGTGCTCCTAGGATTGCGTCGAGGAACTCTCCACGACCATCCGATTTAAGGGAAGGCTCTGCCCAATCACGACCAACTGCTCGTAATGAAAGATCCCAAGAGGCAAATTCAACGCGATTAATTGCTCAAATCAATAGTCCCAAAGAAGGAAACGATGCATGGAAGGGCTCCATTCAGAGGTTGGAGGACAGATTAGGGAAAATAGCTAAGGCCAAGAATCCTCTACAAAGAACTTTTGTCCAAGGGACACCATTTGTACAAGCAATTGTGGATTTTCCCACACCATCAAAATTTAAAGCTCCTATGGTGACGCGTAAATATGATGGAAAAACTGACCCTGTCCTTCATATGGAACAATAAAAAGTTGTTGCTGATATCTATGCAGTTCCAGATGAGATGAGATGCAAGGCATTTTCAGGAAATCTTACCATATCAGCCCAAATCTGGTACAATAACCTTCCTCGGGGGAAGATTGCGACTTTATTTCAACTGACAGAGCTCTTTATTGGGAACTTCTATTTTGGAGCAAAACCAGTCAAACGAGTAGCACACTTATTGAGTATTAGAAAGAAGACAGGTAAAAGCACCAAGGATTATATTACTCATTTCAATAACGAGAAACTCGAAGTAATTAATTACGAGGAGAAAACATCAATTACTGCTCTAATGAGCGGACTGTTGCTAGATAAATTGTACTACACTTTAGCCAAAGATCCGCCTAGGACCATGGCTGAATTGATGGCAAAAGCAACCAAAATCATGAATGCCGAGGAAGCTATGGCTGCGAAGAAGAATACAGACACTAAGGAAACCAAGGTCGAGGTTGATAGGACTGAGAAGAAGGATCAGAAGAATAATGGTGGAAACAGGCCGTCGAAAGCAAAGCAAGCACTGGAACAATTAAAGAAGTTTGGAAATTATACTCCTTTGAAGGTAGATGTAAACCACATTCTGGAAGAGATCAAGAATAGCGAGGAGCTAAAATGGCCAGAAAAAATGAAGGCAGATCCGATAAGAGGAATAAGTCCAAGTATTGCGAGTTCCACAAAGACCATGGTCACATGACCAAAAATTGCATAGCTCTCCAAAATGAAATTGAAGCACTCATCAGACGAGGAAAACTGGCTAAATATCTTGATCGTCAAAATGGTGGAAAGAGCAATGACCGAACAAGGCAGAGGTCTAAATCCCCTCATCGAGCAAAAGAAGACAAGAAGAGAAGTCATGAAGAAGACCCAGAAAATGACCAAGATGTCCCCGATCTCCCCAAAAGACCAAAGCATCCAGGATGTGAGGTATTTTCAATTCATTTTGGATCATTTGAATGTAATGTTATTACAGGTGGTGATGCAGGAGGTGGAGATCTAACTGCGAAAAGAAAATCTTACCTCAATGAGGCTCAAGCTGGTTCATACATTCAACGAATAAATCTGACTGAAGATAATCGCCCGAGGAAGGTAAATAAGGACAAATTGGTCATTGGTTTCTCTAAGAACGACCTGGCAGGTGTACTATATCCTCATGATGACCCATTGGTGATCAAGATGAGAATGAAAGAAGTGGTGATTTCACGAGTATTGGTGGATAATGGTAGCTCGGCAGATATCATGTTCTATCCATGCTTTGACAATTTGAATCTGAAGCTAGCCCAGTTGGAGCCTTATCATAGATCCCTCCTCGGCTTTACAGGCGAGAAGGTTTTTCCACTTGGGACGATCAAGTTGGATATGCTTATCGGTACATGGCCTACTTGCCGAAGAGAAAGAGTACGCTTTTTTATAATGGATAAAAACGTTCAATTAGCTTACAATATCATCATGGGAAGAGTAGGCCTGAAGAAGTTCGAAAAAGTACCATCTACTGTACATCAATGTTTAAAATTCCCAACTAATTTTGGAGTGGGAATTGTGAAAGGCGACCAAAAAGTAGCTCGATAATGCTACTACTCATCTGCCGAGCAGGAGGAGCGTGAAGAATCCAGGAAGAAGACTACTACTTATCAGGTGGATGAAATAGAAGACACAGAGATTGAAACTTTAGACCCTAGAGATGAGTCTCATCTCGTTAAGGTCCAAGTCATGGAGGCTACCGAAAATATCATTCTGGACGACGAGCATCCAGAATGAACAACTCAAATTGGTGCATCACTGGAGGTATAAATAAAACAGGAATTGATAGCATTTCTAAGGCGAAGAAAGTAGACCTTTGCATGGAGTCATGAAGACATGCCAGGGATAGATCCGAATTTCTTGTGTCACGAGCTCAACGTGAACAAGGAAATTAAGCCAGTAAAGCAGTGAAGAAGAGTGTTTAGTCCTGAGAAGAACCAAGCTATACAGGAAGAAGTAGAAAAACTACAAAAAGCCTCTTTTATTGAAGATGTTAAATATCCTGATTGGCTAGCAAATGTGGTAATGGTGAAGAAGAAAAATAACAAGTGGAGGATATGTGTATACTTCACTGATCTTAATAAGGCATGCCCAAAGGATCATTTTCCTTTGCCCCGAATCGATCAACTGGTAGATGCTACCTCGGGGCATGAATTGTTGAGTTTCATGGATGCTTATTCTGGTTACATCCAAATTAAAATGAAGCCTGAAGACAAAGAGAGCACCTCTTTTTTCACCCCAAGGGGAACTTATTGTTATAATGTTATGCCTTTTGGACTTAAAAATACGGGTGCCATATATCAGCGGCTGATGAATAAGGTGTTCGCAGAGCAAATCAACCATAACATGGAGGTTCATGTTGATGATATGTTGACCAAGAGCAAGAAAGCTGCCGATCATCTAGTTGACTTAGGTCAGACCTTTGATCAACTAGAGAAATATCAAATGAAGTTGAATCCCACCAAATGCATATTCGGAGTACGAGAAGGAATGTTTCTCGGATATATTATTAACCAATGAGGAATTGAAGCGAACCCTGAAAAAATCAAGGCTCTATTAGGGTTACGATCTCCAACAACGAAGAAGGAAGTGCAAAGTCTCACAGGGCGAGTTGCAGCACTTAATAGATTCGTGTCACGAGCAACTGATAGATGTCTCCCATTCTTCAAAACATTCCAAAAAATGTTTGAGTGGAATGATGAATGCGAAGAGGCCTTTCAAGAGTTGAAGAGGTATCTGGGGACACCTCCACTATTATCTAGACCAGTGATGGGAGAAAGAATATACTTGTACCTGGCAGTTTCAGAAAATACAGTGAGTTCGGCATTGATAAGAGTGGAGGACGGAGTACAAAATCCAGTCTATTATACCAGCAAGGCTTTCTGAGGAGAAGAAATCAGATATCCCAGGATAGAGAAGTTGGCACTAGCATATATTGAAGTAAGCAGAAGAATGAGGCCATACTTCCAAGCCCATACTATAGTGGTGTATACCTATATGCCATTAAGGCAAGCTTTGCATAAGCCGAAGAAATCAGGAAGATTAATGTATTGGGCAGTGGAACTTGGTGAATATGATATAATTTATGAGCCTAGATTGTCACTCAAAGGGAAGACAGTAGCAGACTTTATCACAGAGTTCACTCAAGAAAATGCTTCCGAAGAACAGGAGTTGAACACAGACCAACCTGTGGATGTTACAGGATCATCAAATTTAAACCCCGACCAACTTATGTCGATAAATGAGGAGCGAGATGTGTTGGAGGAGGACAAAAGGAAGTATAAAATATTCCACCGAGGAACTCTTTCTGATCAAGAGTTTGATAATGAAGTACCTATATGGAAATTGTATGTGGATGGATCTTCGTGCTCTACAGGTAGTGGAGCAGGGATTATTTTAAATAGTCCGGATGAGATTGATGTGGAGTATGCTCTGCGCTTTCAATTTAAGGCTTCTAACAATGTGGCTGAATATGAAGCTATGATCGTGGGTCTAAGTCTGGCTAAAAATATGAAGGCAGAACAGGTCATTGTATTCAGTGATTTACAGTTAATCATAAACCAAATTCTGGGGGTGTATGCAGCAAAAGGAGAATTAATGATCAAGTATCATGCGAAAGCAATGGAGGTTGTATCGTGCTTTACTGCAGTTTAGTTGACTAGAATATCGAGATTAGAGAACGCAAGAGCAGACACACTAGCTCGGTTAGCATCAGCCACATGCACCGAGCTACGAAGAACAATCCCAATAGAAATCCTGGCTGGTCGGAGCATAGACGAAGATCTAATGATCAACTTTATTGCCCTTGATTTGGTACAATCTTGGATGGACCCCATTGGGCCTATATTGAAGAGGGGGCTTTTCCAACTGATAAACTCGCAGCTAAGAAATTGAAGTTTAAAGCTGCTCGTTATGTATTGACTAGTGGCATTTTATATAGACGAGGAGTTATAGCTGGGTTATAAAGATGTGTCCATCCCTCCGAAGTGAAAGATTTGATCGAAGAAGTTCATGAAGGGTCTTGTGGAGCCCATATAGCAGGCCGGACTCTCTTGCAAAGAATAACCACGCAAGGGTACTACTAGCTGACGATGAGAGCTGATTGCACAACCTATACTAAGAAGTGCGACAAATGCCAACGCTTCTCGTCCATCTGAAGAACTCCCCAAGCATGGTTAACACCCATAACGTCCCCTTAGCCATTTTCCATGTGGGGGATAGACTTGGTCGGGCCACTCCCAACGACCAGGGGAAGATTCAAATACCTTGTGGTTGCTGTGGATTATTTTACAAAATGGGTGGAAGCTGAGCCTCTCATTGATATAACATACAACAAAGTCTATCAATTCATTTAGAAAAACATTATTTGCAGATATGGTCTCCCACATGCGTTCATTACCGACCATGGAACCTAGTTTAACAATGAGGAGTTTACTGCATATTGTCATCAATCCAATGTACTGAAGATCCACTCTGCACCAGGCCATCCCCAAAGCAATGGGCAAACTGAGGTGACAAACAGAACGTTGTTGAATGGTTTGAAAAAACGACTAAATGATGCAAAACGAAATTGGATTAACGATCTACACTCTGTGCTGTGGGCTTATCGTACCACACCACGAACAGCAACATGAGAGTCTCCATACATGCTGGAATTTGGGAGTGAGGCTGTCATACCTGCTGAATTGGGTTTACCTACGCACATGGTGCTTAATTTTAATTCTTCTGTCAGTGATTTAATGAGAAGATTAGACATGGATATGCTCGAAGAAGTCAGGGAAGAAGCAGTGATCAGGAATGCATCATATCAACAACGAACAACTTTGTTCTATAACAAAAGAGTGAAGAAGTGTGATTTGAAGGAAGGGGATTATAAGCTGAAGAAAGTAATACAAAAGAATAATAAATTGGAAGCCAACTGGCATGGACCCTACAGAGTAACAGAAGTTGTTCGTTCAGGGACATACAGGATTGAAACCTTGGAGGGAGAAGAATTCAAGAATGCATGGAATGCAGAGCATCTGCGCAAGTATTATCAGTAATTGAAATTCCTATGTAATGCAATTTCTTCAGTATGAATAAAGTGTTGGATGTTTTACCCAGTTTCTCTCTTTTTGTTGAAATTTTTTAGAATATTAGTGCTACACACTACACATCAAATTCAGAACAATTACCACTAACTCCGGTTGGTCGAGAACCAATTACCACCAACTCCGATTGGTCGGGAACTAATTACCACCAACTCCGATTGGTCAAGAATCAATTACCACCAACTCCGGTTGGTCGAGAATCAATTACCACCAACTCCGATTGGTTGGGAACTAATTACCACCAACTCCGGTTGGTCGGGAATCAATTAACACCAACTCTGATTGGTCGGGAACTAATTACCACCAACTACGGTTGGTTGGGAATCAATTAACACCAACTCCGGTTGGTCGAGAATCAATTACCACCAACTTCGGTTGGTCGGGAACTAATTACCACCAACTCCGGTTGGTCGGGAATTAATTACCCCCAACTCCGATTGGTCGAGAATCAATTACCACCAACTCTGGTTGGTCGGGAACTAATTACCACCAACTCCGGTTGGCCGGGAATCAATTGCCAACTCCGTTCAGTCGGCGAATCAATTACCACCAACTCCGATTGGTCAGAAAATTAAATACAATCAACTCCGGTTGGTTAAACTAAGCAGGAACATGAGATGCAAATCATTTCATCACTTAGGCCCAAAGAGTGACAAGTCACTATAATCAAATAATAGATAGGACAGGTTCAATTATCCAAAAACAAAACAGAATGTACATATCAAAATATGCATATATTCACAAACATAGACATTCTGCAAATTACTTAGAAGAAAATAAAATGGCAAAAGACTAAAAATTTCTTCATTCAAATCAAGTAGAATTACATATACCGTGAAAAATACCCTTCATTACATAAAAAATCCTATTATATTGGTTTTTTCCCTTCTGCCTTTGAAACAGGTTCTACTCCAGCAGGAGGATCATCTAAGGCATAAGGAGAATTTTTAAAATTTACATCTCTCAGCATTCTAACATTCATTACAGATGGCCGATCAAGTAAATGTTCTGGGCGAGATATCTCAAAGTTGGCATGAAGACTGTAATCACCAAGATACTTGAAAATCAGACATCGAGGAATTGCACGAGCAGGAATCCAGCTAAAATCAAGTTTAAAAGGAGGTACGGGTAAATGGAGCACTCCAGGCTCATAATAATCCTATAAATAATGTCCCCGCTCTAATTATAGCACACAGATAGCATTTAACCATCCCTGCTTGTACCCTTCATTATTTGATTACTGGATCCGAGCATCAAGATGGTAAAGGGCTTCATTATACCCAGCCATCCAAAACTCTTTGGGTTGTTTATGAAATTGGTAAGTTAACCTCTCCAGTTGCTCGTGGAGATTCTTCACCAGAAGTTCTTTATTTTCCAAGGAAGAACTCTGGGTAGATAGTTGTTCGCTGATGTTCAGAATCTTCTTAGACATTTCTGCCAAGGCTTGGTTCTTCGCCACCAACTGAAAGGCCTGATTTTCTAAAGCCGCCTGCGTTCTAGCTTCTTCAATAGAGACCCGACCAGCCCTATCTCGTCCACGAGAAGGAGATCTTTCTCGCCCGTGAGTAGATGAGGAGGATCCATCCCCTTTCAAAGTTTCCAACTCATCTCCTAAGTTGGAATTTTCTACCTCCAAGAAAGAGAAACCTTCATCATTAACAGGAACCAAGACTTCCGAGGAAGATGGAACAGACTTGAGCTATTTTATCTCCTCTTGCAAGGCAATGTTCTCCTGCTCCAACAACTTGGCGATATGCCTGTGCTCTTCAACTTCAAGCTTTAGAACACTTTATTTTTTCTCATAAGCAGAGATAAATTTGTCATACCCTTTGTCAGCACTCAGTTGTTGATATTTTTTCTCGTATCCTTAGTGAAAAAGGGTAGAAGATTCTTTATATTGCTGTTGGAGTTCCTTGATAATTCCTTGGAGATCTTCAATCATCTCATAGTAGGCCACATTATTGGCGACTACACGATCAAGCAAACACTTCAGGTACTGGTAATCTTCAACTACTCGTTCAGAAGTATCTGAACCGAGGATATCAATGATTTGAGCTTTATTTAGATCTTCATGACCAACTTTGAAATAGTCATTGCATTTCTTCATCAATTTTGTGTCATGAGCTAATAAGAGCTCCATCCTGGCCATAAACTAACAAAGAGAAGAAATAAAAAGAATCAATAAGGATGTAGACAGAGCAAGTAAAAGAAAAGGTCAAAACGAATAATCAAAGTTCGAATTTTTAGTTCATCATGAGGGAAAATAAAAAATCTGAGGTTACATTCAATAGAACAAAAAAATAAAAGCCCGAGAAACTTTACACCTTCTCTTTGTTCCCTACAACGTACTCAGAAGATTTGGAGGAAGGGACTGGTTGCTCGAAGGATAAGGGTAGCTGCTCGGCTGAAGTGCTGGTTAGTTGTAGTTGCTCGGAAGGTTGAACAACAGGAGCAGTAGGGACCTGATCTCCAATCATCAAAGAAGATTCATCTGAAGCATCTTCATCCTCTTTTTCTTATCCAAGAGAGGGATGAGGGCCATGAGTGTGCTGCTAGAATAATTCAGAATTCTCAGTAACTTTCATCTCCTGCAAAGCTACGACCCATCCATCCCTGAAATATTTGAGGCTGGCATACTCCATTTGAGAAGACATGGTAGCCATGCCCTTGTTCCAGCCTTTATCCCAACTAGCACTGAATGATTTTTTAACTTCCTTCTTCTTTTTTGCCTTCTACGAGGAGGTCCTTTCCCTAAGGAGATCCTCGGCAGCCTTCAACTTCTCGTCCACCTCTATTTTCTGACGCCTAACATCTTGAAGTTTAACAACTTCCTCTTCAGCAGACTTGAGCTTAACTTCCAGCTCCTTATTGCTTTGTTCGAAGACTTTGTTGCTCTTTTCAGACTCCGTCAATTTCTTCTCAAAATCCTTGGAGGCACTCACAGCTTGATTTCTTTCTAGCTCAATGAACTTGAATTTCTTCTCCCAAGAAACTTTATCTTCCTCGTATTTGTGACGAGAATCTTTCAGAGATTGGGTCAGCCCAACAAAAGCTTCCTCTACTCCTCCCAAGGAGCTTTAAGCCTTGATAGCTTCATCCTTGTTCAGAATGCTGTTAAAACACATCACCAGCTGGAAAAAGAAATAACTATGGGTCAATATATGAACATAATATTAGAAAGTGAAAGACTCAAGCTAACAAAACTTACCGAGGCAATGTGTTGAGAAGCAAGGGTAGTAATTCTCTCATGAGAAAGGGAATACTCAATGCCTTGGGCTTCTGGGACAATATAAGATCTCACCAAACTCACAACGGAGCTCGGAGCAACAAAAGATGGAATAACACCTTCAACATTTGAAGGTTGAGAGACAGGTTCAGCAGGTCTCTCAGAAGAAATTTTCTTTAACCTCCTCAGAGGAGCAGGAACATTTTCAACTAAAGACGTTGTCTTTGTTGGTGAAATAACAATAACCTCACTCGGAGGAGAAACAACAACAATCTTGCTCGGGGCCATTGGGGGATTTTCAACATCTTTCTTGGCAGCAGTAGGACGAGGTGCATCAGTGATTCCCGTCCCTTCTTCTGGGACATCTTGTTTGCTTTTCTTTGCCTCCACATTGGTAGAGGCAGATTTATCAAAGAAGGCAGAGCTCTTCTTATCTTCATTAGGTTACTGATGGGAACACTTGACTCAGAGGAAGAACCTTCCACACTAGTCTCAGAAGCTGGTACTTGGTCAAGATTAACTACCACTGGACGTGGATGAGCAGTGAAAGATGAAGTATAGATCTTGTACTACAACAAATAAGAGGCAGATCTAGTATGTTCCTCGACAACAGATTGGGTTAAATCCTAGATAAATTTCAAATGCTTTAAATTAATGTCAGCTTCTTTTGGAGGTTTTCTTTTACTGTCAACTGTAACAAACAAAAACAAATGTCAGTGATACATTTTATCAAACACAAAGAAAACAAGATTTCAAAAAATAAAAACAACCTGTTCCATTGCCATAAGGGGGACACCTGGGACCCTGATATACATCATCTCCATTTAATGGAGCGTGTTGCCAATTTTTCATAACAACCCCTTACTCAAAATAATCCCTATTGGCACCTGGAAGATTAACAACTAAAGCCCTATTCAGAAACCTAGTTTTTAAATAGAATGTGGAATCATTAACAACCCATCTGTAGCAGTACATAATCTCTGGAATCCCTAAACGGGTTCCATGGAGTTGATTCAATCTATGTACGCCATTAACTATCCTCCAGGTATTTTGAGCTATTTTTGCAGGTACAACGTCAAAATATTGACAGAACTCCAAACATAGGGGATTTGGAGGAAAAGAAAAGCCACATTCGGCCACAAAGAGACTTGGGAACCAATGTCCCTCAGCCAAAGAAAAATAATCAGAAGGTTCAGAAAGTTCTTCCAAAATAACCCACGAAGGGATTGAAAATTCAGACCAAAATTTGTCCAATGACTCAACAAGATAAACCATGATGAACAAAATAAATAAAAGAAAGGGAAGAAAATCTTACATGGAAGAAGAAATCAGGTGACAATGAACGACGGAAAGAACGAAGGCACAAGATAGAGAGAAAATAAAGAGTTCAAAGATACAGATTTGAAAAGTGAAAGACGATAGGATTTCTGTCGCGCTTAAATACTTTACCTGGGGAATAGAGAAAAACAATGATTACAAGGGAGGACGTTTGCGTATCCGGCGGCAAAAAGAAGAAAAGGGGCATAAATATCGAAACGGTCATGAAAATTCAAAATATTTATGAGGCCTGATACTATGCACTCAAAAAGGAGTTATATACAACG
Organism: Sambucus nigra; assembly: GCA_949130495.1. Lineage (NCBI taxonomy): Eukaryota > Viridiplantae > Streptophyta > Magnoliopsida > Dipsacales > Adoxaceae > Sambucus > Sambucus nigra. The sequence continues at coordinate 131,130,319 of OX422223.1, forward strand.
AATGTTTTCCTAAAAACCATACAAACCAATAATCTATGCAATTTTCAAGAAGAACGTTCCATACTTTTCTTCAACATCAAACTATGAAACATTAGGGGCTTCTGTTGATACCAAATTTAATTTCCTGACATGGACCCATCATTTGAAGACACGTGTCAACCAACGTGGCAATTACAAATGCTTCTACCGATCAACTCACTGCCGTCGAGCTATTCAAGCGCCACTAGAAACTCATACATTCTGAACAGCTCAAACGTACTGATCAACTTAGGCTCCTCGAGCAACTCATGGGCCCCGAGCTACTTAGGCAGCCCGAGCGACTCATGGGCCCCGAGCTACTTAGGCGGTTCGAGAAGCTTAAGCGGTCCGAGCTACTTAGCGTACAGAGCATCCAAATCAAGAGAATTAAAGAGACGACTGCGCATTAAATGCTCATTATTATCGTACAGATGTTTATGTCTAGTAGATAACAATGCATTGTCCTTTCACACGTACAACCTCAAGGCTATAAATACATTGTAACCTCCTCATTAGAAGGGGACACTGGATTTCTGGATAAATCACATATCAAGAATTCTAGACAAACAGTCAGCAATACAAAAACAGTGGACGTAGGCCATTCTTATAAGGCTGAACCACTTTAAAAATCTTTTGTCTTATTTATTTTATCTGTGAATGATTAATTAGAGATAATCTAATTTTTTACATCAACAGTTGGATTGTAGTATTTTTCATCATTGTGAAACAGTAAGTAGTTGTGACTTCAGGATTTATTTGTTTAATAAGTGAGGATTACTTTTCCCAAACTTTATCACGAGGATGGTATAAGGAAGATTGCGTAAAGTTTAAATTTGATTCAGTTGAAATTATATGGTGAGGCTTGACGTAAAACATCAATGGGGATTTTTGTTAATGTACTGTATGGGCGGTACGACATAGATTACTTGCGATGTGAGATTTATATTCAGAGTTGACCTTACCAGTATGATTTATCTTTCTGAATTTTGGGACAAAATTCTGTTATAAGGGGGGGGGGGGGGGGGGGGAGTATGTAATACCCCGTAATTTTAAATGACTTTTAAAATGGGTTATATTTTAAATTAATGGATTAATTGGATTTTATTATAAATTAATTCATTTGGGTTTTATCCGAATTGTGGATATTAAAATGTATGATTCTGTATATTACTTAAAGATATTTAGGTAATATATGAATGTGATGCTATTGATATGGCTATGTGATATTAATTCAGTAATTTGGATTTTTAGTCGGACGCGGTATGGGACGTGTCGGGACTAATTTATTAAATTAAAAAGGGAACTTATTTTTATATCGACCTTATAGTCATTTCGACTACGTCGTTGTGTTCGGAAGGGTCGAAATAGTCAGAAAAGTCTATTTGGATGTTGAATTTGAGTCTCGGGTCAATTGGAAATGAAAAGATAACCCAAAAGGGCATTTTGGTCATTTTTACAAGGGGGATGAATACTGATTTTGAAATTTGTCTTATCATAAGTATTTGGAGGTTAAGTGTACGTGGGTTATTCATCTCTTCTACACAAAAGTTGAGAAGTCATCTTCATAGAGAGAGTGGAAGGTTGCTTGGGAAGAGAGAAGCTTACTTGGGAAGGAGAAGAACTAAGAACCAAAGGTCACCATCACCAACCACCACCGGAAGTTGGTCGGAGAAAGGGAGAACCACCTGTTTTATTCAACCCCAAAGGATCAGATCTTCATTATAGGCAAGTGTTTGATAATTAAAATTTAAGTTTGTATATAGTCCATGTTAGAATAGTTATAAAAAGATGAGATTTTTTATGTTTGGAAGATGAAAAAATAGAGTTGTTAATGGATTTATGGAATCTGAAAATATATAGGAATCAAACTCATGTTGTAGGTAGATAGTAATCCACGAAATAATCATAAATTTGTTGAAGAAATTCTGAAAACCAATGATGCGTTCTTGAAGATATTATGTTGATAATTTTCTGGAAAAAGAGGATAAAAATATGCTTTTAATTCAAACTCTTGATGATTCTAGGATGTTTAGAGAATTAAAAATCATTCAAATATGTTTCTATATCATGTAGTAAGGTTTATAAGGAATTTGGGTTGTTAATATGAAGGTTTCAATGATAAAAAATGATGAAACCCGTTGTTGATGTAAAAAATTAGATTACTCTAATTATTCAATCACAGATAAATAAATGAGACAGAATATTTTAAAGTGGTTCAGCCTTATATGAATGGCCTACGTCCACCGTTATGTTATTGCTGAGTATTTGGGAATTCTTGATTAGAAGTACTGTCCAGAAATTCCGGTCCCTTTGAATGAGGGTAATACAATGTATTTATAGCCTTGAGGCTATAATCTGAAAGAGTGATACATTAAATGATGTACATATGAAAGGGTAATTCATTTAATGCTCTTCAAGCGTGTGCGTCAAGATGATAAGCATTCAATGAATAGTTAAACTGTTGATTATCTGGCAATCAATGCTGTGGTCGAGATGCAGCTCGAACCGCCTTAGTTGCTCGTCGTTCAAGAGTTCCTCGGAGCGCTGGAGTTCCTCGGAGAGCTGGAGTTCCTCGGAGTATACTTGTTGCTCGGAGTGAGTCTGACTTGGTCGGGGGAATAGACTTCCTCGTTGCTATTGTACCACGTAGATCGACACGTGTCTTCTTGTGATTCGTCTATATCAGCATACTAATTTTGGTATCAACAGAAGCCCCCAATGTTTCATATTTCGAACTTTGAGGAGTATGGAACATTCTTTCTCGGTATATGGAAATATTAAATGATCTTCCTGGTTTTTAGGAACATTTCTCCGTATTTTGAATTTCCTTCCAAATTCGCAGAATCCGCCTTTTTGCATTTTTATAAGCGCTTCGATCTTCGTGTACTTTTTGTCCTTTTAGCTGCCGATAGCGTAATAATTTCCTTTTTGTAATCATTTCTTTCGCCGTTTCCCAAGGCAAAGTATTGAAACTTCATAGACAATATCACTGTCTTCTACCTTTTCCAATTTCTGCTTTCGAGTTTTCCATAATCTTTCTTTCTCTTGTGCGTTCATCATTGTTTTCGTTCGTTGTGAACAGATCTCCCTTTTTCCTGTAAGATCTTCTTCCTTCTTCTTAATTTCTTTTATTCACCATGGTTTATATTATTGAATCTCTTGAGAAACTCCGTTCTGATTTCTCTATTCCATCTTGGGTAACTTTGGAGGATCTTTCTGAGCCTTCAAATTATTTTAATTTGGCTGAGGGACATTGGTTCCCCAGTCTCTTTATTGCTGAATGTGGATTTTCTTTTCCACTAAACCCTCTGTGATTAGAGTTCTGTCAGTATTTCGATCTTGTTCCTGCAAAAATAGCCCCCAACACATGGAGAATAGTTAATGGGGTGCATAGGTTAAATCAAACTCATGGAACTCGTATAAGAATTCCTGAGATTATGTACTGTTATAGATGGGCTGTTCTAGACAATGTTTATTATTTAAAAACTAGATTTTTGAATAGAGCTTTAGTAGTCAATCTCCCTGATGCTAATAGGGATTATTTTGAACATGGGGTAGTTATCAAAAATTGGCAACATGCCCCTTTGGTTGGAGACGAAGTATATGAAGGTCCCAAATGCCCTCCATATGACAATGAGATAGGTTATTTTCATCTTATTTTATTTCTGAAATTATGATTTCATTATGTTTGATAAAATGTATGACTGATATTTCACTATGTATTTGTTTGCAGTTGACAGTAAGAGAAAAACTCCCAAAGAATCAGAAGTTAATATAAAGCATTTGAAACATATCTGGAGTTTGCATCAGAAAGTTGCAGACGAGCACGTCAGGTCTACTTCATACTTGTTGCAGTATAGGAGCTATACATCATCCTTTACTGCTCGTCCTGTGGTCAGCATTAGTGAACCATTGCCAGCTTCTGAGGATTCTTCACCAGAATCTCATATTCCTTTGAGTCATAAAATGGGAAAAAGAAGAGTTCCTGCTCTCTTTGAGGAGACTACTTCTGCTGGAGATGGGAAAAGAAACAAGATTGATGTCCCAAAGGGGACAAAGAAAGTAGATGATGCCCCTTCTGTTGATCCTCATAAGGCTGCCGAGAAGCCCCCAGTGGCTCCGAGCAAGAAAAGTGATTCTATGGAAGTGGTCACCATCTCCCCCACCAAAAGTTCTTTGGTTGAAACTGCTGAAGTGCCACTGAGGAGATTGAAGAAATCCTCCTCGGTCAATTTTTCTGAAACCATTCCCCAACTCCAAGCTAGTGGAGCTAGTGTTCCAATCATTATTCCCTCGAGTTCTGCAATGAGCTCGGTAAAGACTTGGACTATTCCTGAAGTCCAAGGAATTGAAGAAAACATGTCTAGGGATATGCTGACATCCCTAGCTACTCGTCACATTGCTTCAGTAAGTTTCTCTTATCCTGAATTTTTCTTTCTTTCAGTCAATATATGTATCTCGGCACTGACTTATCATTACCTTCTTTTTCAGCTGGTGAGTTGTTTTAACACCATAGTGAAGAAAGATGAAGCACTCAAGGCTTCTAGATCCTCATTTGGAGTGGAGGATGTTTTTCTGGGTTTGGCCCAGTCTTTGAAGGATTCCCATAAAAAATATGACGAGGATAGGGGTGAATGGGAGAAGAAGTTGGCTGCATCTGAGGCAGAGAAGGTGCAGTTGGGAAACAAAATAAAAGACTTGGAGAGAGAGAATAAGAAATATGCCGAGAAGCTTACAAACTTTGGGGAGCTTGAAAATAAGTTGAAGTCGGCTGAGGAAGAGCTAACCCTTCTGCGAGAAGTAAATCGCCAGAAGGAGGAGGTGGAGGCCAAGTTAAAAGCCTCCGAGGATCTTCTATCCGAGAAGCTCTCCTCGGAGAAAATGAAAAGAAAAGTGGCTGTGAAAAAATCTTTCCGCAGCGGTTGGGATAAAGGATGGGATAGGGGGTAGCGGCAATGATGACCCAGGTCAAGTATGGGAGTTTGAAATTCTTCCGAGATGGCTGGGTTGCTGCCCTGCAAGAATTGAAAGTTAATGAGGACTCAGAATTATTTCAACAACATCTGCCTGGTCCTCCACCAGCTATTGAGGATGAAGAAGAGGATGAAGCTGCCTCCGAAGAATCTTCAATGGTAGTGGGTGATCTCATCCTTACCCAGCCTGCTGATGAGGATCTTTCATCTCGGCCTGCTCCTCCTGAACAAGTTCCAGTTCCTGTCGATCAACTCGTTGTTCCAACCGAGCAACTGAGCTCCTCATCCCAGCCTCCCAAGAAAGTCTTGGGAGATAAGGAAAAGGTGTGAAGTTGTTCGGTATTCTCTTTCTATTTTTCTTCTTTTTCAAATGTAACAAGATATTTGTAACTCTGCACTATGATCTAAGAAAATTTGAGTTCTTTTCTTCCGTATGATTGCCTCTTTTCTCTTCTGTACTCTGTCTTGATCTTCTTTTTGATGGTTACTTTTTCTTTCTCTACTACTTTCTGGCCAGGATGGATATGCTATCTGCTAATAATACAAAGCTGTTGCAGCAATGTCATGAATATTATAAGGCTGGTCACACAGAATTGAGTGTATCAGAAGTTGCTGACATCCTCGGTCATGATGCTTCTGAGCAGGCAGTAGAAGCTTATCAGTACTTGAAAGACTTACTTGACCGAGCTGTGGCCAATAATGTGGCTTACTACGAGATGATTGAAGACTTGCAAGGTACTCTCGATGAACTTCAGCATCAGTATAAAGAGTCTTCAACTCTTTTGCACGAAGGATATGAGAAGAAACTCAAACAACTTAGTGCTGAAATAGGTTATGACAAGATGCTTTCTAGCTATGAAGTGAGAGAGAGAACCCTAAAGGGTGAAGTCGAAGCATGCAGACAGATCGCCGAGCTGCTGGAGCAAGAGAATAAAAATTTGTAGAAAGAGTTGGCACAGTATAAGTCTGTAGCTTCATCTTCCACTGCCTTGGTACCGGTCACCGATGAAGGATTCTCATTTGTAGAGGTTGAGAATGCCAAATTGAGGTAAGAATTAGAGACTTTGAGAAGAGCTGGGCCTTCTACTGCTACTCGGGGAAGAGGAAGAAGTTCTCATGGATGAGGAAGAGTTGCTCAGAATGTTGACGAGGAACAAAGTATTCAACCTGCTCGGGGACGATCAAGAGGTCTTCATCGTACTATTGAAGAAGCTCGTACTCAATCAACATTGGAAACTCAAGCGTTCCAATTGAATGCAAAAGATCGGGCTTTGTCTGAAGTGTCCAAGAAAATCCAAACTCTGGAGGATCAGCTTGCTTCGACAAAGTCTGCTCTGAATAAAAAACATATTTTTGCCAGAAACCTTCACGAGCAGTTAGAGAGAATAACTTTCCAATTCCATAAACAACCTCGTGAGTTCTGGATGGCAGGCTACAATGAGGCCCTTTGTCACTTGGATGCTCGCCTTGAAAATGCCAATAATGAAGGTTATAAATAGGGATGATTGAACGCCCTGGGTGTATTAAAACTAGAGCAGGGCCATTATTTATGGGATTATCATGCTCCTGGGCTACTAGACTTGCCTGTGCCACCTTATAAATTGGACATGGAATGGATCCCAGCTCATGCCATTCCTCGGAGCTTAATTGCAAAATACCTCGGTGACTACAATCTTCATTCTCAGATCGAGGTATCTCGTCCCGAGCATCTACTGGACACACCTTCAGTAATGAACGTCAGAATGCTTCAAGATATTAACTTCATTAATTCTCCTCTTTGCTTGGAAGATCCTCCTGCTGGCGAGGAGCCTATATCGAAAGCTGAAGGAAAAAAGCCAATAGAATAGGAAATTCTGATGTAATAATTAGTACACAATTTAATATCAATGTAATAAACTTGTGTAATTCATTTCGACTTTAATGAAAGAATTTCATTTTTGTTTGCAAATTTGTATTGCTCTTGTATTTGTCAAACACTTTATATTTGTGCTTGCATTACAATATTGTGTGGTTCCTCGACCAACTTAGTAATAAAAATTACAAGTATTAGTAATGTTGCTCGATCACTTAATAATAAAGTAATGAGTATAAAAATGTTGAAAATTATTCCAACCAACCAAGGTTGTTAAATTGTGCTTGTCGACCAATTATAGTTAATGGGTTTTTATCCCCGACCAGCTATACTTGGTACTGTTTAAAATATTTTCTCCTCGTCGACCAACTACAGTTAGTGGATTTTTATCTCCGACCAACCATACTTGATTCAGTTTGGAATATTTTGTTCTTCGAGGAACTTTTATGTAATAAACTTACCTCCCGACCAACATAAGTTGGCATTTCAGAGCATATCTTGTTTCCTAACCAAACACGTTGGCATTTTTAGGAATGTTGATGTTGTTCTCGCCCTTTTACCAACCGGAGTTGGTCTGAGTTCGAACTATCGTGTTCTCGCTCTTTTACCAACCGGAGTTGGTCTGAGTTCGAACTATCATGTTCTCGCTCTTTTACCAGTCGGAGTTGGTCTGAGTTCGAACTATCATGTCCACTAACTCTTTTACCAACCGGAGTTGGTCTAAGCTAATGTACGCCTCCTAACCAAAGGAGTATGGGGTGTTCTCGCCCTTTTACCAACCGGAGTTGGTCTGGGTTCGAACTATCGTGTCCTCGCTCTTTTACCAACCGGAGTTGGTCTGAGTTCGAACTATCATGTCCACTAACTCTTTTACCAACCGGAGTTGGTCTGAGCTAGTGTACGCCTCCTAACCAAAGGAGTATGGGGTGTTCTCACCCTTTTACCAGCCGGAGTTGGTTTGGGTTCGAACTATCGTCTTCTTTTTACTGCCGAGTAGTGTTGTGTGCCGAGCAGCGTAGTGTTAAACACTAGTATTCCCCGAAAAACTTTCAATAAAAGGAGAGAAGATTGTGAAATATCATCGTTTTATTCATATTGGTGGAACTGCTTTACATTTTACATCACTGATAATACTTGCGTAGGTGTTCAGCATTCCATGCATTCTTAAATTCCTCTCCTTGTAGAGTCGCTATTCGATAAGTTCCTGGTCGGACAACTGCAGTAACTCGGTAAGGTCCATGCCAGTTTGCTTCCAACTTATTGTGCTTCTGAATGACCTTCTTTAGCACGTAATCTCCTTCTTTTAAGTCGCATTTTTTCACCTTCTTGTTGTAGAACAGAACTGTTCGTTGTTGATAAGCAACATTCCTAATGGCTGCCTCTTCTCTAACCTCCTCGAGCATGTCCAAATCTAATCTCCTCATCAAGTCACTGGCTGGGGAATTGAAATTCAGCACTCTGTGTGTTGGAAGACCCAACTCGGTGGGTATTACGTCCTCACTTCCAAATGCCAGCATATATGGTGATTCTCCAGTTGCTGCTCGGGGAGTTGTTCGGTAAGCCCATAATACTGACTGTAGCTCATTAATCCAATTAGCTTTAGCCTCACTTAGCCTCTTCTTCAAACCATTTAGTATTGTTCTGTTCGTCACTTCAGTCTGTCCATTGCTTTGAGGATGGACTGGTGCTGAATGAACCTTCAAAATGTTTGACTGATGACAATAGGCGGCAAACTCCTCGTTATCAAATTGTGTTCCATGGTCTGTGATGAAGGCATGAGGGAGACCATATCAGCAGATGATGTTCTTCCAAACGAATTTGTACACCTTCTCGTATGTCATATCAATCAGAGGCTCAGCTTCTACCCACTTAGTAAAATAATCCACTGCGACGATGAGGTACTTGAATCTTCCTCGGGTCGTTGGCAGTGGTCCAACCAAATCCATTCCCCACATGGCGAAAGGCCAAGGGGAAGTTATGGGTGTCAACAATGCTTGTGGAGTTCGTCGGATGGAGGAAAAACGTTGGCATTTATCACATCTCTTAGCATAAGCTATACAATCAGCCCTCATCGTTGGCCAGTAATATCCCTACGTCATCACCCTTTGCAAAAGTGTCCGACCTGCTACATGGGCTCCACAGGACCCTTCATGGATCTCTTCAATCAATTCCTTCACCTTGGAGGGATGTACACATCTTTGCAAACCTTCCATAATTCCTCGTCTATACAAAACACCATTAGTTAGTACATACCGAGCAGCTTTAAACTTTAATTTCTTGGCAGCGATCTTATCCTCCGGTAATTCTCCTTCCTCAACATATGCCCTGATGGGATCCATCCAAGATGTTCCTAAATCAAGAGTAATTATATTCATCGTCAAGTCTTCATCTATGCTTCGGCTTTCTAATACTTCAATTGGTATCGTTCTTCACAGCTCGGTACGAGTAGCTGATGCTAGTCGGGCCAGTGCGTCTGCTTGTGCATTTTCCAATCTTGGTATTCTGACCAACTGAATGGCATCAAATTCTGCCAATAATTCCATCACCTTTGCATGATACCTGACCATTAATTCTCCTTTAACAGCATATATTCCTATCATCTGATTCACAATTAATTGAGAATCACTGAATACCATCACTTGTTGCGCTTCCATAATCTTTGCTAAATTAAGACCTGCTATCATCGCCTCATATTCAACCTCATTATTGGAAGCTTTGAATTGGAATCGCAGGGCGTATTCCACGTCGATCTCGTCTAGATTGCTCAGAATTATTCCCGCGCCACATCCTGCAGTGCAAGATGAGCCATCTACATATAACCTCCATATAGGTAACTCGTCTTTAAATTTCTTATATGACAAAGTTCCTCGATGAAATATTTGTTGTTTCCTTTCATCCTCCCCTGATATTTCTCGCTCCTCGTCGATCATCTCTTCTCGTCCTTTTACCAACCGAAGTTGGTCTGGGCTCGAATTTGATGATCCTTCAATATCCACAAGACCTTTTACCAACCGGAGCTGGTCTGGGTTTGTGTTTGATGATCTTGTAACATCCACAGGTTGATCAGCGAGCAACTTTTGTTCCTCGAGGGTATCAGGATATGTAAACTCTGCGATAAAATCTGCTACAGCCTGCCCTTTTAATGATGATCTGGGTTCATACACAATATCATATTCACCGAGCTCTATTGCCCAGTACATCAGTCTCCCTGATTAGTCTGGCTTATGAAGGGCTTGTCTTAATGGCATGTCGGTATACACGATGATGGTATGGGCCTGGAAATATGGCCTCATTCTTCTACTTGCTTCAATTAATGCTAATGCCAATTTTTCCAGCTTTGGGTACCTGACCTCTGCACCTCGAAAAGCCTTACTTGTGTAGTAAATTGGTTTCTGGACTCCATTCTCCAATCTGATCAATGCCGAGCTGACTGCATTCTCTGACACTGCCAGGTACAAGTTCAACTTCTCTCCCATTACTGGCCTGGATAACAGTGGAGGTGCTCCCAAATATTTCTTCAAGTCTTGAAAGGCTTTTTCACATTCATCATTCCACTCGAAAGTTTTTCGAAGTGTTTTGAAGAATGGGAGGCATCTATCAGTTGCTCGGGATACAAATCTGTTGAGCGCTGCAACTCGTCCTGTAAGACTCTGCACCTCTTTCTTCTTCGTTGGAGATCGTAACCCTAAAAGAGCTTTGATCTTTTCTGGATTCGCCTCAATGCCTCGTTGGTTGATGATGTACCCGAGGAACATTCCTTCTCGTACTCCAAATGTTCACTTCGTCGGGTTGAGCTTCATCTGGTATTTATCCAGTTGATCAAAGGTCTGGCCTAAGTCAACTAGATGATCAACAACTTTCTTGCTCTTTGTCAGCATATCATCGACATAGACTTCCATATTGCAACTGATTTGTTCGGCAAAAACCTTGTTCATCAGCCGCTGGTATGTCGCTCCTGCATTTTTCAAACCAAAAGGCATAACATTATAACAATAAGTTCCCCTAGGGGTAATAAAAGAAGAGCTTTCCCTGTCTTCAGGTTTCATTTTGATCTGGTTGTAGCCAGAGTAAGCGTCCATGAAGCTGAGCAGCTCGTATCCCGAGGTAGCATCCACTAGTTGATCAATTCTGGGCAATGGAAAGTGATCCTTTGGGCATGCCTTGTTGAGATCGGTGAAAACAACACACATTCTCCATTTATTATTTTTCTTCTTTACCATCACCACATTTGCTAACAAGTCTGGATATTTCACATCTTCAATGAATTGTGCTTTTTGGAGCTTCTCGACCTCTTCTTGTATAGCTTGATTCTTCTCGGGACTAAATACTCTTCTTCTCTGCTTTACAGGCTTGATCTCCTTATTCGCATTGAGCTCATGACATAAGAAGTTCGGATCTATTCCTGGCATGTCTTCATGACTCCATGCAAAAGTTTTCTTTCTGTTTCTCAAAAAAGTTATCAACTCCTGTTTTATTGAAACATCCAACGATGAACCTATCTGGGTTACTCGTTCAGGGTGCTCGTCGTCCAGAATAACATTTTCTGTAGATTCCACCACCTGTCCTTTTACAAGTTGGGATTCATCTCTGGGATCAAGTGTTTCAATTTTTGTACCTTCCTCCACCTGGTAGGTAGTAGTCTTTTTCCTTGACTCTTCAAGCTCCTCTTGCTCAGCAGACGAATAATAGCATTCCCGAGGTACTTTCTGATCACCTTTCACAACTCCCACTCCGAAATTTGTAAGGAATTTTAAACACTGATGTACTGTTGACGGAACTGCTTCGAACTTCTTCAAACCAACTCTTCCCATGATGATGTTGTAAGCTGATTGCACATTCTTATCCATCACAAAGAAGCGTATTCTTTCTGTTCGACAAGCAGGCCAAGTTCCAATGAATATATCCAACTTGATCGTCCCAAGTGGAAAAACCTTCTCGCCAGCAAAACCCAGGAGAGGTCTGTGATAAGGCTCCAATTGAGATAATTTCAAATTTAAACTGTCAAAGCATGAGCAGTATATGATGTCCGCCGAACTACCATTATCTACCAAAACCCTTGAAATCACTATTGCTTTCATCCTCATTTTGATCACCAAAGGGTCGTCGTGAGGGTAAAGAACACATGTCACGTCATTTTTTGAAAAGCCAATGACCAGCTTTTCTTTGTTTATCTTCCTCGGGCGATCCTCCTCAGCCAAATTTATTCGCTGAATATATGAACAATCTTGAGCCTCTCCAAGGTAAGACTTTCTTTCTGCAGTAAGGTCTCCTCCTCCTGCATCTCCTCCTGTAATGACATTACAATCAAATGACCCAAAACGTATGGAAAATACCTCTCGTTCTGGCTGCCTTGGTTTCTTGGGAAGATCGGGGTCATCATTTGGATCATCTTCATGGTCTCTCTTCTTTTTCTCCTCTGCTCGACGAGGAGATCTGGATCTTTCTCTAGTTCGGTCATTATTTCTTCTTTCGCCTCCCCGATCAACATACTTTGCTAGTTTCCTTCTTCGGATGAGCGTTTCAATCTCGTTCTGAAGAGCTATGCAATTTTTGGTCATATGGCCGTGATCGTTATGGACACAATATTTCTCCCTATTCCTCGTGTCAGGGTCTGACCTCAGTTTCTTTGGCCACTTTACTTCCTCGTTATTCTTGATTTCTTCCAAGACATGATTAATACCCATTTTCAAAGGATTATAATTATCGAATTTCTTCAGGACTTCCCATGATGACTTATTATTCTTGGAATGTTTGTCACCGCCATTGCCCTTATGCTCTTTCTTCTTAGATTTGTCGCCTTCCTCCTTGGTCTCTTTATCCATATTCTTCTTCGCAGCCATAGCCTCCTCGGTATTCATGATTTTAGCTGCTTTTGCCATCAACTCTAACATAGTTGTAGGTGGATCTTTGGCCAAAGTGTAATACAACTTGTTAGGCAACAACCCACTCATCAAGGCGGTGATTGCTGTCTTTTCTTCATAATCTATGACTTCCAGCTTCTCGTTATTGAAACGAGTTATGTAATCTCTAGTACTCTCACCAGATTTTTGTCTAACACTTAACAAGTGTGCTACTCGTTTTACTGGCTTTGCTCCAAAACAGAAATTTCCGATGAATAACTTGGCCAACTGAAAGAAAGTTGAAATCTTACCTCGAGGAAGATTGTTGTACCATATTTGGGCAGATCCAGTAAGAGTTACTGAGAATACTCTACATCTCATCTCGTCAGGGACGGCATAGATGTCGGCAGCAGCTTGATATTGCTCTATGTGAAGAACATGATCTGTCTTTCCATCATATTTGGGGGTTACTACGGGTGCTTTAAACTTTGACAGTGTAGGAAAATCCACAACAACCTTGACAAAAGGTGTCCCTTGAACAAAAGTTCATTATAGGGGATTCTTCGTCTTAGCCATTTCTCCCAATCTATCCTCCAACCGTTGAATGGAACCTTTCCACGCATCATTTCCTTCCTCGGGTCTATTAGTTCGAGTAATTGATTGTTCTGAAGTGGCCTCTTGAGATCTATCTTGACGAGCAACTGGTCGTGATTGCGCTGATCCTTCTCTTAGATCTGATGGTTGTCAAAAACTCCTCGACATGGTCTTAGGCGGACTCCTATTCCTCTTGGGACCTAATCGGCTGAAAGGAGATACCCTGCTCAATCTCTCCAAGGCACTGGGTCTCTCTGGAGAGAGAGTGATACGTTGCTCAGTATCTGTAGCCCGCATTGACGAAGTTCGCCCAGGTTAATAAGAGAAATCATCAGATTCTTCATTACGATACGCATCTGTACGCCTAGATTGTGAAGAAAGTAAATAGGTTTGCCTCTGACACTTCGCTATCCCGAATGTGCAGGTGCACTGCCATGAAGGGTTTGTATGAGTTGCCGCATTGTCTCTTGCATGGCGGTTTGTCCTTGAGCCATATTCGTCATAATTCCAGCCAGATCTGGAGGTGCAGAAGGATTTGGAAGATTTCCAGCATTTCCAGCGTTTCGATTGCTAGATTCCGGATTATCTGCCATTGATGATGAATGATTTTTGGTGAAAAATGATAATAACAATCGTTTCCCACAGACGGCGCCAATCTGTTGATGTAAAAAATTAGATTACTCTAATTATTCAATCACATATAAATAAATGAGACAAAATATTTTAAAGTGGTTCAGCCTTATATGAATGGCCTACGTCCACTGTTATGTTATTGCTGAGTGTTTGGGAATTCTTGATTACAAGTACTATCCAGAAATTCCGGTCCCTTTGAATGAGGGTAATAAAATGTATTTATAGCCTTGAGGCTATAATCTGAAAGAGTGATACATTAAATGATGTACATATGAAAGGGTAATTCATTTAATTCTCTTCAAGCGTGTGCGTCAAGATGATAAGCATTCAATGAATAGTTGAACTTTTGATTATCTGGCAATCAATGCTGTGGTCGAGATGCATCTCGAACCGCCTTAGTTGCTCGTCGTTCAAGAGTTCCTCGGAGCGCTGGAGTTCCTCGGAGAGCTGGAGTTCCTCGGAGTATACTTGTTGCTCGGAGTGAGTTTGACTTGGTCGGGGGAATATACTTCCTCGTTGCTATTGTGCCACGTAGATCGACACGTGTCTTCTTGTGATTCGTCTATATCAGCATACTAATTTTGGTATCAACACCCGTAGTAGAAGAAATGCAGAAAAACTGGGCTGTCACCTGGGCGATCGATCGATCGACCCCCTGCCTTCGATCGATCGACCTCCCCATAATTCCTATAGTTGTTTCTTTTTAATTTTTGTCCTTATCCCAAACCTTTTTTAGATCTTTGGTGATTATTAATTGGATATTATGGGACTTAGATAAGATCAGTAAGCCCTAGATAAGATTTGAATTGATTTGATTGGGATTTAATTGATTAGACTTATGTTAATTAAATTGGAAGAAATTTCAATTTCTAGATTCATGCGTTGGATTTTAATTGGTATTCATGAGGATTAAGGATAGGTTCAGTAGGGGATATTGTTATAAATCACCTGGGTAGCCTTAGGGGTACAAATTTGAACATTAAGGACTGAGTTTAAGCTCATTATTGATTGCGCAAGGACTGAGTGTAGTATAAGTGCTTAGTGGTATAACTTCTGGATAGAGATGGGAGTTCAGACCACATTTGGTTGAAAGAGTGGATGAGGTTATCCCGATTGCGTATTTGAAGTTGACGGACCTCCACGACCGAAAAAGTTAAGTAGTAGTGTATTGGAGGGGTTCCTTGTTTGGATTTCACTTTGCGAGACGTTCCGCGCATGAACCTTAACGACGTCAGGAGTGGAGAGATGTTATAGGGTGCGAGGATGTTGATTTTGTTGATAAGTCATATAGTGTGAATGAAACACTATAGACTATGAGCCATGTGATGATGGTATTTAATTCTAGTTGATAGAAGATGTGTTTATAAGATATTTGAAACTGTCGGTTATAACCCTAATTAAAGGGGGAGTTTAATTCGTAGTGATTCGGGAGATATGATGATTTGGGCCAGTAGGATATTAGTGATTTTCTTACTGAATATATGTTGAGGAAAACCTATTTGAACCTTGAGTAATGAGTGAGGCTCGGGGGTAATTAAATTAAGAAGTAAAGTTATGATATTTTAATACGTGGGATTTAAAGGGATATAATGCTACGTATGGGAATTATCTAAGGATAATGTGAGTACCTTGTTAATATTATATCATAGGTATGGTAGTGCCTATTTGATTGATTGATAATTTATATGTATGACATACCTAGCTTACTTGCTATCAATGGGGAGGTTCGCTCGTGAGGGCAGTCATATCCTGATGAATCCATGGGATCTATGATTTGTCGCTCGAGAATATAGGTCTATGAAAGACTTATCGGGGAGTTGATAAGTCCGCTGACTATGGGAACGTAGGTATGTGCGTGACCCATGGATACGAGAACTATGTTCGCCTCCAATTTGTATGTTGTTGTTTGTGGTTCGAGGAATCCTTACCGAACCTTTAGTCCCCTATTCGGCGACCAACGATGATGGGATATGATAGCAGAGTAATGCATTACACCGCAGTTGTGACTCGGGGTGCCGTATTATATATATATATATATATATATATATATATATATATAATGAATTAAAGGAATGAATGAATATATATTGTGGTTAAATCATCTACTATGCGATAATTGTAGATAACGGTGAATTGAGAAAAAGAATTGAAATAAGTCAATGAATATTTATTGAAAAGATTAATTCATATTAATGAGAAACGAATCATGTTAATTAGAAATGTAAATGAATGATTATACAACGTATGGTATGGGACATACGGGGTTGTAATCTGGGAGGAAATCATATTATTGAAATCAGTAATGAGGAACCATTAACTAGGAGGTTAATAGGAAACGTTAAGTGTGCACTATAGTTGAGAGGTGAGAATAGCAAGTGAGAGTTGGATACTAACATGTACATAATAAATGCTTTATTGCACTTGTTAAATTCTTGCTGTTTTCAAAATCATTTTCACATCGGGCTCTGACCCGTTTCCTTGCATATTTTTTTTCTATTGTACCTTCTATATCAGGTGTCCAACAACTGGGACACCAACCTTAGCGGATTATGACGAGCTATGGAGCTATGGAGTATTGCTTAGGCGCCTATCTTCATTTGATTCACAGTATTCTTTTAGTTAGGGCATGTCGCCTAAAGGAATCCAGTTATCTCTTTTCTATCGGAGTCAAATACTCTTGTACCCGTGTCATTTTAATACATTTATAATTGTTGGGATTACTGTAATGGAATAATATTATTTGGGAATGTTTATTCCAATTGCATTCAAATTCTTTTGTGTTATTAGTTCGGTTATCAGTGTTGTAGAATAAAATGTGTTGTGTTATTCGTAAACTAAAAATGGATTTTGTTGAAATTAAAATTTGGAAAGTTTTTAACACCAGCTTAATTGGGTATTGGGTGAGTTGTAAATGTTTTCGACAGTGATGCTAAGAATGAGCCAACTGTATATTCTGTTTTAATTTGGTATGGGACTGGCCATCCGGTATTTAATTAGGCGGGGTGTTTCAGGTCATTTTAGGAAGGCTTGTCTACAGTTGATTGGGGGATAGTTTCCTAGAATTCCATAGCATCAGCAGGCACAACTACCGCCACCAGTGCCTAATCCATCCATCCCTCCACAACAGGGACAATTATAGTATGGGCGTGTTTACCACATACAGGATGCTATGCTTCCTCCAGCTTCACCAGTCCTGCCAGCTATTGAGGGTAAGTTTCCCATTCATGGGCATATGGGTCGTGTATTGTTTGATACAAATGCGACACACTCGTTTATTTCTCAGAGTTTTGCTCAAACGACGGAGCTAATTAAATGTGCGCAGAGTACTTTCACTAGTGTTGAATCTTCTATGGGTGATGGTTCGCTCATTTTCTTTGTTTGTAAAAGAGTAGAAAAATAAATCTTGGTAATTTGTGTTTTGAGGCCGATTTACTCGTCCTTGATATGGTCGGGTATGATGTAATCCCGGGGATGGATTGGTTATTGAAGTACAATGCGATAGTAAATTGTTATGGGAAGAGTACAGTTTTTGCCATTTCGGGGAAAGAGATGTTTTTAGTGGCTATGTCTCGTTCTGAGGGAGATTCCAGCACTTACTTGTATTGTATTACGGAGGAGACTTCTCGTGATGTAGTCATTTCCTTAGATTCGATTTCCATTTTTAGAGAGTTTTTAGATTTTTTAGGAGATACCGGGTTTGCCTCCAAGCAGGGAGATTGAGTTTGTGATTAATTTAACACTGGGAACGTGACCGATTGCTAGAGCTCCATACTGTATGACTCCTGTTGAGATGAGGGAGTTAAGAGATAAAATTTAGAAGTTATTAGAACAGGGGTTTATTCGGCGTAGTACGTCGCCGTGGGGTGCTCCTGTGTTATTTATGAAGAAAAGAGATGGTTCCCTCCGGTTGTGCATAGATTACCGGGAGTTGAATAAAGTTACCATCAGGAAAAAACACCCACGACCTCAGATTGATGATTTGTTCGATCAACTTAGGGGAGCATCGTACTTCTCTAAAATAGATTTGAGGAGGGGTATCACCAGCTGAGGATACGAGAGCACGATGTGTCCAAAACTACCTTTCTAACTAGATATGGGTCCTATAAATTTTTGGTTATGCCTTTTGGGCTAACCAATGCTCCTACGATGTTTATGTACCTGATGAATAGAGTGTTTCGAGACTTATTGGACCAGTTTGTTATCGTGTTTATTGATGACATCCTAGTGTATTATTAAATGGAAGCTGATCATGCTAACCATTTACGGTTGGTCCTGCAGACGTTGAGGGATCATTAATTGTACGCTAAGTTTGAGAAGTGCAGTTTTTGGCTACAAGAAGTGAAGATTTTGGGCCACATTGTTACCGTTGAGGGTAATTCGGTAGACCCGGGTAAAGTTATTGTGGTGAGGGAATGGGGTCAACCCACGACACCTGAAGAGATTCGTAATTTTCTGGGTTTCGCTGGCTATTATCGCAGATTCATCAAGGGCTTTCTAAGATTGCTATCCCTTTGATAAATTTGACTCTAAAGGGGGTGAGATTTGTTTGGGATGTTTCTTATTAGCTAGCTTTTGACGAGTTGAAGGATATGTTGACTTCTGCTCCAGTACCTGCGTTACCGAGGCCGGGGTTGGAATATTTGGTCTTTACGGATGCATCTCTGCAAGGGTTAGGAGGTGTGTTACAACAAGAGCATCGTGCCATTGCTTATGCTTCTCGCAAGATAATGCCCCATTAGAAGAATTATCCAGTTCATGATTTGGAACTTGGTGCAGTGGTTTTTGCCTTGAAGATTTGGAGACATTAACTCTTGGGGGAGAAATTTAGTCTTTTCACGGACCACAAATCGTTGGAATATTTGTTTTCCCAGAAGGATTTAAATATGCGACAACGTCGGTGGTTAGAGTTTGTGAAGGACTACCAATTTGATATTTTTTATCACCTGGGTAAAGATAATGTAGTGGCGGATGCATTGAGTCGAAAACCTGAGGGGGAGTTAGCCACGATCTGGAAGGCTAAATGGAAAGAACTTAGCCAAGAGGATGCGGTGGCAAGGGCGTTCATGTCGTTGTTGACCGTTATGCCTACGATAGTGGCAAGGGTTACTGAAGCTCAAGGAAGGGACAAGGGTTGTCAGGCCGTATACACCAATTGTTAACCGAGGGAGCGGAATCCTACTTTATAAGTTCTGAGGGTGGATTTCGTTTCCACGGGAGACTTGTCGTCCCGGACGAAGGTGATTTAAGACGGGCCGTAATGATAGAATCTCACGGGTACAAATTTACAGTACATCCTGGTGGGGACAAAATGTACCAAGAAATGCGCCGTCAATATTGGTAGGCGGGTATGAAACGGGATATTTCTGAATTTGTTTTCTAATGTACTACTTGTCAACTGGTGAAGGTAACGACCGACGGGTTTGTTACAACCCCTGGAAATACCTGTATGGAAATGGGAAAGCATCTCGATGGATTTCATCACGGGATTTCCAACACCACAAAGTGGTCATGACTCCATTTGAGTGATTGTCGATCGTTTAACCAAGTCGGCACACTTTTTACCGGTACGTATAGACAACAATACTACTCGTTATGCCTAGCTATTTATTGCGGAGATCGTTAGACTCCACGGGGTGCCCATTAATATAATCTTCGATCGAGACAAAATTTTTGTTTCCCATTTTTGGCAAAGTTTCCAAGAAGCTATGGGAACCAAAGTGAAGTTGAGTACATCCTATCACCCTCGGACATATGGGCAGACGAAAAAGAGTCAACCAAATGTTAGAGGATATGTTCCGGATGTGTGTGCTTGATTTCAACGGAGGTTGGGAACAATATCTCCCCTTAGTCGAATTTGCTTATAATAATTCGTACCAATTCACTATCGGGATGGCACCCTATAAAGAATTATATGGTCGACCATGCAGATCACCTACTTGTTGGTTGGAAGTAGGGGATAATAAATTTCTTTAACCTGAGATGATACAGGATACTTCTTCGAAGATTGAACTTATTCACAATCTCATCCGAATTGCTCAAGACACGAGCTTCTTACAACTCGAAAAAGATGTCATTCTCAATGATTAAGCCAAAAATGAAGAATAATGAGATCATGCAACAATTTAAGTGTGGAACCAAAGAAAGTTGAATCAACTTGTGACTCGGAGATTGCGTAAAACACTCTGAAAGGGTGAAAGGCACAAATCTCACAAGCTAAAGTCTCTACTAGTGATCCTTAAGGTTCTCTTGAGAATTATTGTACTCTTCAACTTTAAACCGTAGTGACTTGATAAGTTCTCAAAGTTTTTTTTTGTTGAGTCTAGAAATTCATAGTGCAACATGCCTTGTTACGTATTACATAAGCTATTTAGAAAAAATATTCTCTAGCTTGATACCTAGACTTAAAAAGATGGATGATTGAAAATTCACTTCAATAAATGAGATGAAAGAAACTGCACGAAATTTTAAAAATCAGGTTTAAAAATAAAAAAATTTCAAAAGAGGCACGATTTTGATAAATTTCCCCACCCCCAAACAAAAAGGAACATCGTCCTCGATGTTAGATAAAATGAATTTTAAAATTGAGAGCATAAGGTAGGAAAGATATTACCAGAACGAACCGCTAATGAAGTGGAAAGATGTAGCCAATAATAAACCTGAATAAATGATAAGAGAAAAAATGTGTACAAGTCTATAACATGATAAAGCAAAGGGTGATGTGAAAAACCACCCCCAAACAGGATGAGACTAGTACAAGAAATGCGGGCTGCCTCCCGGTAGCGCTAAGTTTAATGTCTTCAGCCAGACCGAACCATTTTCACCCTAAAGATAAGATCTATGAAAGCGCGGGGCAGCAGAAAAATGTGGTGATGAGAATAACCCCCAAACAAGACTGAAGCGTCAGTCTTGTTGGATAGAGGGTAATTAAAATGGGTCAATGCACCTGTATGGAAAAGTGCATCACACGATGCAAGGCATCGGTGGACCATGGGTGGGTGGGTATTAAGGTAAAGGTGAGAAAGGCATGGATGATTAAGCATCGATCATGGGCCTTATTGAGCCGGAAGGTGAGGGCAACTAGGGACCTATAAGCATGGTGGTCTAATTGATGAGGGAGGGAAAAAGGTTTGAAAAGTCTAATGGGATGGGCCTCATAAAAATGACACGACCGTTCTATGAATCGACGATGATAATGGTCGTGCCGTGACACACCAGGGAGCTGTTGAGAAGAAAAATCAACACCACAAGGAAGTGGTGTGCATTGAGGAACCAGCTCGATGTCACGAAAGTGGAGAGTATCACCACAAATACTCTCATGCATGGTGGATGGTTTCAGGTTAGGATCTAAATATATGGTTGAAAACTTGAAATGTGAAAAATCAAGATCCAAACCAGGTGGTGGGGTGGAAAGGAGAATGGGTGGGTCGGGTGGGATAAATGGTGTATCGGGTGGGATAAACGGAGGAGGAAGATGATCTAACTCAAGCGTGGGAGACACACACTCAATTGGAGGAGTAAAGGAATACTCACAAGGGAGTGTGGTTTCTAAAGATGGAGTTGTCAACTTCTCCACAAGATTAGCATCGGTGAATGTGGTGGGTGGGTAAGGCGAGGCACCAAGATCGGAGATAAAGGAATCACTAGAAATATCGGGCTAAAAGGGAGCCATGCATGGAGGAATAGGATCCAAATCCAGATAGTTAGGAACTATCACGGATTCTATCTTGGGAAAATGGTGAACACTTGTAGTCGGAGCTAACTTAGGACAAATTGTTTCCTCGGTAACACAAAGGTGAAGCTCGATAGGTGTAGACTCGGGCATTGTTTTGGATTCAGCGGGAGTAGGAATCTCAAGGTGGGATTCAGGTGGACATGGTGGGGTTGGATGAGGCTCACTAATGAAAGGTAAGTCAACACAATTGTCGACATGGGACCCGGACCATGGGATGGTCTCAACTTCGAGATTCTCGGGGTGGTAGGGTTGGTCACACGCAAAATCTGTGTCACAAGAGGACACAGCATCAGCACACTCGGTGGCAACGATGGGTGGATCCATGGGAATGTCCGACTCTCTCGCAAACTCTAATGCATTTAACGTTGTCAAAGCCTTTGGAGAGCTTGAGTTTGAATTGCTTGCTCTTGCTCAAGTATGAACTTTTGCAAGAGGGTTTCGAGAGAGGATGTGGATGAAGGTGTTGGTGGAATGATGGGTGGTGGTGGTGGTTGAGGTGGACACAACTCGTTATAATCGGGACTATATGGAGAATACTCAAATGAAGTGTGTGTAGTGGGGCCAAGTTCATCATACACGAAAGGATTGCTTTCGTGATGGACAAATGGTTGATACTCATGGGGTGCGTAGTGAGGGAACTGATCGTGAACAGGTGCACAAGGTTTTCATGATGACTGTTGGAACGTGTGAGGATCCACAACATCGGGTTGGGATTTATATTGCGTGGAAGGGTGATCAAGCCTCCACAAATAGCTAGGGTACTCACACAACTCGGAATTGGGTATATCATGACAATGGGCCGAGGTGGGTTCCGGAACAGTGTCATATGGATACACATGTTCCATGGTGGGTTCAGATGGATATGTAATGTAAGGGCGCTCATGGGACATGTGATCGGCATAATAACAGTGGGTGCACAACAAAGGATGAGGCACGTCGACACTTGACACCGAGGGTGATGGAATGGGTGGTGCATGCATAGATGGGTCAAGAGTACCAACAGTACTCGTGAGAGAGGTGAAACCACTAAGGATATCATAAAGAGACGGCTCACGATCACTCTCACACGTGTCACGTGTCAATGGAAAATGACCAAAGTAGTCCCGTAAAGGACGCTCTTCGGCCATGTGGAGAGAAATATTTTTTTTTTTGGTTTTTTAAATTTTTTCAAAAGTAAAGAAAATATTTTTGGGATTTTCTAAAAATAATGGAAGAAAATATTTTTGGATTTTTCTATAAAAATGAAAGAAAGAAAATATTTTTGGATTTTTTGTAAAAAATAATAGAAAAAAATATTTTTTGATTTTTTTTTGTAAAAAATAAAGGAAGAAAAACATTTTTTGATTTTTTTGGAAGAAAAGGGTGGGGAAAGATGTGGACTCTTTGAATGGAAGAACTCACTAAAATCGACTACCAAAAAATGAATTGGACACACACGCAAGTCAAGAAAATTTCCTAACTAGTACATAGCCAGTTTTTATCTTTAAAATTAGTGAGAGGGTAGTCAATTTTAATTAAGTCCGCGGGCGATAAAAATCACGAAAATTTGAGTGATCGCCTTTGCAAAAATATTCTCCTAGTGGGCTACCTAGTTGATTGATTTTAAATTTAATGATGGCTAGGGTAGTACACAATGATAAGCGAGTGAGTCGGGTGATGAAATCACTTTTCGCGAGTGACCGGGTGTAGGTCTTAATTAATTAATTCATCACACCATTCGAAAATAAATGCGAGAATAAAATCAAATAAGAGTACACAAGTACACATAAAAGAATTGACTCGCTAACAGGAGAGGCACGAGGGTTTGAGAAATATACCGGGGGAGATCACGCCTATCTCAGTCGTCCCCAGAAGTCCTACCGACCCAAGGTAGAGAGGCATCTAAATCCTCGCCTTTGGACGCCCTTTATCTACCTTGTCTGGTTTCCCTATCACGCTTGTCTTTGATTATTACATATTTAAATGAAAAATAAATGGTGTCCTATGCACCACAATACAAGCCAAGAATAAAATAATCCTAAATACAAGCCTTCTAAAATAAAGAAAAAATGGTACAAAAATAATAAAGTGCAAAAAAACCAAATGAACTACAAGATGAAATCCGCTCCGAGCTTCACAATCCCAAGAATGGCAACGACGCCATTTGATAGAAAGAACTTTTCGGAGTATTTATCGTTGTTGTACAAGCTCCTTCTAATCAAAACCTCAAATACCTAAAACATATAACAAACTCAAGTGTAGCGGTAAATAAGGGTATCAATCCACTTTCAAGGGGGTAAGCTAGAGACAAATTCAATTGTAATTCACTTTTTATTTTCTTTTTGTGCTTTTTCTCTTTTCTACTTTTTTTTGCTTTTCCAAATATTAAAACAATTGGGTGAGGTGAGGTTTTAAACTAAACTAAACTAAGATGAAAATAACTAACTAGAAAGAAATAAAAATAAAAATACAAATAAAAAATAAAAATAAAAATAAAGCCTAATAAAACTAAAACTAAAACTAAAACTAAAATTCTAAATAAATGTAAAATCAAATAAAACTAATGAATGAAATCCTAAAAAAAATCTAATCCTAATAAAATAAAATAAAACTAAAACTAAAAACTAATAAAATCAAAATCAAAATATTAAATAAAAAGAAATATAAAAACGAGAAAATAAATCCTAAAAATTCTAAATAAATAAAAAATAAACCCTAAAAATAAAAATGACTCAAACTAAAAATCAAAAAATAATAAAAAGAGACAAATTAGACACACATGGGGTTCGGGGTAGGTTTAGGCTAGGTTTAGGGTAAGTTGGGTTACGGGATAAGGTAATTAACTCCATTTTAACTGCAAATTACTTGGAAATATAGCTTTTGACATCGCAACTGTAATAAAGCCTGCATAAATAATATTTAAGCACATAAGACCCAAATTTCCGAGAATTAGCAACTAAAGTACATCTATTCGGGGTATAAATTATACAGTTTTGGGTGCTTATCAATTGGAAAATCATGTTGTGCACCATTATCAACTTTGCAAATGAGATCTTCTTATATCCGAGTGATTTTTGAGATAACTAAATTAATTATTTAGTGGAATCAATTATGATTAAATAAAGATAGGAAATATATCATGAGATTTGTAATTTGGGATTTTTGAGTTTTTATTTGGAAGCCAATTTAACTATTTATGGGTCCCTAATATAGTCCACATATCCAAGTAGTTAAGCCGATATTTTCAAGAAACCTAGTTTGGCCTAAGACCACCTCTTAGGCTAGTATATATTGGTTCAAGTTGGGGTTATTAGCTTAATAATTCATTTTTTAGGGTTTGAGAAGGGTGAGAGAAAACACTATTTATGTATTTGTGAAGGATCCTGGGGAGAGAGGACCACATCTCACTTAAAAGCAATAATTTTCTTCTTAAAATGTACCCACACACCTACCTAACTTTGCTTGGAACATATGCTAGAAGATCGGAGCATTTGTGAGCATTCTAAGAAGATTTTGGAGGACTAAAAAAAGGCATCCCCGAATCATCATCATTTACTATTCTCCCTATAGGATTACAACCGGATCCACAAAGGTATTTCATTCAAAACCCTACGTTTTTATTAGGACCTAATTTTTCTATGTTGCTATTTCATTTGCGTAATCATTTGAAGATTTTAGGGAGAAAATTTGCTTCCACGTATATCGATCCCCAATAGTATTATAAGGCATAGGCTCATGAGTGTAGCTATATATTTCCCCTACGTCCCCTGGAGTCTTGGGATCAAAGCCTACGTAGTTCTAACCAGTGGTGGTGGTGGTGGTGGTGTATTTACGTTTATGGGCTTCGGGATACCGAGTATAAACGCTACAACATTATGGTATTTAGGGAGCCTAGTCCTTTGAATAAAATTTCCATTACAAGCCAGAGTATTATATAAATATGTCTAAAAATATGTAATTAAGGATATGTGTTTGATAAGTCTTCCAGGAAAACACAATTTTGTGGGTGCCTCCATTGAGATAGGAATGTTTGCTTGGAGAAGTGGTGAGGATTATTTCGACTTTCGACTTTGGCCTTCACAAAGAGTCTAGTGTAACCCTATTAGCTGAAACTTTCCTAAAAATATGTTGAAATGTAGAAAAAAAGTGTGTTTTTGTGTCGTACTTACCTTTACTAGTTTTTATTAGTATTTCTAGTGTGAGAACATAATATGCATCTCAATGAATGGAAATGTTAGTAGAGGACCATGCTTTGAAATATACATATTGTAAAGTGCATACCCAATCCCCTGGTGGGGGCAGGGTTATGTTACTACAGAAATATACATATATATTTATTTATTTATATGTCCCAATATTTATTTAAGATATAGACTCATGTTTCCCTTAAATTATTTTCCCTTGGAGCTTGAACTATGCTTTTGCGAGGGCATGTCCTTTGTGAGGTTGTACAGCCGAACAAAGTTCTATTTGGAAGATTTTAATTTGCTGACTCGTGTAGAGGTATGTATATTTTTTTTTGGCAAAAGTAATTTTTTTCGGACAATCGGAACTTCACTCGGGATCGAATCAATGTTAGATTTTGCGATGATTTTCCCAATGGAGTGGGACTTCTTTTTATAGGTCTGAAATTCACACTTTTAACCGTGTGGTTAAAAGGCCATTTAAATGAATGGTTAAAATTTCATCCTCTTATAAAAATCTTTTAAGTTTTGATACCACGTGTCCTATAAAGTTAACTGCATGATTGAATTTAGATGCGCGGTTACATATTGAAAGATTTTGGCTATAAGTGGATGGATACGCAATGATGAGATTATTTTTAAACGTGTGGTTAAATTTTAGCCACGCGGTCAACTTTTAACCGCATGGTTAAATATATGACTTATGCTAATTTTGCCAATTGGTCTTGGGCTTCATGTTTTGATTTGCTTATTTATGGGGGTGCCCATATAATTATGAGAAACTAACGGTTTGTATATTATCAAAGTCGGGATTTTAAGTAAACCATTTTGATGCGTTCTTGAAGGCTGACGAGTCATGTGAGTGCTTTGCATAAACTAAAAAATGAAACTTAATTGAAGTTTAGGTATCCATAGAGGCATTCGACCGGGAGTGTGCATGTGAGAATACTCTTCATCGAAGTATGGATGATACAAAGGGCCTGGATTGTGTTTTGGGATTGAGTGCAATTGAAAATATTCTCAGGGGTGGGAATTGAAATTTTCTAAAATTTTGGTGATCGGAGTTTGTAATTGCGCAATTGAATTTTGACCGCACAATTAATTTTGTAAGTTCTAGGGTTGGTTACTGAAACCTTTAGCGGTGCAACTAACTTTTGACTGTGTAATTAAAAACTATTTTAACCGCACGATTAACTAGCCTGCGAATTTTTTTGTCTATAAAAGACCGCTCATTTGAGGTTTATTTTTAAAATTCAATTTTTTTATTGACGCTTTTCCTCCATTCCTCGCTAAAGGCTCGAGTTCTCTCATCTTTGACTTTGGATAGCTTAATATTGAATATTGGAAGTGGAGAGAGATTTGGATTGTCCGACTCTTCTTTTATGCTTTCTGTGGCGGGGGCTATTCTGTTAGGAGGAATAATCCGTGCTGAATCCTTAGGATGGAGGACACAGTAGCCATGGATTCAAGATTACCATAAACGGGGTGTCTTGTATTTGTTTTGCCCGATCCCTAAGTGATGTCTCGAGTTGCCTACGTATCTCTGATTCAAAGACAACGATGTGCCGATTTTTTTAAATTTTCACGAGGACAATTATATCAGAGAAGAATGTATTTGTAGTTCTGATGAATGAAAAGTAGGGGACCTTAAGTTTTTAGTTGACTACAAGAGAAATGTTGGGGATCTAGTGGGTGATTTATTGGGTGGATAAGAGTGTGTTTGGTGCTATGTGGCTCTCCCTTCCTGATCTGATCGCTTTTTTTTTTGCTTCGAATTGGTTTAAATCCTTTACAAGAAAAGTTTTAAAGAAATAATTTTTTCAATCGGTTGAGATCGGACGGTTTGAAGAACATAACCCTATCGAGGTTAGCTAAGGTAGCTATCCTGCTGGTGTTTATTTTGGTGACTAGGTAAGGTCCTCCCCAATTGGGCGTGATTTTTCCTCTGGGATTTTGGGCTGGTTTTAGATTCTTTTTGAGGGTTAGGTACTCTTTATGTATGTTTCATCCTCTAACCTCTTTGTTGAATGTGCAGGCGATCCGTTGTTGGTAGACCTAGTTATCATAAGAAACTATAGCCTTCTATCATTGAGTAAGTATCGTTAATTATACCGGGCTTGTACCTACTTAGTCTCTGTTACTTGGATTTTGTGTATAATCCTTTACGAGGATATCTCAATATCTTTAGGTAATACCACTTCAATGCCATAAACCAATGAGTAGGGGTTAACCCTTATTAAATTTCTTTTTAAAGTACGGTAACCCCAGAGGGTGTACGGGAGTTTGTCTGACCAGTCTATATCATTTTTGCAGACGACATTTTTGACATTTTTATTGGCGACTTCAATTGCTCCATTGGTTTGATGTATATATGGGTGGATTTATGCTGAGTGATTCCGTACTCATGCTAGAGATTGGATAATTCCTTTTCAAAGTGGGAACCATTACCATAGACCAACTGGCGAGGTACACTAAAGTGGGAGATGATGTTCTAGTGTATGAACTTGGACATCGTCTTGTCATTAAGAACTAATAAAGATTCGACTTTGACCCTTTTGGTGAAGCAGTCGATGTCGACAAGGATGAAATCGTGGGGTGTATTCTTGGAATTCGATGACCCTGGTGACATAGTATGCATATTTATTTTTCATTGTAAACCAGTAGTAATCCTGTCAGAGTATTTTTCTAGAGATGGCGTGTCTGCTCATATGGGGACCACACTCACAGTTGTGGATTTTGTCCAAAATCTTAAATGTCTTGTCGCCTATTACGCATCTTAGGTTTACCCCATCAAATCCCCTTTTATATAGTTTTCTCCCACACATGATGGATTAAGTCGCTAATCATCTCAGGGTGAACCGATCAGTTGGAGTGGCATTGGGTGGGTAATAGTTTTCGTCTAATAGGTTCCTTATGTCAAAGTATTAGACCGTGGGTTCAATTATCACCTTCCCAATTTCTTTAATCTCAAAAAAATATGAAAGGGTGCTTTGACTAATCATGGTGAAGGTGATTTCCATGGTTCCATCGGGTATGTTTATCATTAAGGCTAAGGTGGCAAGTTCATCTGTGAAATTATTTTTGGCCCAAGAGAGGAAATCAAAATTCTTAAAGCCACTTATAATAAGTAGGCTTATTAAGGTTGAAGGTTATTATCTATGATATTCCATTTTCCAAGTATCTGTCTGATAACTAGGCTCTAGTGTCCATAAGATTATAGTTATGTGATTTCCATTTTCAAAGAAATTTTAAGACCCATGATTCAAGCCTTGTATTTGATCGGGTTGTTAGCACACTCGTAGGTGAGTTTGATAGTTGAAGGTATTCTGCGTGAATTAGAGGATATTAGGAGCATTCCAATGTCAAACCCTCTTTAGTTGGTAAACCATCGATGTAGATCTCCCAAATCTGTTCATTGTTTATTGTGAAGATGTCTTCATAAGGAAATTCTACGACATCTTCTTTTTCACCCATTAGCGATTGGCCCGCCAAGAAGTCTAAGATGGTTCTCCTTTTGAAAGATTTCTATATGACGTAGATGCTTTCTAATAGTATCATCCATTTATCCATTCGAATAGAGAGAGTTATTTTTTTAAATATATATTTTGAGGGTCCGTTCGAGAGATGAGATGTGTGATGAATGACATCATGTAGTGGATGAACTTACAAGTAATCCATACTAGGGATATGTTTCCAAGGTGGTGTATTGAAGCTCCTAAGATACCAACTTTGTGCTGACATAGTAGATGGCGCATTTTTTAGAACTCTCCACGTATTTTTTTAGCATTCCTCGAGGAGCAGTGCCATTGATGTTCATGTATAGGAGTAAGGAATTTCCTGGTTGAGAGGGACCAATACTAGTGGGTGGGGGTGAGATATTTCTATATTTTCATGAATTATTCCTATCATTGAGAATCCCACTCCTTAGTTGAGTCTTTCTTTAGTAACTAAAAGATGAAATCACATGCGGCGGTGAGCTGGTTAATGAGCTGGCTTATAAATTAGATATGAATGTGAAATCCCCTTAGATCTTTCTCTATACTAGGGGTAGCATCTCTCTTATGGCATTGACCTTAGAAGAGTCCATCTCTACCCCTTCTTCATTGATAATGAATATGAGGACGTTAACTTTGGTAACCCTGAAGACACATTTATGAGGATTTAGCCTTATTTTGAAAAGGCAGAGCCTTTAGAAGAATTTTTGAAGTTCCAAGTTGTGTCCTTCATAATTTTTTGATTTGATGATCATGTCGTCCACGTAAACCTCCATTTACTTATGATGAGATCGTCAAGGATGGTTATTGCACCTCTCTAATAGGCCTCCTTTGAATTCTTGAGACCGAAGGGCATGACCGTATAACATTATATTCCCCATGGGGTGACAAAATCAATCTTTTCTTGGTGGTAGGGGTACATTTTTATCTATTTGTACCCAACAAAACTGTCCAAGATTTAAGCACATTGTTGATTGTACAATCTACCAGTAGGTCGATATGTGGTAGGGAAAATTCATATTTAGGGTAGGCCTAATTGATATCTCTGTAGTTTACACACATTTGGACTATTTAATTAGTCTTAGCTATAGGTACGATGTTGTCAATCCATGTAGGGTATTCCACCACTAGAATGAACCCCACACTGAATCATTTTTCCATTACTTCCTTAAACTTTAAGGACCATTTATGTATCGACTTGCGAAGACTTTGCTTGATTATTTTTGCATTAAAAAGAGTTCGTATCTTATACATAATGATTGTTGAATTCATCTTGGGCATGTCAGCATAGGACTATGTGAACATGTCAACAAAACTAGTGAGAAGGTTGGTGAATTCATTTTGTTACCTTTTACTGAGGGAGAACCCAATTTGTAGGTGTTTGGGGTTTTGGGAGTGCCTAAATTTATGATTATTGTGTCATCCTCGTTGGGAGACATACGGTTACTTTGACTTTGGTTAAGTTTTTGTAAGTGCTTTAAGTATTTTAAATCCATAGAGTCATCCTTATTAGGTGTGAAATATATCCCATCGCTAGGTTCATAACCATCATAGGTAATATACGAGGGCAATAGTAGAAATCACATTTTATTACGCAATAAAAGGGAGGAAGGACAATATTGATAAGAGCAGATAAGTCTTATTTATATTGAGAAACTTTAGAAAAGGGGATGGGGGGATTCAGTTTTCAATAGAACAAACTCAAAATACATATGAATGACAATCGAGATGCATCTAATAGAGGTCCAATTGTTTAGAATTACTGTTGCGGTAAGTGTTGGTGATGTGCAGGACCAAATTCTGTCGGAGGATATTGGGAGCAACTTATGGTCACTCTAGGGACCTAACACTGATTGTGGGCTTAAGTAGGCGGAGTCTTTCGACCTTTAATGTATTACCACTAGGTTTCTTGATAGAATTTTATGTTAGGTACATCATAGGATCAGTGTAGGGGATAGATTATGAGAGGTCTTGTAGTAGGTGCTGGTGATTTACTCATTCTACTTATAATCCTAATGTGATTGGGATGTTGTATCTCAAGATTCAACTTGAGGTAGAGTTTATATTGGAGGCTTCACAGTATCTGATATATGGAGGTTGAGGTTAAGTTTAGGAATGCTTAATACCCACCCTCTTCTTATTGTGTTGCTGTGAGGGATGGAGTCATTGTACCAAGCATTGAATCATTATGTGAGGCTCAAGTCTGATGACCCCATCATGGCGACCAGGGCATTGTCATCGGGGAATAAGGAGGGTAGCCCCATTATGATTCAGGTTATTTGACCTTCTTATCTTCTTTCTTGAACCATAATACGTTAAGCTCATTATGGATGATCTGATAGAATGTTCCATATTACACGTATAATCCTTCGTCATAGAGTATTTTTATCCCTGGTTGTAAAGATTTATTTTCTTCATCCTAAAAAGGCTATGAGAAGCCATGATAAGGAAAATATTATCCCTAGAGGTGTAAGTCACCATACCACCCATGATAGGGGTCTTTGAGGTGGAGGGTTTGGGAGTTCCCACTATAAGTATTGCAAAGATCGTCTTTGCTCCTGCGTATCTTAGTAATGACGTCTTTTAGATTTCATTCTTGGTTTCTCCCTAATCTAAATCCGAGCATGTATCCCATCTTTGGAATGATTCAAGAGACTATATTATGGATAACTTGTTCTTCCTCGACCATTTGAGCTATCAGGATGGCCTGTAATCTTTCGAGGTAGATGTCACTTTTATCATGGTGGGTGTCTTAAAATAAGATGGTACTGTTGCTGGAGACTTTGGCCCAATCATCATATTCTTGGATAGTGA
Organism: Sambucus nigra; assembly: GCA_949130495.1. Taxonomy (NCBI): domain Eukaryota; kingdom Viridiplantae; phylum Streptophyta; class Magnoliopsida; order Dipsacales; family Adoxaceae; genus Sambucus; species Sambucus nigra. The sequence continues at coordinate 131,162,432 of OX422223.1, forward strand.
TGACCTCGGCATGAAAAAGTAACCTCACTTTCATATAAAGTTATGAAGGTAGAACTTCCATGGGGTGTATCTAAGATCTTATTAGCAAGAGGTTGAAACTGACAGGGACATCAAGTACTTAGAACTCAACATCTCACTTGATGGGCCCAAAGATAAATGTGAGGTTTATGGCTTCTAAGACATATCGGTGAGTGTTGTCATAGGACCTGATGGTTATTAGAGGGTGAAAACTTCGAGGTGGTATCCTAAACTAGTGAAAATACAGAGGGTGAATACATTGATGATGGACCCATTATCTATCAATACAATTGGTATGATCTGCCCGCAGACATCAATACTTATGTGCATTGCAAAATGGTGGTTATTGATTTACATGAAGAAGTTTTCGTTAGAGAAGCTAATGCACTACTTCTTAGTGATGAACCCGACGGTGGCAGACATTTCAGCCGGTGATAAGTCTCAAAGTACTAAGACTTATGATAAGAGTTGGATGATAAACACTCGATGTTCCTAGGACATGTTCAGTAGCTCCATGATGGAGATATTGCCTGAGATTCGATAGATTTGTTCTTGAATGTTATCATTTTCTATGGGAGGGGAGTGATAGCTCCTTAGACTATCCCTCTCTCTTTTTGTTGGTTATATTCTGGGGAGAAAAGTGTCTCCCTAACTCGGTGACGAAGTCAACCTATTTATTTGGAGAGAGCACTAGTTTTGCAATATTTTATCTAATTTTTATCTAATTTTTCCGAACGACACTCCAAATCAAATTTGACATTACTAGAGTCTTTTAATTTATTTTGAAATTCTAAAATGTTAGACTATAATAAAACATTTCGCTTTTCAAAAGAAAGAAGCTCCTTTTTCAAAGATTCCATTAAACCCCTAAGGCTATCTCTCTAGCCTTCTATAAAATCAAGATTCTCTAGAAGAGCTTTCTCTCGTGTCCTAAGGTCTTCAACCAACATACTATCATCAACGACCTTGACACTATCTCTTAAACTAGCTTCTAACTTCAAATTAGCTCTTTTCAATTTAATAGATTCTTTATATAATTCTTGAAAAGCATTTTGAAGTTCACTCATATTAACCTCTTCTTCATTTTCACTCTCTCTTTCTTCTCCACTCTCACTATCATAAAAAATAAGAGAATCATAAACAATGACCTTGCAAGTGTCATGTGTTAAAGTTTCATCAATCAATGAGTTCTCACTATCACTCACATGACTAGCCATAAAAGCCACAAAATTAGGCTTAGTGGGGGAATCGAGTCCCTCTTCCTTATCACTATCACTAAGGGTCGCATTATATGCAATGGGTCGTTTACCCTCTTTCCTTAGTTTAGTGGGGCATTCAGAAGCCCTATGGCCATAACCCTTACAACCAAAACACCTATTAGACTCGTCCCTGTTTAAATTTTCATTAATAGGTTTAGGGATATTCTCGGTTTTGTCATACTTAGGAGTTTCAAATTTATTAAAATCATTTTTAAATTTATCTTTGTTAAATTTAAGAAATTTTCTAAATTTACGAGCAAACAAAGCCATGTCTTCCGAGTCACTATCACTCTCGCTCTCTACTACTTGTTTGACCTATTTTCGGGCTTTTAAAGCAACGCCCTTTTCTATTTTCTTTTCAGTTTTAGAGGGAAACATGTCTAGTTCATAGGTTTGTAAATCACCTACAAGCTCTTCTAATTTCGTAGAGGCTAAAGGTGGTAAAGAATTTAAAACGGTCACTTTTGGAATAAATCTATTGGGTAGGGACCTTAAAATTTTCTTTACAACACAGTTGTCAGGTATTTTCTCTCCCAAATTAAACGATGAATTGACAATATCTGAAAGTCTAGCATAAAATTCATCAAAAGTTTCATTATCGTTCATTTTGATAGTTTCGAATTGAGTGGTGAGATTTTGGAGTTTCGAAGCTTTAACGACACTAGTTCCTTCATGAGTTAGTTATAAAATATCCCAAGCTTCTTTAGCAGTTTCACACGTCATAATACGTCGGAATTCATCCGGTGTGACAGCGGTAAACAAGGCATTCAAACCACAGGAATTAAAATTAGAAAGTTTAAAATCATTCTCAGTCCATCTATCTGTCAGTTTGGGAACACGTTCATTTTCAACTAAGTGAGTTGGTGGAGACCACCCGTTAACAACAGACATCCAAACTCTCTCGTCGATAGATTTTAGTGCCGATTTCATTCGCGCTTTCCAATACGCATAGTTAGAACCATCGAAAATAGGAAATTTAGAAAATGGGGAAAATTCCATTTTAGCCAAAAATTATTTAAAAGATCTTTACGAAATAATTTATCGCTTTGGCTCTGATACCAATTTGTAGACGTTGTGAATCCCCGGATTGTAAACTCTTTGTAATGTTATATTTCCTTTTTATGAAACAGATGCGAAAGCGTAAAAGGTGATGGTTCAGTTAAATACTAAATTTTAATTTCAAATTCAAATTAAAATAAAACCCAAGTGAGAATTAATAAAACACACGCAAATATTAAATTTCACTTAAACCAATTAATTCAAGTCCTAGAATTTTCCTTAGTCATAATTATCAATATTCCAAAGTTAGGCCAAACCAATTTTAGCAAATGACTTGAATTAAATAAACAATTATCCAAATTTAATTAGCACCCAATTAAATAAAGTGTGACAATTAAAACCATTTTTATCTTGAATTACCCTAAGAATGAGTTCTAATTCATTATGCAAGATAAAAATAAATCACTGACACTACGCCGAGATGTACGAGGAAAAACCCACAACGGGAAACAATCTCGGACGGCCCTAGCCACAAATCCACTAAGTATGAAATTTACAAATACAAGACAGAAAGTCTTGCAACACACGACTCGATCCCTCTCAAGCCTCAACGCTTTTTCTTGTAGATACCTCTTCCTAGTGGATAACCTTGGAGATCCACCGCGGTCTCGGAATCCACCGATCGGACTTTATATGGTCACCGTCACCCGAGCAAGGAGCCTTTCTCCAAGTGGGTAATGCCGCAATAAAACTCTTCTTCTTTCTTTATGGGATGTAGAAGAAAACCCAAAACTTCTCTTTGAACGGAAGAGATGAACCCGGTGCCAAACTCCAAGAAAGATATATGAATATGGGAACTTGGAAGAAACTAATTTGGGTGTAAACAAGAGTGGTGTATATTTTTCTCTTTGATAAAAACACACTCAAAACTTGATCTTTTTCCCTCTTTGATTTTACTCTCAAAACACTCTTTTTGGAGTTAGTAGGATATGAAAAGATTGATTAGAAAGTGTTATTCCCGCACACAATAAAGTCTGAGAAAAGTTGGTTAAGAAACAAGTGGGGAAGTGGGAGAAAAACTTCTTAAAACTGTTTCCGCCTGGCATCTTGTTCGAATGACATTCTCGTTCGAACGACATTCTCGTTCGAACGATTCTTCTAACGAAGTTCCAGTATGAACTCGTTAGAAGCTCGTTAGAAATATCGTTAGAACGACCATCTCGTTCGAACGACATTTCGAACGAAGTTCCAGTATGCCATAATGGGAAGTCGTTGGCAATCTCGTTCGAACGACATTCTCGTTCGAACGACATATCGAACGAACTTCCAGAAAGTTTGGAAAATTTGATTTTAGCCCCGAAAACTTTATAAACTTATTTTAAAGTTTTAATTAATTCTTTCTGAAAATAAAACACAGTTTTAAAAACCTAACACCCAATAAACTTGTTCCAAGCTCCTATATATATATAATATCGCATTCATACCTTGGGAGCATGGAACCATAGTTGATAACGTATAAACGAGGCACACAAATCGGCATGATGATGAAGCCTTATACTCTTTGCCGCTACATCTTCAAACAAACTTTTCATAGGCTTGAGAATATTACAATTAAATACAATCCTATGTATAAATGTTTTTATCCGGAATTGAGCCAAAACTATATATGGACTCAATTGGAAATTTGTGTCCTTACATAGTTTATCTCAAATTATGGGGAATCGGTGTGATGGTTCGGGAACTTGTGAGATAGTTCAAGAGAGGATTATGATTGATACATCCCATTGATGTATTGAAAGGGACCACCGATGAGATTTAAGTCTATGAGTTGTCTAGATTATACTTAGGGAATCTTACACCATTTGAAAAGGATGCATGGAGTCTTAATCTTGAGAATTATGAGGATTGGTATCTTATGTAGTTGTTGTTTTGATTACTATGGTTGCGATTCAATTTTAGATTGAATAAAATGGTCCCCACATATTGGGTGACAGTTATATGAGTAGGTCTAAGGTCTTAATTAAGAGGAATCTACATCTAGGTATACCTTGGATTGTGATACTCCTTTGATAGACTTATAAGATTATATTTCCACTAATAAGCCTGATTAGCGGATTATTTATAATCCAATGGGGGTAGAAAAATGATATAGGTCTGAGAATTAAGGAAATCGATTAGATGTTCGTTAAAGTGGATTAACAGAAAATTTATTTAACTAAGTGGGTATTGAAAGCTTAATATGTGGAATTGTATTATGGTAAAATCAATTTGCTACTAATCGACGTTAACTAACATCTAATCAGTTTCCTTAATTCTCAAGATTAACTCATTTTGTTTCTCCACTGGATTGTAAATAATCCACGGATCAGGTTTACTGGTGGAAACAAAATCTTATAAGTCTATCAAGGGGTATCATAATCCAAGGTGTCCTAGGACATAGATTCCTCCGAATTAAGATCTCAAACCTACTCATATAACTATCACCCAATATACGGGGATCATTTGATTCAATCTAAAATAAATTTCCCCCACAATGGGGATAAATTATCATGTTTACGATGGAAAAAAAACTTATAAGTCTATCAAGGTGGTATAATAATCCAAGGTATCCCCGAACGTGAATTCCTCCGAATTAAGATCTCAGGCCTACTCATATAACTGTGACCCAATATGCAGGGATCATTTAATTCAATCTAAAATTGAATTACACCCATAACAATCAAAGAGATAACTACATAAGCATACCAATCCTCATAATTCTTGGGATTAAGAATATACGAACCCTTTGCAAATGGTGTGAGATTTACTAAGTCAATTTAGACACCCTTTAGACTCAAATATCATGGGTGGTTCCGTTCAATACATTCTTGGGATGTATCGATCACAATCCCTAGTTGAACTATCACACAAGTTCCCGAACCATCGCACCGATTCTTCATAGTTTGAGATAAGATACTAGGATTGCATCTCAACCATTTCGATAGGATGCCAAGTACCTATTAAATAGTGCTAGAATCGGGATTCTAATCTCCTTGTGATAAATCCGAAGTCACATCATTGGAGTTCCTACTAAGCTTTATTGATTAACATTAATATGAACAATATATATAAAGAAATACAAATCATTCTCACAAACTTGATTCTCATTTCAAAATGAATAAAACATATTTTGTTAATAAATAATAAAATATTTTTCACATAGTTTTAATAATAATCCCCTACAATCTCCAACTTAGTCTTAAAGCCATGTGGCCATGCACTTAATTCCCATTCTTTCTACGTGACTATAAAAAGTTCTAAATATCAAGATCTTTGTAAAAGGATATGCTAGGTTGTCCTTAGATGCAATCTTGGTCACGAGGATGTTGCCCCTATTCACGATCTCCTGAATCGGGTGTTAATTACACACAATGTGCTTTACCTTTTTATAAGTCATTAGTTCTTTCTATTTTGCAACCGTACCATTATCGTATAATCTATAATCTTATCGCAGAAGGGAATACTTATTGGGAGAGTTTAGGGAACACTTATTAGGTTTGAATATTACAAGCCAATTTTCTGCACCGGTCACTCCACGACAAAATGGTATAGCGAAAAAGAATGACGATGACTCTTTTGGAAATGGTTAGGTCCATGATGAGTTATTCGGATCTATCAAATTCCTTTTAGAGTTATACACTAGACATAATTGCATATTTATTAAACTTAGTTCCTTTTAAATCTGTCTCAATGGCTCCGTCAAAATTATGGACTAGGAATGAACCTAGTCTGGGACATATTCAAATATGGGGTTGCCTAGAACATGTGCTGCAAAAAGAGCCAGGGAAATTAGAATCGAGGACAAATGCATGTCTGTTTTGGGGTTACCATAAAAGAACAAAGGGGTGGACAATTATATTATCCTAAAGATTGAAAAGTGTTTATTAGCACAAATGTTAGGTTCTTAGAGAAAGATTATATGATTAACCACAAGCCCAAGAGCAATATTATTTTACAAGAGCTAAGATGATAAGAGAAAGAAAATTCTTCGGGACCACACGTGCAGGATGAAATACAACCTGATATCGAAAATACATTATATGATCGTAGTGGGAGCATTATCGATGATCCGGATTCAGGTGGGACTTATACTAGACCATAAGTGGAGCCACATCATAGTGGTAGGGTCAAGCATTATCCTTATAGGTTTGTGTATTCGAGAGAGAACTTCGGTGAAGTCCCAAGGGAACACAAACTGGATCCAATTAACTATTATGAGGCACTCTAAGACAAGGATGCCAAACTTTGGCTAAGGGCTATGAATACAGATATGTATTCTCGAATCAAGTGTGGGAACTTGGAGACTTTACAGATAGGATAAAACCCATCGGATGTAAGTGTATCCACAGGATGAAGATAGGGTTAGATGGAATGGTGGAAACCTTTAAGGTACGACTTTTTACAAAAGGGTTCCCTAAGAAAGAGAGGATTGACTATTAGGAGACTTTTTCATTGGTAGTCATATTTAAGTCTATTCATATTCTCTTATCCATTGTTGATCATATTGATTACGAGATTTAGCAAATGGATGTCAAGACTGCTTTCTTGAACAGTAATCTTGATGAATGTATCTATGTGGTACAACTCACGAGATTCATATTAAAGGGACAAAAAAAGTAAGGTGTGCAAGCTTAAGAGATCCATTTATGGACTCAAGAAAGTATTGAGGTCCGAAAATATCTGATTTGATCAAGAGATCAAATATTTTAGTTTTGAACAATGTTTAGATGAAAACTATGTGTATAAGAATAATGACGAAATCATGGTGCTAATTCTAGTACTATACATATATGATATTCTCCTAATTGGGAATTATGTGGGTGTATTGTCTAGTATAAGCATGTGGTTGTCTAGTCAGTTTAATATCAAGGACTTAAGAGAAGTGTGGTGACAATTATTATGCAACACAAATAAGTATGAAAGAGGTAACAATCAAGAAAAGATAAATAAGATGCCAATCACACAACAGCGGGTATACGTGGTTCAGTAAATAGGTGCCTACGTCCACGGTGGTTCAGTCAGTGTTATTTCTCTATATTCTGAAGAATAAGTACAGAGAATACAACTTGTCCTTTGCCCCGGACTTAGGGTTTAATTTATACATGTATGTGTTGGAATAGTGGGGGTGATGGGTTCCTTCTTATTAGCCATCTCCTCTACATGGGATCGCGTTCCCCCACAACTTCTCCTCATGGGATCGTGGGGTAATTGGATTAATACAAAGGTGATGGGCCTGGGCTTTGGGCCGCTAGGGAGAGGCTACTCGTCCAGGCCTATGGTGCTAAATTCAGGGTACCCACAATTGCCCCTAAATTTGTTGGGCCGTTTCTACAGGTCCAATGAATTTAAATAATCAGCTATTATGGTCGATTTCTTTGAAAACTGTGAAGTTACTTTGGCGGCACCCGCTTCGCTATCCGTGCGCTATGATTAGACTTGAAGGCTCGTTGGAATAAGGCGCATTTCTTTTCGTCGCTTCAGACTTTTCCAGCAATCTTCTATCTTCTGAGAGCTCTTGCGCTTAGTACCTTTTGTTTTCGATCTCTACTTTCGTTGCTTCTTTGCCATTTGACCTGATCTTCTGTTTTGTAAGTCTCTCGCGCTCTTTGCATTTTCTCTTTGGTTTGTAGTTTTTCTTGTATTTTTCCAATGGCGAAGATTGGAAATAGGCCAGTAACTGAGTTTAGAAAATTCTATAGTATTCCTGAGTGGGTAGAGATTGAGTGTTGTGCCTCGCCTCCTAGGAACGTTAGGGATATAGAGGATGCACATTGGATTCACGTCCTGTTGCTCTCCCAGGGGGGACTTACCTTCCCTCCTAATGATCTGTTTCTGCACTTCTTTAGCTATTTCAGTATTGTGCCTGCACAATGTTCGCCCAACGTATGGAAAATAGTGAACGGCGTGCATAGGATAAATCAATTATATGGCACAAAGTTAGGGCTTGCCGAGGTCTGCTTTTGTTACTCCTTTTCTCGAACGAGTTCAGGTGTTCTGTACTTTAAGGCTAGGAGCCCTGATAGGGTATTGGTAGTAAATCTACCTGATTCCCATAAGGACTACTGGCAAGAAGGTTTTCTTGTCAGGAGTTGGCAACTTTCCCCCCAATTTGAAGGGTCGAGGTCTGAGAGGTTCACTGTTCCCTTTTATGGGGAAGAATATATAGGTAGATGTCAGATTATTGTTTCAACCTTTGCTGACTGTGTGATTTTTCTAACTTCTCTTTGCTTTTTCTTTTACAGCGAAGGCAAAGAACTTGGAGCCAACTCTCAGCGAGGTTCGTATCTCGGAACTGGTGAAAGCTTGGAACATCAGGGAACCTTTGGGCGACGGCGAGCATCCTAGGTCTGCTTCTTTTCTGCTTGAATACAAGAACACAGGCTCCAGCTTCATAGCCCGACCTGTGGATAGTGTTCCGGACTTCGACTCCTTCGAAGAGATTTCAGCTGAGCCTATCCAATTGGACTAAGAGGAGAGCAGCTCGGAGAGTGAGCCACAGGTTGTAGTAATTTGGGTGCAGGTAGTGTTGATAGTAGCAGTTCTTCGAGCACTTCCAGCAGTTCTGGTGAAGAGATGCCTCCCAGGAAGAATTTAATCAGAGATGATGATGATGATGATGTGCTTCTTGCCCAGAGGTCCAATAAATCGAAGACTGCCTCCGGGGCCATAGCTACTGGTTCTCGGCCTTCTTCTCAGGAACAAGAGAAGAAGAAGAGAGAGGAGGAGCAGGCGAGAGAGAGAGAGAAGAAAAAGGAGGAGGAGAGGAAGAAGGTGGAAGAGAGAAAGAGAATGGAGAAAGAAAAGGAGGAGGAGAGGAGGAAGATGTAACTGAGGACCAAAATTGGTCAAGCCTTGGTCCCAGTATCTGCCTTGCCTGAGGGGGCTTCGGTGGCTACCTCTCCTCAGCTTGCCCCTGCGCTGCTCGAGAGGGCAGTCCTCCCTGCAGATCGTGAGAGGGCGTCGGGGTCCGATCAACTGGCTTTGCAAGCTATCCAGAGGCTTGCCTTGGCAAGGTTCTTCTTTTAATTCTCAACTTCCTTCACTCCGTTTTGATGGTTTCTTCTTTCTGATCTTTCCCTCATTTTTTGCAGTTTGTGACTGACTTTGCTGTGCTCTATCGCTCTCGCGACGAGCTGTTGAAAAGGAACAGCGAGCTGGAGCAGCAAAAGTCTACTCTGGTGGCTAGGGGTTCTCAGCTGGAGGCCGATCTGAAGGCTGCTGATGCGGCTCGAGCTTCATCTGCCTTGGCCCTTGCTAATTCTGCTCGCGAGAGAGATAATGCTGTCAGGGAGCTTGGCGAGCTGAGGAAGTCGTATGATCTGGTATGCTCGAGCAAGCTAGACTTTGCGGAGAAGAACAGGGTTCTGGCCGAGCAGCTGGAGGCAGAGAAAGCCCAGGCAGCCACTCTTAAAGAAGATTCGTACAATTCTGGCTGGGCTGCTGCGTATGAGGACGCTGAGGTTCAGATAGGCTATATCAGCCGTCTGAACTTCAAGATGGGTGGAACAAGTCCCTCGTGGCTGCTGGGGTGGATGTTGCATCCCCACTCTTTGATGAGCATGATCCAGGGCCAAAGCCAGTCGTGGATGAGGACCCAGCCCCAACTGCTGAAGGCATCAATCCTGCTTCTCAGGCGAGTCCTACTGATGCTCCCTTGGTCGAGGGGGCAGTGGACACCCCTGCAGAGGGTAATGGCCCTTCTGATGCTGATAAGGACAAGGGTCCATCCACCGAGGTTTCTAACTGATAGGACTTCTTTGTAATTTTTTTTTTGATCTGATGTAACTTCGCTCATTATCAATGAAAAGACTTTATTTTTCTTCATGCTGATCTTTTTCTTCTCTCCTTCTTTTACTTGTAGTTGGTTGATGTGGATGACTATATTCCTGTTACCTCCCAATTAGGTAGGACTCTGGGTCCTAATGCAAGCCCTGTAGTTCGCCAGGCCTTCGCTAGGCTTTGCAGGTTTGCTAAGACAAGGAACCAGAAATATAAGGATCAGTCCGAGCTGGTGGCCAAATTGAAGGACGGGCTCCAGGAAATGGAAGATATCGGTGCTTCAGTGCAAGAAGAAGTTAGTGAGCTGAGAGCAAAGTTACTGGAAGCCACCGAGATCAACCAAGTCGTGGAGTTTCTTCAGAGGGAGAATGAAGACCTGAGGCGGGAGGTCTCGAAGCTTAAAGAGCATTAGCCGAGCATCGCATCGGCAGTCTTACAAGGCTCTTCCTCGTCGCGAGCTGCTCGGCCTCCCCTCCCGCGTGATGGTAGGAGTAAAAGGGGTAGGAGTACGGAAGCCGAGGAGCGGCGTGAGAGGGAAATGGAGGAGCTGTGCGGCGATGTTCGACGAGCTTATGTGACTGCTGCTGGGCTCCAAAGGGACGTCACCCGACTGCGGCATTTATTCAAGAAGGGCCCTCGCCAAGTGTGGACTGATGGCTATGATCAGGGCTGGCCGGATGCTCCCACACGGTTATCAGAGTTCGAGGATCTTTCCTTCATCAGGGGGTGGTTGAGTGCTCTCAGAGAGCTGCGGGTCCCGCTGAACTCGACATTGTGGTATCGGCACGAGATGTCTCCCTCTACTCTGATTCCCAATCCATTCAGGCGAGATGATCCATGGATCCCCATCGATGCTATCCCCCGGCGACTATTGGAGTTGGACGCAAGTGAGGTCGTGGAGGAGTTTGATCCTGCTCCTGATGATGTGAGGAGAGCTAAAGTTGCTGACTATCTTGTTCGGAGGCTTCCACCTTCATGATATTTTGTTTTTTAATAATTGTAAATGCTTTGGGCGAGCTTCGCCGACTAAACATGTACTATTATTGTTTGTAAATATAAAAGATTAATGGAAAGTTCGAGTTTTGGGCGATTTTTGCCGACTAAACGTGTTCATCCAATCTTTTCATATTTTTGTAGCTTTACAATCCTTTTTATCTTATCATGTGAGTGTCCGCCCAGTCCAGTATTAAGAATACCATTGTGCTCTTCCTTTACCTTTTAGGTCGTGTCGTCACACTCCCTTAGGCCTAAGTAGGGCAATTGGCGAGGACACACCTGTTATTGGATGTCTTTATCCGGTCAGGATTTTGTTTCACCAAAGTAGGTTTGATGCCTAAGAATACTCTGTAGGGCTTCATATATTGCCATGGGCAATGCTATGAGGTCTGTCGTGCTTCATGACGATGGCCTGAGGAGGGGTATCCCCCTGCTATGCCAACCATTATACCTGTGATTTGAAAAGGATGTGCAATAAGATATAATTGTTACTTTTTAGAGAGTGATCAACTGAGAGATTTTTATTGGTGAAATGAGAAATAAACTGTCTTTTCCCATAAGGAGTACAATAAAAGATCTAACAATAGAACCCCTAAAAATAGAATTTCTTGAGATTAGCTGCGTTCCATGCTTGTGGTATCTCTCTTCCCTCTATTGTTTTCAAATGATAGGCACCTTGCAGATCGTTTCGAATTATCTCATAAGGTCCTTCCCAGTTCGGGCCCAGTTTACCGTCTGATGGTTTCACTGTGTTGCCCAGGACCTTTCTTAGAACATAGTCCCCCACTTTGAATTTCCTCGGATTGACCCTTTTGTTGTAGTACTTCGCGAGCTGTTGCTGATAGCTCGCTAGTTTTACTAGGGCAAGTTCCCTGCGCTCGTCGGCCAAATCGAGTTCAGCGAGCAAAGCCTGATCGTTCTGACCCTGCTCGACAAGGTCGGATCTCATTGTAGGCAATCCTATTTCTAGTAGGATGACTGCCTCCATACCATATGCTAGTGAGAATGGCGTTTCTCCTGTGGCTCACCTAGGAGTCGTTCTGTAAGCCCATAGGATATGCGGTAGCTCGGTTGTCCACGCGCCTTTGGCTTGTTCTAACTGCTTCTTCAATCCAGCGATCACTGTCTTGTTGGAAGCCTCAGCTTGTCCGTTGCTTTGAGGGTAAGCCACCGAGCTGAAGTGGTGCCTGATCCCATATTGGTCGCAGAAGTCCTGAAAAGGGCCACTCTCGAACTGTGTTCCATTGTCAGTGATGATGGTTCTGGGGATCCCGAATCGAGTGATTATATTTTTCCATATGAACCTCATCATGTCAGCATCCCGGATGTTCGCCAGTGGTTCTGCCTCGATCCACTTGGTAAAGTAATCAGTTGCGACCAACAGGTATTTGCGATTGCCGGCAGCGGTGGGCAGTGGTCCCACGATGTCCATTCCCCACTGGGCGAAAGGCCAGGGGCTGGTTAGGGATTTTAACTCGCTGGCGGGCTGCGTGGAAGAGGTAGCAGTGGCTTCATTCAAAATTGGGCTACCTAGCTCTTCCCTCCTTTACCAATCCTTGACAAAGAAGGAAGCAACCACCATTGATGACCTGATGGCCCGTATTGAGAAATACGCAAAGGTGGAAGATGTCACCCGCCTTAACGTAGGAGAAAACGGTCGAGCCAAGCTCGCCACGAAGGGAAGTGAGAAAGTTGATAACCAAAAAAAAGGAGGAAAGAATGGGAGTAAGAATGGATCCAAGAACGGAGGGAGCCCTGACGTTGTAAAGTCGTTCCAGGCGGTCAACACCGTCTTCAAAGAACCAATTTACAAAATTCTCGCGAAGATCAAGGATGAGCCGTTCATCAAAGGGCCCCGAAAAATGGGAGGAGACCCATCGAAAAGAAACAATGCGCTGAGATGCACCTTCCACAAAGAGGGAGGACATAAGATCGAGCACTACAAGGCTCTTAAGTCCCACCTCGAGGAGTTGGCCCAATCCGGACATTTAAATGACTTTGTGGAAAGGAAGGTAGAGAGAGTGACTGTCCACAAGGAGGCAAAACCCGACAACGTATTGGAAGACAACACCGGACACGAATTCGCAGTAATCCATGGAGTATCCGTTGTTAAGCAAATCCAGGGCAACTCAGCTCAGATGGAGGTAAAGAAGCTGACAGCAGTAATGCAATCTTTTCAAATTGATCCAGCGAAATCACAGGCAGGAAAACGCCGGCGAGTAGAGGACATCAACTACAACAAGCATATTGTTTTCACGGATGAAGATCTTGTGGGAGTGAGGACCCCACATCACGATTCCTTAGTCATTACACTCAGGATAGCCAACTTTGATATCGACAGGCTGCTCGTCGATCAAGGAAGCTCATCCGAAGTAATGTACATCGACCTGTTCAGAAAATTGAAGTTGAACATCGCCGACCTAAAGGGAACCACTGTTCCTCTGGTCGGCTTCGCTGGAAAAATGACCATGCCTCTGGGCAAGATAGTACTACCAGTGCTCGCTGGAAATGTTTCGAAAATGATCGAATTCTTGGTGGTCGACATCGATTCACCGTATCAAGCCATCCTCGGCAGGGGATGGCTTCATGCAATGAAGGCAGTCTCCTCGACCTACCACCAGAAACTCAAATATGTCACCGAGCGGGGAGTGATGGAGATACATGGCGACCAGGCGATGGTGAGAAAGTGATTCATAGTGGCCATCCGACCAAAGCCAGAAAAAAACCCGTTCAAGCCAGCGAGAAAGTGGAGGAAGGTGCAATCCCTTCCAAATAGCAATTAAAATATGGAAGGCCCGGAGTGGAAGAGACCAGGCTCCTCCCCTCCAAGCGTGTTGTAGAGGACCTGGTAGAAGTAATTGCTAGAGAAGGCAACAACAGCAGAGTCTTCCTGATCGGGACCTCACTCACTGACCAAGAGCAAAAGGATTTGTTAACCTTACTCAGAAGCAACATATATGTCTTCGCTTGGGAACCCTATGAACTACCAGGAATCGATCCCAATATGGTCTGCCATCGGTTGCACGTCAATCCCACATTCAAGACGATAGCGCAGAAGTCACGACAAACTGCTCCCGAGAAGGCCAAAGCAATAGAACAAGAAGTCGAAAAACTGCTGGATGCAGGGTCCATACGGGAAGTGCAATTCCCCAAATGGTTATCCAACCCAGTGGTAGTTCCAAAAAGCAACGGGAAGTGGAGAGTTTGCATAGACTTCACTGACCTCAACAAAGACTGCCCCAAAGATAGCTTCCCTCTTCCGAAAATAGACCAACTAGTAGACGCCACTGCAGCTCACGAACGAATGAGTTTCCTGGACGCATACTCAGGCTATCACCAGATTCCCCTGTATGCACCAGATCAGGATAAAACGACGTTTATCACGACGGTTGGTTTATACTGTTACAAGGTCATGCCCTTTGGGCTAAAAAATGCAGGGGCAACCTATCAGCGGCTGGTTACTAAAATGTTTAAGAATCAGATGGGAGACACGATGGAGGTCTACATCGACGACATGCTCGTCAAGATCAAGGAGAAGGAAAATCACCTCTCGGACCTGTTAAGTACCTTCGGAATCCTTAGGAAATACCGAATGAAACTCAACACGAGCAAGTATTCCTTCGGTGTCCAGTCAGGAAAGTTCCTTGGGTATTTGGTCAACAAGCATGGCATAGAGGCTAATCCGGACCAGATTTATGCAATTAAACGGGTGCAACCTCCTCGCACAATCCGCGATGTACAGAAGCTCACTGGAATGCTCGCTGCTCTAAATCGTTTCATTTCTAAATCCTCCGAGAGATGCAAGCCCTTCTTCCAACTATTAAAAGGCAGCAAAACAGTAGAATGGACCCCAGGTTGCTCGCAAGCATTAGACGAGCTCAAGTCCTACCTAAGCTCCCCACCACTGCTTGTCATACCACAGCAAATGGACCCTTTGTACCTCTACCTCTCTGTATCCAGCCATACTATCAGCTCAGCGCTAATGTGTGAAGTTACAGGGATCCAACATCCAGTCTATTACGCCAACAAAACCTTACTAGACGCCGAGCAGCGCTACCTGCCATTGGAAAAGCTCGCATTCGCCCTAGTAATGTCCTCGAGGAAACTGAAGCATTACTTCGAAGCTCATACGATCATTGTCCTTACATCACACCCCCTCAAGGCTGTCCTAAGGAAGGCGGATTTGTCGGGCAGACTGTCTAAATGGTCAGTCGAGCTCGGCCGGTTTGACATCCAATTTCAACCAAGGACAGCTATCAAGGGTCAAATCCTTGCTGACTTCATAGCTGAATTCACAGGCGAAGAACCCTTCGACCAGCCTATGCCAACAGAACAAAACAGCCAGGCTACAGGGGGAAGCTGGAAGCTATTCATTGATGGAGCCTCCAACTCAAAGGGGGCAGGAGTAGGAATTGTTCTCATCACTCCAGAAAATACAGTCCTCGAGCAAGGAATCAGGCTGGGATTTACAGCCTCCAACAACGAAGCAGAATACGAAGCCTTAATAGCAGGTCTCCAAAAAGCGCAAACTCTGGGAGCAAAGCATTTACAGGTATTCGGAGACTCGCAACTAGTTTCCAATCAGATAAGTGGAGATTATAACGCGAAGGATGAGAGGATGGCAGCCTACCTCTCCCTGGTGAAAAACTTAATGACGAACTTTGAAGAAATCAACATCCAACAGTTTCCCAGGGGGCAGAACAGCCACGCTGACGCCTTGGCAGCCCTGAGCTCGGCAGTTGATTCCAGCCTTAAAAGGATCATCCCTATCGATTTCCTCAGCTGCCCGAGCATTTACCCCAACTGCGAGCTGACCAAAGCGAAACCAATACTCCAATTGGAACCAACCCCCAGCTGGATGGATCCCTTGAGGGACTATTTGAAGAACGGAACGCTCCCAGAAGATAAGAGGACTGCCCACCAGATAAGAGTCAAAGCTGCTCGCTTTCACTTATCCACGGGAGGCGACTTGTATAAAAGATCTTTCTCCGTCCCCTACCTTAGATGCGTCCACCCAGGCGATGTCAAGACAGTGCTTCACGAGCTTCACGAAGGAATCTGCGGGAGTCACGTCGGAGGAAGGTCTCTAGCCTTCCGAGAAATGAAAGAAGGTTATTGGTGGCCATATATGCAAAAGGACTCCACAGTATATGTCCGCAGATGCCTAAAATGCCAGCTTCACGCCCCCATGGTCCACCAGCCCGCCAGCGAGTTAAAATCCCTAACCAGCCCCTGGCCTTTCGCCTAGTGGGGAATGGACATCGTGGGACCACTGCCCACCGCTGCCGGCAATCGCAAATACCTGTTGGTCGCAACTGATTACTTTACCAAGTGGATCGAGGCAGTACCACTGGCGAACATCCGGGATGCTGGCATGATGAGGTTCATATGGAAAAATATAATCACTCGATTCGGGATCCCCAGAACCATCATCACTGACAATGGAACACAGTTCGAGAGTGGCCCTTTTCAGGACTTCTGCGACCAACATGGGATCAGGCACCACTTCAGCTCGGTGGCTTACCCTCAAAGCAACGGACAAGCTGAGGCTTCCAACAAGACAGTGATCACTGGATTGAAGAAGCGGTTAGAACAAGCCAAAGGCGCGTGGACAACCGAGCTACCGCATATCCTATGGGCGTACACAATGACTCCTAGGCGAGCCACAGGAGAAACGCCATTCTCACTAGCATATGGTATGGAGGCAGTCATCCCACTAGAAATAGGATTGCCTACAATGAGATCCGACCTTGTCGAGCAGGGTCAGAATGATCAGGCTTTGCTCGCTGAACTCGATTTGGCCGACGAGCGCAGGGAACTTGCCCTAGTAAAACTAGCGAGCTATCAGCAACAGCTCGCGAAGTACTACTGCAAAAGGGTCAATCCGAGGAAATTCGAAGTGGGGGACTATGTTCTAAGAAAGGTCCTGGGCAACACAGTGAAACCATCAGACGGTAAACTGGGCCCGAACTGGGAAGGACCTTATGAGATAATTCGAAACGATCTGCAAGGTGCCTATCATTTGAAAACAATGGAGGGCAGAGAGATACCACGAGCATGGAACGCAGCTAATCTCAAGAAATTCTATTTTTAGGGGTTCTATTGTTAGATCTTTTATTGTACTCCTTATGGGAAAAGACAGTTTATTTCTCATTTCACCAATAAAAATCTCTCAGTTGATCACTCTCTAAAAAGTAACAATTATATCTTATTGCACATCCTTTTCAAATCACAGGTATAATGGTTGGCATAGCAGGGGGATACCCCTCCTCAGGTCATCGTCATGAAGCACGACAGACCTCATAGCATTGCCCATGGCAATATATGAAGCCCTACAGAGTATTCTTAGGCATCAAACCTACTTTGGTGAAACAAAATCCTGACCGGATAAAGACATCCAATAACAGGTGTGTCCTCGCCAATTGCCCTACTTAGGCCTAAGGGAGTGTGACGACACGACCTAAAAGGTAAAGGAAGGGCACAATGGTATTCTTAATACTGGACTGGGCGGACACTCACATGATAAGATAAAAAGGATTGTAAAGCTACAAAAATATGAAAAGATTGGATGAACACGTTTAGTCGGCAAAAATCGCCCAAAACTCGAACTTTCCATTAATCTTTTATATTTACAAACAATAATAGTACATGTTTAGTCGGCGAAGCTCGCCCAAAGCATTTACAATTATTAAAAAACAAAATATCATGAAGGTGGAAGCCTCCGAACAAGATAGTCAGCAAATTTAGCTCTCCTCACATCATCAGGAGCAGGATCAAACTCCTCCACGACCTCACTTGCGTCCAACTCCAATAGTCGCCGGGGGATAGCATCGATGGGGACCCATGGATCATCTCGCCTGAATGGATTGGGAATCAGAGTAGAGGGAGACATCTCGTGCCGATACCACAATGTCGAGTTCAACGAGACCCGTAGCTCTCTGAGAGCACTCAACCACCCCCTGATGAAGGAAAGATCCTCGAACTCTGATAACCGTGTGGGAGCATCCGGCCAGCCCTGATCATAGCCATCAGTCCACACTTGGTGATGGCCCTTCTTGAATAAATGCTGCAGTTGGGTGACGTCCCTTTGGAGCCCAGCAGCAGTCACATAAGCTCGCCGAACATCGCCGCATAGCTCCTCCATTTCCCTCTCACGCCGCTCCTCGGCTTCCCTACTCCTACCCCTTTTACTCCTACCATCACGCGGGAGGGGAGGCCGAGCAGCTCGCGATGAGGAAGAGCCTTGTAAGACTGCCGATGCGGTGCTCGGCTAATGCTCCTTAAGCTTCGAGACCTCCCGCCTCAGGTCTTCATTCTCCCTCTGAAGAAACTCCACGACTTGGTTGATCTCGGTGGCCTCCAGTAACTTTGCTCTCAGCTCGCTAACTTCTTCTTGCACTGAAGCACCGATCTCTTCCATTTCCTGGAGCCCGTCCTTCAATTTGGCCACCAGCTCGGACTGATCCTTATATTTCTGGTTCCTTGTCTTAGAAAACCTGCAAAGCCTAGCGAAGGCCTGGCGAACTGCAGGGCTTGCATTAGGACCCAGAGTCCTACCTAATTGGGAGGTAACAGGAATATAGTCATCCACATCAACCAACTACAAGTAAAAGAAGGAGAGAAGAAAAAGATCAGCATGAAGAAAAATAAAGTCTTTTCATTGATAATGAGTGAAGTTACATCAGATCAAAAAAAAAATTTTTACAAAGAAGTCCTATCAGTTAGCAACCTCGGTGGATGGACCCTTGTCCTTATCAGCATCAGAAGGGCCATTACCCTCTGCAGGGGTGTCCACTGCCCCCTCGACCAAGGGAGCATCAGTAGGACTCGCCTGAGAAGCAATATTGATGCCTTCAGCAGCTGGGGCTGGGTCCTCATCCACGACTGGCTTTGGCCCTGGATCATGCTCATCAAAGAGTGGGGATTCAACATCCACCCCAGCAGCCACGAGGGACTTATTCCACCCTTTCTTGAAGTTCAGACGGCTGATATAGCCTATCTGAACCTCGGCGTCCTCATACGCAGCAGCCCAGCCAGAATTGTACGAATCTTCTTTAAGAGTGGCTGCCTGGGCTTTCTCCGCCTCCAGCTGCTCGGCCAGAACCCTGTTCTTCTCCGCAAAGTCTAGCTTGCTCGAGCATACCAGATCATACGACTTCCTCAGCTCGCCAAGCTCCCTAACAACATTATCTCTCTCGCGAGCAGAATTAGCAAGGGCCAAGGCAGATGAAGCTCGAGCCGCATCAGCAGCCTTTAGATCGGCCTCCAGCTGAGAACCCCTGGCCACCAGAGTAGACTTTTGCTGCTCCAGCTCGCTGTTCCTTTTCAACAGCTCGTCGCGAGAGCCATAGAGCACAGCAAAGTCAGTCACAAATTGCA
Source organism: Sambucus nigra (assembly GCA_949130495.1). Classification (NCBI taxonomy): domain Eukaryota; kingdom Viridiplantae; phylum Streptophyta; class Magnoliopsida; order Dipsacales; family Adoxaceae; genus Sambucus; species Sambucus nigra. The sequence goes on from OX422223.1 coordinate 131,181,901, forward strand.
AAAAATGAGGGAAAGATCAGAAAGAAGAAACCATCAAAACGGAGTGAAGGAAGTTGAGAATTAAAAGAAGAACCTTACCAAGGCAAGCCTCTGGCTAGCTTGCAAAGCCAGTTGATCGGACCCCGACGCCCTCTCACGATCTGCAGGGAGGACTGCCCTCTCGAGCAGCGCAGGGGCAAGCTGAGGAGAGGTAGCCACCGAAGCCCCCTCAGGCAAGGCAGATACTGGGACCAAGGCTTGACCAATTTTGGTCCTCAGTTCCATCTTCCTCCTCTCCTCCTCCTTTTCTTTCTCCCTTCTATTTCTCTCTTCCACCTTCTTCCTCTCCTCCTCCTTTTTCTTCTCTCTCTCTCTCGCCTGCTCCTCTTCTCTCTTCTTCTTCTCTTTCTCCTGAGAAGAAGGTCGAGAACCAGTAGCTATGGCCCCGGAGGCAGTCTTCGATTTCTTGGACCTCTGGGCAAGAATCACATCATCATCATCATCATCATCTCTGATTAAATTCTTCCTGGGAGGCATCTCTTCACCAGAACTGCTGGAAGTGCTCGAAGAACTGCTACTGTCAACACTACTTGCACCCAAATTACTAACACCTGTAGGCTCACTCTCCGAGCTGCTCTCCTCTTCGTCCAATTGGATAGGCTCAACTGAAATCTCTTCGGAGGGGTCGAAGTCCGGAACACTATCCACAGGTCGGGCTATGAAGCTGGAGCCTGTGTTCTTGTATTCAAGTAGAAAAGAAGCGGACCTAGGATGCTCGCCGTCGCCCAAAGGTTCCCTGATGTTCCAAACTTTCACCAGTTCCGAGATACGAACCTCGCTGAGAGTTGGCTCCAAATTGTTTGCCTTCGCTGTAAAAGAAAAAGCAAAGAGAAGTTAGAAAAATCACACAGTCAGCAAAGGTTGAAACAATAATCTGACATCTACCTATATATTCTTCCCCATAAAAGGGAACAGTGAACCTCTCAGACCTCGACCCTTTAAATTGGGGGGAAAGTTGCCAATTCCTGACAAGAAAACCTTCTTGCCAGTAGTCCTTATGGGAATCAGGTAGATTTACTACCAATACCCTATCAGGGCTCCTAGCCTTAAGGTACAGAACACCTGAACTCGTTCGAGAAAAGGAGTAACAAAAGCAGACCTCGGTAAGCCCTAACTTTGTGCCATATAATTGATTTATCCTATGCACGCCGTTCACTATTTTCCATACGTTGGGCGAACATTGTGCAGGCACAATACTGAAATAGCTAAAGAAGTGCAGAAACAGATCATTAGGAGGGAAGGTAAGTCCCCCCTGGGAGAGCAATAGGACGTGAATCCAATGTGCATCCTCTATATCCCTAACGTTCCTAGGAGGCGAGGCACAACACTCAATCTCTACCCACTCAGGAATACTATAGAATTTTCTAAACTCAGTTACTGACCTATTTCCAATCTTCGCCATTGGAAAAATACAAGAAAAACTACAAACCAAAGAGAAAATGCAAAGAGCGCGAGAGACTTATAAAACAGAAGATCAGGTCAAATGGCGAAGAAGCAACGAAAGTAGAGATCGAAAACAGAAGGTACTAAGCGCAAGATCTCTCAGAAGATAGAAGATTGCTGGAAAAGTCTGAAGCGACGAAAAGAAATGCGCCTTATTCCAACGAGCCTTCAAGTCTAATCATAGCGCACGGATAGCGAAGAGGGTGCCGCCAAAGTAACTTCACAGTTTTCAAAGAAATCGACCATAATAGCTGATTATTTAAATTCATTGGACCTGTAGAAACGGCCCAACAAATTTAGGGGCAATTGTGGGTACCCTGAATTTAGCACCATAGGCCTGGACGAGTAGCCTCTCCCTAGCGGCCCAAAGCCCAGGCCCATCACCTTTGTATTAATACAATTACCCCACGATCCCATGAGGAGAAGTTGTGGGGGAACGCGATCCCATGTAGAGGAGATGGCTAATAAGAAGGAACCCATCACCCCCACTATTCCAACACGTACATGTATAAATTAAACCCTAAGTCCGGGGCAAAGGACAAGTTGTATTCTCTGTACTTATTCTTCAGAATATAGAGAAATAACACTGACTGAACCACCGTGGACGTAGGCACCTATTTGCTGAACCACGTATACCCGTTGTTGTGTGATTGGCATCTTATTTATCTTTTCTTGATTGTTACCTCTTTCATACTTATTTGTGTTGCATAATAATTATCACCACACTTCTCTTAAGTCCTTAATATTAAACTGACTAGACAACCACATGCTTATACTAGACAATACACCCACATAATTCCCAATTAGGAGAATATCATATATGTATAGTACTAGAATTAGCACCATGATTTCGTCATTATTCTTATACACATAGTTTTCATCTAAACATTGTTCAAAACTAAAATATTTGATCTCTTGATCAAATCAGATATTTCCGGACCTTAATACTTTCTTGAGTCCATAAATGGATCTCTTAAGCTTGCACACCTTACTTTTTTTGTCCCTTTAATATGAATCTCGTGAGTTGTACCACATAGATACATTCATCAAGATTACTGTTCAAGAAAGCAGTCTTAACATCCATTTGCTAAATCTCATAATCAATATGATCAACAATGGATAAGAGAATATGAATAGACTTAAATATGACTACCAATGAAAAAGTCTCCTTATAGTCAATCCTCTCTTTCTTAGGGAACCCTTTTGTAAAAAGTTGTACCTTAAAGGTTTCCACCATTCCATCTAACCCTATCTTCATCCTGTGGATACACTTACATCCGATGGGTTTTATCCTATCTGTAAAGTCTCCAAGTTCCCACACTTGATTCGAGAATCCATATCTGTATTCATAGCCCTTAGCCAAAGTTTGGCATCCTTGTCTTGGAGTGCCTCATAATAGTTAATTGGATCTAGTTTGTGTTCCCTTGGGACTTCACCGAAGTTCTCTCTCGAATACACAAACCTATAAGGATAATGCTTGACCCTACCACTATGATGTGGCTCCACTTATGGTCTAGTATAAGTCCCACCTGAATCCGGATCATCGATAATGCTCCCACTACGATCATATAATGTATTTTCGATATCAGGTTGTATTTCATCCTGCACGTGTGGTCCCGAAGAATTTTCTTTCTCTTATCATCTTAGCTCTTGTAAAATAATATTGCTCTTGGGCTTGTGGTTAATCATATAATCTTTCTCTAAGAACCTAACATTTGTGCTAATAAACACTTTTCAATCTTTAGGATAATATAATTGTCCACCCCTTTGTTCTTTTATGGTAACCCCAAAACAGACATGCATTTGTCCTCGATTCTAATTTCCCTGGCTCTTTTTGCAGCACATGTTCTAGGCAACCCCATATTTGAATATGTCCCAGACTAGGTTCATTCCTAGTCCATAATTTTGACGGAGCCATTGAGACAGATTTAAAAGGAACTAAGTTTAATAAATATGCAATTATGTCTAGTGTATAACTCTAAAAGGAATTTGATAGATCCGAATAACTCATCATGGACCTAACCATTTCCAAAAGAGTCATCGTCCTTCTTTTTCGCTATACCATTTTGTCGTGGAGTGACCGGTGCAGAAAATTGGCTTGTAATATTCAAACCTAATAAGTGTTCCCTAAACTCTCCCAATAAGTATTCCCTTCTGCGATAAGATTATAGAGTATGGATTAATTTAATTTATCTACTCTATACCTTAGCCTTATACTCTTTGAACTTATGAAAGGATTCATAATTATGGTGCATAAGGTAAACATATACATATCTTGAGTAATCATCAATGAAATACTTGTAACCACCTCTTTCTTGAATAGTCATGGGCCCATATAAATCTGAATGAACCAATTCCAACACATCTTTAACTATGATACCAATTATTAGGGATCAATATATGTGGAATAAAATTTTCAGCCATGGATCTTTGATTAACCAAACATTAGAAAGAAGAAAAAATAATAACTAGGCTTGAAGAACAAACCTAGAGTTTTTGAACACAATACCTTTGCGGATTCGGTTGTGATCCAATATGAATAATGGTATTCGTTAATGATGAATGTTTGCCTTATTTTGGATATTAAAAAGCTTGCTTAACCTTTTAAAATTTTTGGATCTTCTAGTGTATGATCTTCCCCAAAGCTAGGTAGGTGTGTGGGAACTTTTGAGATGAAAACTCCTCCTTATGAATGAGATATGTTGGTCTCTCTGTAGACCTATTTACAAAAATGTGAATAGTATTTTTTCTCACTCCTATCAAACCCTAGTGCTGATCAATAATGATTAAAACCCCTTTCCACATCTTTATATATAAGTAAAAAAGGTGGGCTCGGTCCAAACTAGGTTTTTTGATAGTTCGAGCCTAACCAATTGGGTATCAGGACTATACTACGGACCTAAGACAAATAATTAGAATAGCTTAAAATAAAATATTAAAAAATCTCCAATTACAATTACCGTAATTTATTTTCTTTCTTTCTTTAATAATAATAATAATAATAATAATAATAATAATAATAATAATAATAATAATAATAATAATAATAATAATAATAATAATAATAATAATAATAATAAATTTCACTAAATAATTATGAATGCACTCTAAGTTAATTATCTAAAAAACACTCGAATAACATTAGGTTTTAGTGGGATGAAGCTCCTTGCATCTATGAGATATTGAATGGCATATATGTTCCCCCAACCGTTATCTCTAATGTGCAATTCCTTAATGGAATTCATAGTGTGACTATGATTGCCAGTATTTATCTAGGTTGGCGGATAGTGGCCTAGGGTTGACTAGTTTGAGGAAGCCATCCAATTTTAAGTCTGCAAAAACCTTGCCATGAGGGGCTTGTAGGTGCGTAAGATGTCTCTACCTAATCCGAACATTATTTGGATAAGGGACCGCTTGATAGGTTTTTGGAGTGGGTCCTAATTGATAAGGAGAAGTGGTAGCCACTAAGGCTTAAAAAGTGTTGGGTCCTTGGTATGCCCCAGTCGGGGAGCTTACTATCATATTACTAATATTAGACGTGGATGATCCAAGCGATCCCTTAATTGTAGAAAAGTTATTGGCCGATCGATGAGGATTTTTAGAGGATTTAGTTACCATGGCAACTAACCTTTACTTGTTCTTGCATCCTATATGGTTAAGTTATTTGAAGTCTAGGACCCATGTGAGTTCGAGTTCATTCTGCACTTCTTTGTGCAGGTTCGTGATCACAATGTGATCACTTTTCAAGGGGCAGTTGACCATATCACCTGCCTTCTATCTCCAACGAGTGAAGGATACCCTAATCGTTTCACCTTTCTATTTCTTCAACATCTCTAGGTCTTTATGGATGACTCCTAGTTCCTTTTTGTATTCATACCATTTTAGGAAGGCCTTACAAATGTCCTTTCAGGTTTTAGTGGTCCCCTCTTGCTTTTTACCCATGTACTAGGTAGGCATTTGTCTCTGACTTTCATTTCAAGGTGATATTGGACATGTGTGCTGAAAGGGAAACCAATCCTTTATATGTCTTGAAGATAGGCCTCTTGAACTTATCTAGAAGGTGGGCCTCGATTTAGAGGGTCATCTTATTAATGTTACTTAACTCGTCAGAGGTTTGCATCTTGTCTATGGCTTCTTGGAGGATACATAATTTAGTTTGAATTTATGTTATCTCCTAATTTGGGGGAGGGAGAGGAGCAACCTCGTTAATTGGTGGGAGAACTACTGATTTGGCCTGGGGAGGTCCTTGATAGGTGGGGTGAGGGTATTCGGGGTTTTAATGGTAAGTCTTAAAGGAACCATAAGGAGCAAATGGAACTTGGAAGTGAGGGGATCTGGTATTGGTAGGGGGAATGGGGGCTTGCACGAGTGCATGTTAATCTTGAGGATTTTTTAATACCTTCTCGATCATAACTGGGGGGATACCAATGATAGGGGAGGGGTGGATTTTTCCTAATTTGTGGTGTAGTGAAAGCCTCCCAAAGATGTATTTATTCTTGGCCCAATGCACGGATTTAAGATTGCATGGTGTTTTGGGAGGTCATGATATTCTATAAATGTCATAACACTTCATACATCACGAAAGGAAATTGATCTTCTTCAGTAGACATGGAAAGTAAGCTTGGAATATACCTGAAAATCGTAAGTAGGAAGTTCATTGATTAAAACTAGTCGGTCGCATGGAGCACAACATGTGATTCCAAGGTATTTGGTTGTGTGGTATTATGCCAATAAAAATAACTATAGAAAAGGGATGGTCACCTCTATATAGGATCCCAAGATAGAAGAAATAACCTAAGGACTGGCCATAGGGGAGAAGAACTCATATATGTATGATTTCTTTGATGCAATTCTTTTATCTAGTTTTAACAGCATATAGGCAGTATTTTTTTTTTTGTGTTTTTTATCCGGTAGTATAATATGTTGGGTTGAACTTAAGTAGATTCACGTTGAGTTTGGGTGAACTTGGACGAGCTCTGGACTTGCGTGCATTGAGTGAGGAAATAGCAAACAGAGGCCAGTTATCTTCCAAAAATAAAAATAAAATGGGTGTGGGAATCAAATATAAGGGAACTCTACTTTGGCAATAGCTTACAGATTTGTACTGTCACGTATTCTATTAAAATAAGGAAGACAATCATCCTGTTACCTAAGGGGTTTGGACCAGCCTCTGGTCATTTGATAAATTTTAATTTCTTTATGTTAATGAGTGGCCTACAAGTATATTGTATTTTTTGCAATGTTTACCTAGATTTTTTCTCTATATGCAAGAAAAAGTGATGCAACTCGGTTATCGATGGATCACTTTTCATTGCCTTGGATCATAATATACTAGGATGATAGGGCTGATCAACCTTTAAGGTATGTGTGAAATCACTTTATTCTAGTGTTGAATTGTTATAAAATCCTATTCGATATACTACATCACTGAAAGAACTTCAAACATTCCCTGTTATTGAGACTTTAGTATGGAGAGAGGATCTGCTCGATATACCATTCTGATGGATGAAAAGAGGGAGAACATTCATTATCGATATACTATATAGCCTCGTGGGTATAGGGTTTAGACAATATGAAAATCAAGACTATATTGTGCATGATGCAAGTGGGTAATCTTCATTTTTTCATACTTTAATGCTGATCTTATTCCTAGGTGTTTAACGGGCACCAATCTGTTCAAATTAATGTACAATTTTATATATAGAAACCTAAGCACATGTCTCCATTTTGAGGGACTCCAAAACTAAGGCTTTGAAGTGATTTTAAAATGTATGGAAAATAGTCATGAAGGTATGCGATATTAAGTATACGGAAAAGAATCACAAGGGTAGTTCAATTCGCTTTCTATTATCCCGAGTAGAATCACCACTATGACATTGAGGATCCTGGAATAACCCGAGAGAGAGGGAGATGTGTGGACATGATGATCCGCTTATTGTATGTATCCCCGGGGATACGAGAGTGCTTGTCTCTCAATATCTGTTTCTCTTTGAGGTTGGGTTTTGATTATGCACGTGGAAGCTATTAGATACTATATCTAGTTTTGTGCGTATCCCTATTAGCCTAAGTCAGTATTCGCATGAGGGTTTTTGGGTTGTTCATATTTGTCGATTTATTTTATATAAAAACAAACAAACTAGGTCAGTTTAGAACTTTAGAGATTACCCTAAAGCAGATTGGAGACTGAAGGTGATTCAAAGATTTTTGGTGTGGGTTCAAGAACCAGGTTATGAGTGAGGAAGTATTAGGCACCCCACTTATTTGTTATTCTTCCTTATCTGTATACTTATTATCACATTTTACATATATCAGTAGTTTTAGTTTAGTCTAGAACATGTAGAGAAACCTTAGATTGAAAATCCCTTTAAATGTAGACATATGCTTAACTATAAAAATGATGTTAGTGAGTGGTGTGGGAAAGTCACTAAAGGTCATATGGGTACACAAGTGTGTGTGTGTATACGAATATAAATATGGGTACATGTAGGTTGTTAGTGCATGTATGAATGTATGAAAGAAGTCTCGACTGTTATAATGAAAGGCCATTAATGGTTGTATGTGTAACAAGAGGTCGTTAGTGTGTTGAGGATTTTGCTTACGAGGGAAGCCTTAGTATTGCACCAACGCACCCATGTAGCCATGAAGTCAAATTTTACATAGTTCGTGATGTGGTCAATTCATATATGTTTGAACATTTGTTTAATGTGGATATAAGCGGGAAGTCGCAGCTTCAGATAATAAAATACCTCATTTATAGTGAGAGGTAAGAGTGAGAGATAAAAACATATCTTTAAATCAATATTTCAAGAGACATATTGAGGAGGCTTGTGCTCATAATGGAAGCCTCGATATTGCTACGTACCCAGGGAGATCTAGGATAAAAGGCTATGTAGTTCGTTATGAAGTCTATCGTATGGAATGGATTTCAACGTGACGCGCGTGAAAATGTTAGGAATTGTCTTGGGAGGGTGAGTGGATGTGTTCGGCATCTTTTATAACGCTTGAGGGGTGAAGGGTTGGGGAATAGTGTTAAGGATGTGATGTATTAGAGCGAAAAGGCTGACTCTAATATGGTTTTTTAAGGGGAGTGGACCAGAAGTCATTGACAAGGATATTCATGTTCCATATCAAATGACCATATCCCAAAGGTGTTGTAGGGTTTAGAGATGGTTTAGGATGGAGAATATGGCCATTTTTTATGAGGCAGGGTTGGACTAGAGACGGGGACATCCATAAAGATAATATGGAAAAAGATGTACTGTATGTCTTGGGCTCACAGCTATAGTTCGGTATTGAGCCTACGTACCCGGGGAGTCCTAAGATCAAAGCCTACGTAGTTCAAATCGACGGAAGGGGTGTTGTATTTACGTGGACAGGATTTAGGATACCGGGTACAAACTATCAACATTATGGTATTTAAGGATCCTAGTCCTTTGTATAAAATTTTCGTTACGATCTCGAATATTATATTCGTATGTCTAAAAAATGTAATCAAAGATAGGTGTTTGATAATTATTCCCATAAATCATAGCTTTGTGGGTTCCTCCATTGAGACGAGAATGTTTGCTCGAAAAAGTGGTGAGGATTATTTCAAATTTTGACTTCGGCTTTAACAAAGAGTCTGGAGTTACTCCGTTCACTAACACTTTCCCTAAAACGGGTTGAAATGTAGGAAAAAGTGCATTTTTTTTCCTTACTTACCTTTACTAGTTTTGATTATTATTTTTGGCATGACAACATAATATGCATCTTAATGATCAGAAATGTTAGTGGAGGACCATGCTTTAAAACATAAACGTTCTAAAGTAAATACCATATACCCTAGTGGGATCTGGGTTATATTACTATACATATATTTATCGGTTCAAATATTTATTAAAAACATAGACTCGAGTTTTCCTTGTTTTATTTAACCTTGGAGCGTGAGCTGAGCTTTTTCAAGGCAATGTCCTTGATGGGGTGGTACCGTTGAACAAAGATCTGTTTGGAAGATTATGACTTGATGACTCGTGTAAAGGTATAACTGTCTTTTATCAGTGAAAACAAAGTTACTTGGACAGTCAAAACTTTTCTCAGGATACTTTTCTCGGGATGCTCAGGATTGGAGAATATTAAGAAAACCGAATCATTGTTGGGTTTGGTAGTGCTTTTCCCTAATGGGGTGGGCCCCCCTTTTATAGGGACAAAATTCAACTTTTAAACTGCAGGGTTAAAAAAACATTTAATTGATCAATTTAAATTCTATCCGCTTAGAGATCTCCCGTCAGATTTGATGCCACATGTTAGGGAAAGTTAACCACGCGATTAACTTTTAGCTGCGCGGTAAGATTTTAGCTACAAGTGGATGGATACGCATCGATTAACTTACTTTTAACCGCGTAATTTATTTAATCATGCAGTTAAATATCTGACATGTTCTTATTTTCCAGCTGGGATTGGGCTTTGGTGTTGATTTGTGTATTTATGGGGGTACCCACATGACTATAAGAAAATTATGGTATGTATATCACCAAAGTCAGGATTTTCAGGAATTCGTTTTGATGTGTTCTGAAAGGATGACGACTCATGCGAGTGCATCGCATAAACTACAAAAATGAAATATAGTTAAAGTTTGAGGTGTCCACAATACAACACATTCTCACGGCAGACCATGCGCGCTTTCTTGTTGTGACAGTTGGTCTATCGCAAAAGTGTACTGTATGAATATTTTCTATAATTTTTTTAAGCTTAATTACTTAAGTTTATATTTTGATTATAACATATGGGCATTATTTAAATAGATAATTCAATCAAATTAATAGTTCAATTAGGAAACTAGTCCAACATAATCAACAATTTAATATATAATCCAACGTAATCATTAGTTTAATACATGGTCCAATGTAATCAATGTGACAAATACTTTCAATCTCCAAACTAATTTATTAATTTCAATAATTTTCTTTATCTTAATTACTCAATTTAATTAAAAATAAATAAATATCAACTCGCGGCATTTCAACTGTTGTGCATATATTTCCTACAACAGTGGGTTTACCACGCGAAATCCCTATACTCGTTCCAAACTCGCAAAATAAGGAGAAAAATCCTCCTTATTTTTCTTGTTTGTGGCACCATTATTGACTTTACCATTGTTTTACAGAGATAAAAATGCAAAAAACAGTGGAGAAAAATATAATTATGCTATTCTTCTCCATGCCTTGGAGATGGTATTAATGGCTGAAGAGCCTCACGAGAGGGCCTACTCTAGGGTTTTTGGGTATGTATGCTTCAATAAGGTCTTCCAATCGGATGAGGTTAGCCTTCCTTTTGGCAATGCCATAAGGGATATATTGAAGCACATGGGGATAAACCACTAGTTAAGTGACCCTTAAGGCCCGGAGACCTCTAAATGAAATTATTGTCCTTAAAAGAAACAGGTTAGGGAAATATGATGTCGACTCATTATTTGGAGTGTGGAGGATTGTAGGAACCTTAGAGTGGACCCCTAGGACATTGTGTCCCAAACTGACATCGTTGAATATCAAGGTGAGTATAGTTCTAAAGTTTTACAATGGAGAGCAACTGAAGGATACTAAAAAGTTTTCAAGTCAAATGGTAGAGGCAAGATTCATGGTGTTATCGAGTCTTGAGAATGTATAAAAGTGTTTCTTTACTTATTCTGTGTCAAAATATTACATTTGTTAGACATTTAAAACTTTTTATTTTATTTCGAGAATACATCTTTGATAGCCCTTGTGTGTTTAGATGCTTGATTTCCTTACATGCCTTCATCCTCTTATGAGTCGGCTTGCATTGCATCACTTTATCATATTCATATATTTTAGGTGGACTTTTGGACCTTTTCGAATGTGGTATATTGACCTTGACACACTTTAGGTTTAAAAACCTATACTTCACGTTTTTCCATATTTTATGAACTTGTTATCAACAAAATATTGTATATCTCAAACTTATGCAAAAAGACCCCTTCAGAATCATTTACTTTGAAAAATCCTTCAAAATTGGATTTTTTGCTAATTTTGTGCTATCAAGCGTAAGAACAGGGTAAAACATCCCTGTGCCCACAGACCCATGGAACGTATTAAAAATACCTCATGTGCACGGATGTGACCGTAGTGTTGATTTTTGCTCAATTTTAACATTTGTGTGCATGGATAAAAAAACATTTATGCGCACGAACTTCAAAGAAAAGGAAAAATTGAAAATTTCACTATAAAATATTTTTGACTCCACTTTTCAATTATAACTCTTAATTATCTTTGATGAAAGTTTTTTTATCTAATAGCTTCTCTCTCTCTCTTTAGGAACCCTAGATGAAATTTAATTTTTCCTCAATTTGATTGAAACATTTTGGGAGAGATTCTTGAGTGATCATCTAATCAACCTTAGAAAACATATCCTTCATCATTTTCCATTGAAGATATTTATTTGATAGGTCAACTAGGAGGAATATATGAATAATTAAAGACGTGTTATTCAAACTGGATGTGTGGAAGCTAATTGGAGTGGATTTTTCCTTTATCTACAAAGGAGATTTGGACGAGAGCAGCCAGATCGAGTGGCGTAATGAGGATTAGTGCATTGTGAGATTTTGTAAGGGAGTTCTATCTAGGTAAATGTTTGCTCTCTTGTAACATATTCATTTTTCTAGAGGATTAGTTATAGCATCTCGAGGTTTTTTTCCCTAGTTGGGGTTTTTTCCTCTTTCATCTTGATGTTATGCTCATATTTGCATTTACTTATATTCACAACACAAAAGCACATATAATTTAAGATCTACAATTGACTTTGGTTGTTCGATGTTTAGATATCATATAATTGCAGTTAAATTGAACTAATTATGCTATATCTCACCTAATAACAAATTGACTTGGATTTGGATTTTGTTGGATCTAGGTGTAGATAATTCATCTTATTAAGTTTCAATTGAACTCAAATTCTTTTGAATTGGATTTGAATGATCTCACAACACTTTCCTTGAACTAAAATTAGATCTAATAATTTTTAGATTAATTGTTTGATAAATTGCCTATGTGAGTGTTTGATTAAATTGGATCAAATCATTTTTAAATAAGCAAAAATTTAATAGGCAATTAATTCTAACTATGTCATATTCACCCCTTTTAGGACATTAGTACACCGAATTACATATTTTCAATTGGTATCATAACAAGGTTGGCCTTTTATACTTAACATCCCGAATCAAATCCTTGCGTGGTATTTTGTGCTAGTTTATGATTTTGCATCTCAATTGCATTTTCCTTGTACTAGTTTTGCTTGTGTGGCCAGTAGATTAGTATTTTCAAGTGCCTATGGATTTTAGGATGGTAGACTTTTTTTTATCTTAATTGTACTAAAACATAAAATGAAAGGCCTTGTGTGAGAATACGTGCTTGGATAAATTCTACATGTTTTACCAAATTAAAGGTTAATGAATTTTAAAAGTTGAAATTTGGTTTTTGGTGAGAACATTTACATATACCCTATATGTTATGTCTTAATGTAGAATGATATATATTTACTCATTGTTAGTATTTTTTTCATAATTTGGTTGGATCACTTGATTTCATTTCTCTATTTAATTTTTGATTCAATCTTGTATATCATGCATTTGAGAGTTTTGGACAGTTGGAATTATTGAGTTGATTTTGAGGTTTTGATTTTGACTTTGCCTATTTTTCATGTTTGGGTAGTTTTTGGTTGTGTTGAGGAGAAAATTGTTTGTTTGAGTAAGGAAGAGTATTTGAAGAGATAAGATTAAGGAGATATATTTTAAAAAGGAGTGATAAGGTTGGAATTTTCTTTGTTGTGTATAGTTTTAAGGGTGTGGTTTTTGAAAAATCCATTCACACATTTTGTTTTTTTATTCGTTCGCATTGTGGCATGAGGTTTATTTAGATAATTGTTTCTTCCTCGAACCGTTTGTACGATTTCATTTTTCAATCTTTCGCACAGTTATGTCCAATTTATAGTTTTCCTTGGTACTTTATCCTCATTCATCTTTTGATTGTACTTGTTGCCTTAAAGGTTGTACATATTCATGGTTGTCATGCCTTTAAAGCTTCTCTACCATTCTTTTGTGTGTGTGTGTCCTCTTGTGACTTTATATTGTGTTAAGTGACTCGCCTAAAGTATTGTATAATGAAAGTGTACACTAATAATGAGTGTAGTATAAAACCTAGTAAGAACGGAGTCTATTTTTGTAGGGAATTATATAAAGCAAAGTATATGTTCTTATAGTTAAAAGTTAATAAGCAAGATATAAAATTAAAGTAAAAGATGATGTATGTTATTAGAATTAGCGAACTAAGGTGAAGAAAACTTATAGGGAATACTTATCAAAGGACTATTGAAATAAGCGAGATTGAACTAGATAAGTTCAACTAAGATTAACAAAGGGCCGAGGAGCATTCCCCCACCTCGGAGTATCATAAACCTAAACGACCCTTAAGATTAAATCACAGTCAACTGAGAATAAAATATTGTTTTTTACAATCACTTATGAAATGTGACACCCAAATGATACGAAATGAAGATTTTAATATGCTGTCAAACAAATGCATTGATGCTGGAGTAAAGTCTTAAATACAAGCCTTACATGATAAGAGAAGTTAAATCCTAGGAAAATTCAATATCAACACATACACCCATTTATTAGATTTAAACTTCAAACCTATCAAGATCTGCAATCATCCAAGGTGGGTTTATGATCTCAAACCAAGTAACTTATCCACTCATAATAAGAATAATACAAACAAACAAAGTGGGATTAACTGAAAGGAAAGAAACCATTAAAAGAAAGGATTTAATACACAACAACTATATTCATGAACAAGAGAGTATTAATTGATAAAAAAACCAAGTTTTATTACTTACAATGAAGTAAATGAAGAGAGAGAAATAAGGAAATGCAATAAACCCTAGGAGAGAGAAGAGAGGCAAAGCTTGCAAAATCTATCTTTTAATGTCTAAAACAAGATAGCACTAAGATAATTATAAAGAAAATCCACTTTCTGCTTAAGGAAAGTGGAATGAAAACCAAACCAAACCATTGAAACCACGTGGACAATCAAGTATCTGATAGGAACGATCGAACATGGTGTTAGTATCGGTCGACTACTGGTTGGGAGATAAACCCATTGGTTGCAATCGTATTCAAGTTCAACATCAATTATCGAATGCTAGATTTGGACCAGTCGATCGGTCCCCTGTTTTTGGCATAAATCCTCCTTTTAATCCATACACAAAAGGACTTCGAGAAAAATGATCATAACTCGATCATTAGGAACCGAATTGACGTACCTTCAGTGTCTAAGAGGTAAATCATAGGGCTAAAACTTCTATGAAGAGTTTGGGCATGAAGCTCGAATGTAAAAATGACTAAAATGCCCTTGAAGTTGCATATTGCTTTGAAACTTTTCCAAAAATCACACAATTGCACCGTTTAGCATTCCAATACCTATAAAAGCTCAAATAAACCTTGCAAAGCATATATATATATATATATATATATATATATATATATATATATATATATATATATATATATATATATACACACGGAACTAAGGCTATACATTATAAGAGCTTAAATACGAGAATAAACAATCATAATTTTGCTAGAATGTATAAGTATAATGGGATCTAATATACAATATTCATGACTAATCACACCCCTAAGTTAAACATTGTTAGTGTCCGGTGATGAACTAAAACTAAAACTAACAAAACAGAGAGGTAAGAAAAAAATAAATATGTACACAAGAAAAGTGCCACTTTCGTGGGCGCACGGTTGCATTTAGAGAATGCAACAAGCCGTTAAACCCTTAGGTTACCCTAGTGGACGAGTTTTGTCTCGTAAGGGGTTTTAAGGATGAAACCCACAAACATCAAATTTTCTCATTAAATTTTTCCCTAAAAAATCAAAGCAAAACTCAACAACAATTTAGTAATTAACAAGTTATTAGGAAATTAAATGATTATTCACCCAATAATGCATAATTATAAACATTAAGAGAATATCATCATTACAATTGAAACTCTTAAAATGTGTAATGATGAGTGAGCACAAGTGAATGTTTTAATTTGGCAATTTTTTTATAAATCGAGTAAATACTAAAGCATAACATGATATCAAACCTCTCTGGTGATTACACTCAATAAATGAAAACACTCAGAATGATGGTGTTATACGCGATATATCTGGGCATCATGAGTAAATTTAAAAGTATGCAAGGCCACATACATGCCATCAATAAAGAACTCTTTATATATAAAATAAAACATGTAATCTCAATGGATGGATATCACACATTAAGGTAGGTGAAATGAATTTTAACATATTATCGCAATCATTATGAGTTTCGAATCGCATTCACCATAGGATCATATAGGAGTTTATAAGATTCTAACACAGGATATGCTTAGGTTATGAAATGAAATGAGTATTTACGAATTCAAACAACTTTGGTAAGCAATAACTGGGGTAATGGAACGTGTGTGAAAAAAATAAAATTTGAAAAGTACTTTCCAAAAGCATAACTATACAAGCGGAGTGTGACTTCTTATTTTCGTAGAGAAACATTTGGGATTAAAACTTATTTCAAGCCTTTTTTTTCATGCTATTTTCTTCTTTTATTTTAAATTCAACGCCATGCTCAAATACAATCGCACAACACGAACATCATAGCATCCTAAATGAGCTCCCAAACAAAAGGTGAGAAAGGGGTAAATATGGTTTAAAACTCCAATGTGGAGTTGGTCACGGGATTAGGGCGATGAGATGAATGGTCAATATTTAGGTTCAACGAGGTTTGACTATGGAAATAAGTAGGGCGAGGTCAAGAGAAATACGGTTTAATTTAACAAAGAGGTCATATGATCCTTCCCTAAAGATTAAGCAATTCTAGAGTCAAAACAATATTGAAAATCATGCTCAAGTAATACATTTCATATGAACTCAATTAATAATATATCAAATAAAGAATAATAAGATTACCGACAACATTAACGTTTTCTAGGAGAGATGGAGTAATTGTATAAACACTCACAATTTGAAGGAAAGCTCAAATATCGCTCTGTTAAAGTGTATACAATGCATGAAATATCACCGAGTTACAAAATCGTAAACTAAATGATTAAAACAAGAGAATGCACATGTGCTCATGGGTTCGAAGTTAAATCATGAAGTTATTCTTAATATTGGTTATTGAAGGAATAAAGTCTAATAACTTCTAAATTTGAGAATATGCATCATTGTAAATGCATTTGAATAGGGCATTGATTATTATTGATCATCGAAAATAAGGGAAAAATGCCCTAGAAAGAAATGAAAGAAATATTTTTTTTAAATAAAAGTAAATATATGTACGACTCACAGATAAAAAGAACCGAGGGAACAACACCCCCTAACTTGAATCATACATTGTTCTCAATGCAGTTAAAGACATGAAAAAGAGGAGGAAATACGTTACACCAATTTGGAGCAATCTCCGAGATACGCACTATGAGCGCATACGAACATAAGAAATAAAAACAAATATATACAAGAGAACTCGTTAAGTTAGAGAAAACATGACATAAATCACAACAATATGTGTAATCCTAGATAAATTAATGTTGAACATATAATTTTATAAATTTTGTTAGTTCAGACACATCAAAATCCAATCGAACAACTAAAAACTACATCATCATTACATATCCATAATCCCACAAGTTCGACTTAACAAAGGAAGATAAATTTTTAATAAATCATGATAAACTACCCAAAAATAGAAAAAGATAAAAATATCCCACATTAAATAGGAAATAACAAAAGATACCTAGAAATCAGAAACACCAGAGGGTCCTAGAGAATTTAGGTCATGCACATCATATGGGTTCCTAAGATTACTCGATGTCAGCATGTTTGGACCCTGATGGTGTAAATAAAGGTCATTTATCATGTGCTACATCAACACAAACTCTCGGCACTGTTCGAAATGATTTCGTCAAGGTGGGACTCCAGTGTAGACCTCCTTATTCGAGTCTCTTCCCATCGCTGATCCGAAAGTACCTCAAATGCAGTAAAGTTGGCGTAGGGGGGATATTGGAGCATCCTCTTGCACGAGAAATAACTCAGCCCTCTTAATCTCATCCTCCTAGTTCGAGTCTACCACTACACTTGCCCTCTTTTGAATTGGTGGATCTCTGGAGTAAACTCTTAAGAATCTCTTGATATTTAATTTACCTATAGGCTTTTCAGGCTTCGTTTTTCGACCGCTAGGGTACTTGGGACATTTAGCGGCACGACACACATAAGTGATCCAACCGAGCAAAGGGAGGAAATAATTGCATCCCCTTTCCTTTGTAGAAATGTATATTTGATCTAGTAAGTAGTCAGGCAGATTGATAGTACCCCAACGATTCAACAACGCATGGAGAAAGTTGGCGTGCTTGTAACGAACCATAGATCGGTTGTTGGTCACCATAAAACAATGTACGTTGATGTAATGCAGCAGCCGTGGAAGTAACTACATGCAAGTAGACTTGAAAGTCTTCTTTGTCGACACTTGGCTAGGTGCCAGTAGCTAAATCAGAGTATCTAAATCAAATGTTGGTTCAATATTCAGATTCCCAAACTCTTTTGGGTCGATAACATTACCCATCCATCGTGTCAAATATTTTCTCATAAAGGGGATCTTCACCACCCTCACATAGGCTTCATAATAATTCCTCTTTCCTTTAACATGAACCCAAGATGCGTATAATTGGCACACCAACTCTTATTTAATATTTGGATTCTGAATAAGAAACGCCTCTCAATTAAACTACTGAAGAAGGGTTAGTGCCTCAGGAGGGATGCCCTTTAGTTCCCAAGAAAAATGGATAGACAATGGGCATTGGTGGGTTCAAAAGTAGGCCTCAAACTACTATTTCCCTTTTTCACATTAGAAGACTTCAAACCTTTAGGCCCAGGTCACACCGGATCGATTCGTATTTCTCAATGTCACCCATGTATACCTACAAAATAATATTAGTACAACAATGCAAATTGTAGGCTAATTTTAAAGAATTATGAGGTGAATACGAAAAAATGTCATCCGATTTGACAATGTGAGTGCAAACCAGTGACTAATATCCCAAATGAGGCTTAAATGGTGTAAATATATGATAAAGAGTGAGAATCATACAAGAATACATCCAAAGTGAAGAATGAAGTTAGACTAGGTATTTGAACATACACATGGTGTGCAAAATGTCAAAATGAGAAGGAGTCAAATTTGAACCAACATCACCCTCATTCATGAACAAAGTCAGGGATAAATAATATTATGGGTGTTCATGAATGAGTTTTTACAAAGAATATAGCATTTTACAATTGTAAAATAAGTTGGATAATAATTTAGAAAGCATGGTTGTTCAAACACCCCATAAATGAGGGAAAACAGTCCCAAACATTCAATAAAACAATAAAAAGCAACCCAATCAAATTCAACTCATCAAATAACATAATAATCACATGACATTGTTATATTTGAAGAGAAAAGTAAATTTTGAATGCTAATATTGGGAATTTGGGACCAAAAACTTCAACTCCCTCCGCAAACTGTCAAAATACATCCACTTTCAACCCAATAATAAGGAATCACCAACCAAGCAAACATAATAAGAATGGAATTCAGTACAATATGTGTATACATGATGATAATATCAAGAAAGTAACAACAAATCATGAGTTGCATGAATATAAACAAGTTAAACCCAACAATAATAAGACCTAGATTATGCCAAATACCCAACTAAAACATCAAATAATCAGTGCAAATATGGAAAGAATTCATACCATTGATGTTTAAAAATGGAGTTAATTTGGGCAAAAATGAAGAATGGAAAACTAGGGCTTGAAATAGGGGGCTTCGGGTATGGGAGATGAGAGAGAGTGTGGCACCCCGCCTAATTAAACATCGGGTGAATAGTCCTTTATTAAATTAAAATAGGTTTCTCATATGGTTCATTCTTAGCATCACTGTCGAAATTTTTTTGAATTATTAACCACCTAAGTGAAATTAGACTAGTGCCAAATTTCACCTTTCGTTAACACAAACAAATGTACCATACGGAAATTCAAAATAAAACATTCACAGTATACTAGAGTTCAAACCAACACAATAAATATAAGAATGAAAGCCTGTGACACCCCGCCTAATTAAATATCAGGTGATCAGTCCTTTATTAAATTAAAATCAAGGTGAACGGTTGGTTCATTCTTTGCATCATTGTCGCAAAATAAATATTTCCAATTTAAACACCCTAAATAATTAAGCTAAGTGTCAAACAATTTAAAATCCTCATTTATTTAATTCCATTATAAAACTCTTTTAAATATAAACAAGTTTGAATAATGCAAATGATAAAGATACCAATCATCAAATGAACCATGACAACTAGATTACTCAAATCCGAATGATTAACCACAAACCACAGATAAAGTGAGAGATAAAATAATCCCAAATGAAAATAGAGTACTGAAATGATAGAATTATGAAATCCCTATCAAGTCTAAAACAAGTCTGGAAATGGGCGACACATGCCCTAATTAAAAGAACTAAACAAAAGTCAGAGGAACCAAAGGAGGAAGCATCTACTGCAATGACCTGTAACTCCCACACAAGATGCAGCACATCTAGTCAAATAATTCTACGCCTAATGCCCCTGTGGCTGAGCACCTGTAATACATACGTGTATATATATATATATATATATATATATATATATATATATATATATATATATATATATATATATATATATATATATATATAAGAGAAAATGATAGAAAACGGGTCAGAGTACGAGTGTAAAACAGTTTTAAAAATAGTTTAGCAACTACTTAAAATGCTTACCGACTAATATAACCACCATGTTAGTACGCAACACTGTCTTGAGAATTCTCACCTCTCATCTAGTGTGCACGCCTACCGTACTACTAAATGCCTCATAAGTCTATCTAACTTATCTCATGATGATTTTATTTCGAGAAGTCACAAGGCTATGATATTTAGTGTAGAGATCAATCTCTTCATGATTACTTACGTTACTTAATATATGTCAGTACCGTTATAAAGTTCCCGAATACTTGTTATAAAATTTGGAGCATTTATTTAATACTTAACTACTTATACGCATAGTAGAAGATTTCCATATATACGTATATATATTAATCACTCATATAATATATATATACTATCGGCACCCCACATAAAATCTATGGTGCTGGCATACTCTGCTATCAAGTCCCCGTATCACTCGAACTAAGGTAAATACTAGTTCGGAATCACTCTCGAACTGTATTAACACAATACACACAAAATGGAGGCGAAGCATAGTTCCAAGTCACTAAGAGGTTAGCACATACCCCTCACGTCTCTTAAGATCGTCTGACTACCATTCTCAGATAGCCTGTACCAAGGAATCCTATGTTCTAGGGTACAAGTCAATATCCCCCCATAAAGGTCCCATTGAGATAAGACTATCCCGACGCGGCAACCTCCGTGATAGAAAGTAGCGCGGGTATGATTATACACAAGCATAATATAAATATATACACATGCACTCAGAATATATATAAATATTCTCATTTTCCAATTAGGTTCGCTCGCGACCCATAATACTATTTTAACCGTACGTAATACAATTTTACCCAATTTTTACGCACAAAGAACTCATCTCATTCTATTATTAATTTTAAATCATTTCATACTTACTTATCATCTCTTAAAGTATTCTCTTTTACTAAAGATAATTTCAGTAGGTACACCCTCTCTAACATTCTGATATAAGTCTTTCACGAGTATTTTAATTCTTTAGTGAACATACGCACAATTTCCAATGTGTGATGAAACCTCCTCGTTAACCCATGATTTCATCCCATATAAAATTTCACTCAATGGAGTCTACTTAGACCCTACTGGTCCTCTTCATGACCCATTATACTCTTTAAATGATATTCAAGGGTTCCTATGTATTTTATCCGGATTAAACAAAAAAGGGGAAAACCATGCAGTTTTCCAGGATGGGTCAATCGATTGAGGAAAGGGGTCGATCGATCGATCAAGCAGTTTTTGCCTAGAAAACTGTAAATTTGACCTACGGGTTTCATCCAAGAATTTCCTCCAAAACACCATTAATGATCCCCAAACTCCCTAACAAGTTTACTACTAGTTACATATATCTATATACATGATTTCCTATGTGAAGCATGTATAAATTCATCAAAGGTATCCAATTAAAGGGACAATTCATCCTAATTATCAAGAACCCTAGTTTTACATTAAATTTCCAATCTTCTAATTCTTTTTCCAGATTTCTCACTTCTAAATCAATATAATTTCGTGGGTAATCCTCTACATATGTTGAGATTTCCGGAATACACTTCTTTCCTCTAAGGCATGTGATTTAAATTCCCCAAATCATCTAATTCTTCCATGAAACATTTATTTATCAATCCTTTTCTAACATGGGTGAAATATTAACTAGAAAAGTAGCAAGATAGATACTTACCTGGGATTCGAAGGTCTGATTTGTTGGTGATAAGACATGGTTGCGTTCCTCGTCTTACGATCTATGCCCCAGTGGTGTTAATCTTGAAAGAGGTGCTACGGTTTGCGATCAATTCTTGAAAAGCTCTCTACCTTTCTTCTCTAATGGTCGTTCTATGTTTCTATGATTGTTAACCCTAAAAGCTAAACTCTAATAGATGATATAACTTAGCAAAATTCGTGGGTTTAATTACCCAAAAATACAAAATGACTATAATACCCTTTCGGAATGCCTGTTAGGCCTAAAAATGCCCCGAGACCCAAACTAAACCCCCCGGTACACTTTTCTGACTATCTAAACCCTTCCAAACACGTTAGCGCACTCGAAACGACCATATGAGCGACTTATAATTTATTCACTTTTTTTAATAATAAATTAGTCCCGACATATGTATGCGCATCCCGACTTAATTTCCATAATTATCATGTTATCCAGTCGTGACATTTTAATAAATTCAATTCTATATATTACTTTACTCATTAAGTAATATTCAACAAGTTCCCAATAATTCATAACTCTCGTCACGCTAGTAAATATTTTTAAATAAAATTACGTATTAATATTAAATTAATAACTCAATTAAATTTAATAAATCCCCAATTTTAAAAGCCATAAAAATACGGGGTATTACAAAGTCTTAACCGATAAACCATCGACTAAAAGTTCAGAACCACAATCCATAATAGTAAAAGAACTCAATAACTGTAAACCACCAACGGACAACATGTCCTTACATGGAATATAATATAATATCCTACACTAGATCAGAAAGGTAGAATCGTCTAATCAAGATCTTGTCAGCATCTACACTACTACAACTCCGAGTCCCTGGAATGAAATCCTCAAGTCTGCCGTCCCTGTGACTGGACACCTAAAAGGTTTTGAAAATATTTTTATAGAAAGAGTTAGTACTCAAAACATTTTAAAAATATTTAGCAAGCATTTATCACAATAAAATTCAGTTATTGATTACACATGTTCGCGTACACTTTGGCTTGAGTTCTTATCACCTCCCATCTATAGTGCACGCCTAGCGTTCTATACTTAGTCCACCTAGCTATACTACCCAAGCTAATTAGACTAGAGTATTCAGACATACTTATCTACACGTCTAAGTTCCCGTACCTCCCATACAATACATAAATTTATTAACATCCCTCATTTATTAATTAACACAATAGTAACATTCTTCACATGTTATCTTTCCATATCTATGATTAAGTCTCACTACTTAATTTTATCCTTTAGATATCCACTATCTAACATTAAATCTTTATAATTAAGTTTCTCTACTCAACTTAGATGTATACACGTCATCTATTTATCCACTATCCCACACAAGAAGATTACTCATACGATATATATTACACTCACAATATATATACTCTAAGGATTATTGGTCCGGATAATCATCGACCCCAATTATCCTATCATCATTTAACCTCCATAATTAAGTTCACTACTTAATTTACTATAGATTATTCCCAATCTATTTTAAACTTCGTAATTAAGTTTCTCTCTACTTAATTTAAATTTCTTAGATATTTACAATCTATATTCAATGAGTTACTTAAGTCTTTCACCTTAATTTAATTTTCAGTTATATATCTATATATAACATTTGCCAGCCTACTATCTAACATAAGTAGAATAATCATAAAATATAAATTTCACACACAATATATACTATAAGTGCATACTTTATAATCACACCCCCATATCACACATTAGGGATTATTGGCTCGGAATCGTACCTCGATCACCAATAGTGATTTATATTTCTTGACTCGAAATCATACCTTGATCACCAATAGTTATTGATTAAATTGGCTCAGAATCACACCTTGATCACCAATAATAATCATATCTATATAGGCTCATAATTACACCTCGATCACCAATACTAATCATCTATATTGGTTCGGAATCCTACCTCGATGACCAATAATTACATGCAGTATACTTTCGGTATTCACACAACCTATGTATTACTATCTAATAATAGGTATCCACATAACCCTAATATTCAAGCTAGTATGTAGTATATATATCTCTTGCATAATCGTTGTACTATTAGTCATCTATATTGGCTCGAAATCCCATGTCGATCACCAATATATATATATATATATATATATATACATATAGTATACCTTAGGTATTCACACAACCTATGTATCACTATGAATTAATAGGTATTCACACAACTCGATAATAAGCATTAGTACGTAGAATAAATCCCTCGCATATTAGTCGTACTATTTTCCTTACGATTTATCTCACCCTCGTATGTATAAGAGTGTTCACACAACCTTAAGGGTACTAGTTACCATCTTTAACCTACTAGTTTTACAAGTGGAATCGATGCTTACTCTCTCTCAGTAGCTCAATTCTTAATTTTTCCCGACCTATCTCTCAATTGGTTATCCTAGTCGATCATGCTTTAAGTCCTACACTCAATGACCTTAATGGATCCTAACTACACACCTACTGGTCTTTATCAAGTCCCCACATAGGTATAATATCATCCCCAAGGTTCCCCTCCATCATTGGCAATCCCAAAAAATTCAACCAAGAAAAGAACCCAAAAATCAGCTTGGGTCAATCAATCGAAAAAATGGGTCGATCAATCGATCGACTAATTTGGTCGATCTATCGACTAATTTGGTAGATCTATCGACCTAGGTTGACAGTTTCATCCCAACATTGTTTTTATCCATTGTTAACCCATCAAACTCTCATAAAACCTTCTAGAAATATCTCCCAACATAACCAAACATTAAAAATATGTATAGATATTATTTATAACATAAAAACATTATCAAATGTTTACAAAATCAACCCAAGAATCATCAAAATCCAAATATCATCTTCAACCTTAGATTTTCTTGTTATTCATGTTTGTTTATCACAAACTCAGATTTAAATCCATAGAAACAATCATATCCCTTCTGATTTTCAATCCTCTATAGATGTAATAACAAACTACATGCAATCCTACCCAAACATGTAATCAATTGATACTTTTCATTAAAGATTTTTTAATAAAATCAATAAAATCATAAAATCCCTACACGTGGGTATTATACCATCAATTTGATTTCCAATAAACACTTTCCTCTTAGTTCGTAGGGTATGATTTCGTGTTGTTGATGGTGGATTGATGTTCTTCTCCCTCAATCCTTCCTCCTTGGATGATTTGGGTGCAAGATTCAAGTCCAATTCTTCAAGAATCCCTTTTTAAGCGTTGGAATTGGTTTCCCTCTTCTCTCTAATGGCCTCTATAAGTTTTTTCAGTTATCAACCCTAATCCCCAATTCTAATTATGAGATATAAGGTGCTAATTTTCGAAGGTCATTTAACACCTATTTATAAAATGACCGAATTACCCTCAAAAGGTGTCGGTTTGGTCTAAAAATTGACCTGGGACCCGAACAATACTCCCGGGTACACTATTCCAACAATTTTGACCCATACAGAATCATTCGTGACCTCTAAATTATCATCTAAGTCACTTAAAATATATTTCTCATTTCTCACCTCAAAATAGTCTACACGCGACTCCGGGTGAGATATAAAATACGCACATATCACTCGCTATGCCGTATAACCATAATTATCAATTATTTATTATAAGAACTTAGTAAATTTCATAATGCAATATTAATCAGTATCTATCTCTTGATTAATAATTAATAGCCACAATTATCATCTAATCACATTAAATTACTTTACTCACGTAATTTCATTAAAACATATTTTCCCAATTAATTAAATTAAGATACAGAGAAATACGGGGTATTATAGAGAGGTGAAAAAAATGTGAAGTTATAAGGATAAGGGGAAATGAATTGATTGATTTTGGAATAATTGAAGCTATTGGCCGATCGGTGAAAATGGACCGATCAATTGGTCCATTAAAAAAAACTAGGGTTGTTGGTAGCATCTAATAAATGAGAACATCAATCGACCGTGGGTTGAACAGTCGATAGACCGCACAATAAAAATGGCCATTGCCTTATTTACAAGGAAAACTCGAAACCACTGATCAACCGTGGTATTTGGACCGGTCCATTGGTCCCCTATTTTTGGTCAAATTTCTACACTTAGGAAATAAAGGACCTCTTTAGAATAAAAGGGTGGTGTATGGTAAAGGTTAAGTAAACGTATGATGGTTCACATAAGTATATATAATATAAGCGTGAGAAAGCATGATTTTTAAGGATTTGAAAAAAGGCAACGCAAAATGGAATGACCCGACTCGCACTACGCGACGCCCACTGAGGGGTGCATGGGAGGGTTTTCAAGAGGGATCTTATCAAGCTCGGGATTGAATCCCTCGAGGTAAGGTTTTAGCCTCTTCTAGTTCACATTACACAAGTTTTTGATCCTTGAATTCACAATCTCTATAGAACCGTGATCGTAAATCTTTTACACTATGAAAGGTTTGTTCCACTGGGATTGCAATTTTTGGATAAAAAGGTGGAGGTGAAAATTGTAAAGTAGGACTTTGTTTCCTAGCTAAAAGTTCTTTCTCACTATCCCTTTGTAACAAAGGCCTTAGATTTAGCTTTAAAGATATGAGCATTATCGTATAGATCGTTCCTCAACTCCTCTAGTTCGTTGAGTTAGAACTTATGAAGGTCTCCTCTTTTGATAATGTTGAAATTAAGCTTTTTGACAGCCTAATATGCCCATTGTTCAAGCTCAACCAGTAAATTATACGATTTTACAAATACCACCCGATAAGGAGATGTTCCAAGGTGCATATTCGATATGCCCAAAGCACGTTGATTGGACTATATGACCAATCCTTAGTCAAAGAGTCTACATTCTTTTCTAAACTCCCTTTTATCTCCCTATTATCAAATTTCGCTTGGTCGTTTCTTTGTGGGTGATATGTGGTGGAGACCTTATGGGTGAAACCATATTGAGACATCAAGGCGATGAATATGTCATTTCAAAAATGAACTCTATGGTCGCTACTGATTGTTTTTGGAGTTCCGAATTGAGCCAAGATGTTTTATTTTAGGAATTTTAACACCTCTTTCGCGATGTTATTCGTACTAGGAATGACTTCCACTTATTTGGATACATAGTCAATGATGACTTTTATTTATTCAAACTAATTAGACGTAATGAAGGGACCCATGAAGTCTATTCCCCGATAATTAAAAATACCAATATAGCGGCAAGAGGCATCATGTTCCTCCTAGTGATCTTCCCAAGTAATTGACAATGGGCGCAAGTCTTGAAGAAAGTTTGCACATTTTTTAAAATGATAGGCTAATCAAAA
The DNA here is from genome assembly GCA_949130495.1 of Sambucus nigra. NCBI lineage: Eukaryota > Viridiplantae > Streptophyta > Magnoliopsida > Dipsacales > Adoxaceae > Sambucus > Sambucus nigra. Next base: position 131,209,265 of record OX422223.1, read on the forward strand.
CTAAAATATAATACTTCGATAGCAGTGTTTTTTAAAGAAAATTATCCTCTAGACACTTTGTTATGGCAAAAAGATAAGTTACTAGGGATCTTATTGTTCGGGACACATTTATGAAAGATTTGTTCTAGAAAATGTTAGAACATGTAAGGGTCATCAAAGAAGAATGACTAGTACAAACTTAAAAACCTTACATTGTCTTGGGATGAGAAATGAGGTGGTAGTCCTCAGTAATAAGGAAGTTTGTAATATCGGCATACCATGGAAAGGTTGAAATGGCCATGAATTGCTCGCCCGAGAAACACTCTCGGATAGGGATAGGATGATATGATCATGATCGAATGTAAGTTAAGATATATGATTCATGATTACATTTTCCCCCCTTTTTATCTTTAATCGGGAGGTCAAACTCTTAGAGGAGAATTACCTAGCATATGACCTTACTCTTGACATCCTTGTTTGGAAAAGGTTCTTAAAAGAGGCATGGTCGGTGAAGCAAACTATGGATGATCCTATCAAGTATGCCAAAAATTTATCAAACACAAATACTATGGATAACAATTACTTCTTGGTTGTGGCGTAGTTCATTTGTGAGCTATTAAGAATTTGTCTAATATAGGATATCACGTGAGATTCTTGTCCCTCCATTGACCAAGCACCGCCCCTGCAGCATAGTCACTTACATCACACATAAGCTTAAATGGAAGAGTCCAGTCAGGTGATTATATGATGGGGGCCATGTTCAACATAGCTTTTAATTTTTTGAACCATTCTTGGTGCGCCTCACTCCATATAAATTGAGCATCTTTAGCAAGAAGACCGCATTGGGGCCCGCAATCGAGCTAAAGTCCTAAATGAAATATCAGTAAAAAATGTCATGACCAAGAAAAGACCTCACATATTTGAGGTTTTTAGGAGTAGGAAGATTAACAATTACATCAATCTTAGACTTTTCAACTTGTATACCATCATTGGAGACAATATAGCCTAGGACGATCCCTTATGTCACCACAAAGAGATATTTCTCCTAGGTTAGAATGAGTTTTTCTCAATGCGCATAGATAGAACCTTTTTAAGGTTGTTTAGGCATCCCTCATAAGAATTGCTGAAGACACTGTAGTCATCCATGAAAATCTCATTAATATCTTCAACCATGTCACTAAAGATGCTAAGCATGCACCATTGGAAAATTTTTGGTGAGTTAAAGATCCCGAAAGACATCCTTCAGAAGGTAAAAGTTCCATACGATCACGTGAATGTGGACATTTCTTAATCTATGAGGGATATTTTAATTTGTTTATACCCCGAATAACCATCAAGAAAATAGTAATACTTATGGTCGGCTATTTTTTTGAGAATTTGGTCAAGAAAGGGTAAAGGAAAGTGGTATTTCCTCATGACTTTATTAAGATTTCAATAGTCGATGCAAACACAATAGTTTGTTGGAATGAGAAAGGGAATAAGGCCACCGTACGCAGTCTCAATAACTGTGAAACCCGATATTTTTAGTACAACTTGCCTCGGGATCACTTGTTCATTGTCGAAAATGGGGTAGATTATAACCACATCAATAGTTTTATCATCTTTTCCATTTCCACCTTGCCCATGTTCGGAGTTAATCGTATTTTCATTTAGTGGGTGGTCTTGGCGTTCTCTTCCAAGTAAATGCCATTCATTCAAATGAAGGGATTTATGCCTTTCAATTCGAATATACACCATCCTATAGAACTTTTATGTTTCCTCAACACCTTTAGCAAGGCATCCCCTTGATAATTGTCAAGGATCGTCACTATAATCACTGGAAATATATTCTCAACCCCAAAGAAAACATACTTAAGCTCCCTTGGTAAGGTTTTTAGCTCATGTTTGGTCATTGAAACATTCGATAGGAAGGGAAAAGAGTCACATGGGGATAATTTCTTAAAGTGGGAGATCCACATCGAGTCTTTGATAACCCCATCCCTTTCGTCATTTTTGAGATCTCTTTTAAAGTTCCAAAAAAATGCATTACACATGTCCAATAACTCCCCATTCATAGAATATCAATTCGCATAGAGGGCATCTTCATAGCCTTCATCACTGATGAGAAAATCGTGTAAGGACACAAGTCTCTGATTGAGTCTTAATGTAGTGTTGGCTCAATTTCGGATAAAAATACTTGAGTCATAGGATAAAGTTATTGAGCATCCTTCAGGCCTATGACCTGTTACAGTTGAAGACGTTGCGGCCTGCATTTCAAGAAAACATCTTTATCGCATTTTAGTGCCTCGTTTCACATCATCAACATGAGGATTTCATAGTCTGCAAAAGGTATGAATGGATTAATATATATATAGGAGCTTGGAAATTTATTTTGGGTGTTAGTATTTTTTTGTTAATTTTGTTTTGAATTCATAGTTCTAAATATTTTGTTCTCGAACAACTTTCCGTAGAAAAATCATATCAAATCCAAAGAAATAAAAAAAATACGAAACTGGCAGCCACGCGTTCGTATCAAAATTCTTTAGAACCATGGTCTGAAATCTCGTTAGAAAGGTCTTTCGAATGACCTCGTTCGAATGAGATTGCGTTGGAACGAGATTTTAAAAGAGATTTCAGTTTTTTCGTTTTTGCCAGTTTTCATTTTTAACCCCCCCACTACCCCACTAGTTTGTACCAATTTTAATAAGTGCGGGAACCAGTTTTTCATATAAACTTTTTCATCTTCCAAGAGAGTTTTGAGAGCAAAATACTTTCAAGAAAAAGTTCCTTTTGGTGTTTTTGTCTTTATGGAATAAATCCTTCCAAAAACACATATACACCCATTGTATAATTTATCCAAGTTCCTACATATATATATTATTTACTTGGAGTGTTTGGCACAAAAATTTTGGGTCCTTTTCTCTATCCCAGCAAAAGGAGATACTTCGGTTTACGTTATGGTGTTACCACTCAAAAAAAATCTTCGTGTGAGGGTGACGGTGTCCAAGAGCCCTATCAGAGGTGTCCGAGACTGCGAAGGAGTCCACGGTTATTTTCTAGGCGGAGGTTGAAGATCGAAGGAGCGCGTCAAGGCTTGGACGGACTCAAGTCGTATTGTGTAAGTCCTCTTTGTCGAGTCTTTGTAAAACTACCATACTTAGTGAATTTGTGGCCAAGGTCGTCCAAGGTTTTTCCATTTGGGTTTTGCCTCGTACATCGGCGCGTCATGTGATTTTATTTATTTTATCTTGCTCTATCACCATAGAACGCATGCTTAGGTTAACAAGATAAAATTGGTTTATTCTTCACAAGTATTTAATTTGGTGCAAAAATTATTTGGGGGAAATTTAAGTTAATTTAATTCAAGTCGGTAATTTAAATTGATTATATTTTTGTTTGGCCTAATTTGGTAAAATTGGAATATTTAGTGTAGGCAAACTTTAGGATTTGTGATTAATTTAATTTGTGCTTAAAATAAATTTCTCATATTTAACTTTAAGTGAAATTTTTTATTTTTGAGAAAATATAAAATTTGGTTTGTGTGAATTTTGTGTGTGTATGTGTGTTCACCATAATTCACTTCTCTAGGTTTAATTTTAATTTTGTTTTAGAAATTAAAATTTGTTTTTAATTTTATTTTTCAATTTTAAAAAGAAAAGTAAATTAACTTAGTTTTGAAAAATTAAATTTTGTTAGCAACCATCTTATTTACGCACGTGTTAGGAAGTTATTTATTAAGTGTAAGAGATTATTTAAAATTGGGGGCCCATCGCACTTTCAAATCGCTATCCAAAGAGTTTGTAATACACACCTCCAAAGGATCTCAAAAATCATAGAGGTCAAAATATTCTTGGATAAGAGTGCCAATGAAATTTTTCCCTTAGTATCATCGCAACTTTGGGGTTGCTTAAGGAGGTTAAACACGTTAACCTTGACCGTCATATTACCGAAAGATAATTTTATCACCCCATTCCTACAATTATTTTTTGCATTAATGGTAGCAAGGAACGATAGGTTGGAAATTACTGGAATTTGAGCACTGCCTTTTGGTACAGGATGAGTGTCTAAGATAATGAAATCTATCGGTAATTACAAAGAATCAACTAGGAATATCACATCCTCTAAAACTCCTCATGGTACCTTAGTCGAGCGGTCGAACAATTGTAAAGTGACGAGAGTAGCTTTAATCTTTTTTAGATTCAACTTGAGATATACGGAATAAAGAACAAATGTAAGGACACAAATTTCTAATTGAGTCCTTTGTAGTTTTGGCTCAATTTAGGACAAAAACATTTGAGTCATAGGATAGTGTTCATGTGTATCCTTCAAGTCTATGACACGTAAATTTGAAGACATATCGGCAAGCATTTCAAGTGGACATCATTTTTCGATTTGTGTGCCTCGTTTATGCGTCATTAACATCACATTGTTCCAAGGTCTCCAAATGGTATGGATGCAATTATGTATATTTAGAACCTTGGATATTTTAATTTGATGTATTTTATTAAATGTTTTAAATAGTTGTAACGACTTTACTTTACTCAGAAAATATTATTTTAGAACTTTACATAAAAGTTGTGGGCTTAAAACAAAGTTTTCTATTTTCTGTAAACTTGTTCGAACAAATCTGGGATTTCGTTCGAACGAGATTCCCAGGTCATTAGAATGAGACTTCTAACGAGATTTTCATTTTCTCACTGACTTATCGTTAGTGAAGTCGTTCGAACGAGATTTGTTGGGAACAATTTTTTGCTAGTTTTTCCCATTTTCCCACTACTTTTTCCCCACTCTTTTTGCCAGAATTAATGACGTGCAGGAACCAACTTTTTGAAGTAACTTTTGTGAGTTTTCCAAAGCCTTTGAGAGAAAAAATTCTACCAACAAAAGTTCAAGTTTGTTTGTTTCAATTTTGTCAATAAAGGATCTTCTAAAACACGTACACCCATTGTTTAATTTAAATCCAAGTATTATATATATATAACACCGGGTTCTACTCTACCTATCAAAGAGTTGTTTGGGTTTTCTTCTACATCCCACAAAGAAGAAGACAAGTTTGTTGCTGCGGCATTCCCACTTGGAGAAAATCTTCGAGTGCGGGTTGACGGAGTCCAAAAGCTTCATTGGAGGAGTCCAAGGTTTCGGTGGAGTTCAGGATTATCGGCTAAGTGGTGGTTGGTACAAGAAGATGCGTCAGGGACTTGAAGGAGTTGAGTCGAGTTGTGTAAGTCATATATCTTGTATTTGTAATATTCCGTACTGAGTGGACTTAAGGCTAGGGGTCGTCCGAGGTTTTTCCCGTTTTGGGTTTTCCTCGTACATCGCGACATAGTATGATTTATTTATCTTTATCTTGAAAAATCACCATAGAATGCAAGCTTAGTAATTCAAGATAAAATTGGGTTTTATCACACTAAAGTTTAATTTGGTGCTAAAATTAGTTTGGGTGAAATTTTAGATTAACTTAATTCAAGTCAAGATAATTTAATTTGATAAATTTGGTTTGGCCTAAATAGAAAAGTGAGTTATTCTTGTTAGCCAAATTTTAGGACTTGGATTGAATTAAATTTGTAGTTAAGAAAAATTGACATATTTGTTCTAGTTTAATTTTAGTTTCGAAGAAATTAGAATTCAATATTTTAATTGTGAATTTGGATAAGATAGTTTGTATTGTGTTGAACCATCATATTCCACATTAAAGGAAAGTTAATTTAAAAGAATTTTTAAAATTTAGGGGATTCTGTGTAAACAAGTGGTATCAAAGCCGGAGCGGTAATTTATTACGTTAAGGTCCTTTTAGAATTTTGTTGTTAAAAATGAAATTTTCCACATTTTCAAAATTTCCTATTTTCAATGGTTCCAATTACATGTATTGGAAAGCGCGTATGAAATCGACCCTAAATGAGCGTGTCCCCAAACTCGTAGATAAATGGAGTAAGAATGAATTTAAACTTGCTAATTTTAATTCCCAAGGATTAAATGCTTTGTTTAGTGCGGTCACACCGAATGGATTCCGTCGTATCATGACTTGTGATACCGCTAAAGAAGCTTGGGATATTTTACAACTCACTCATGAGGGAACTAGTGTCGTTAAGGCTTTTAAACTCCAAAATCTAACCACTCAATTTGAAATCATCAAAATGCTAGAGAATAAAACCTTTGTTGAATTTTATGCTAGACTTTTCGATATAGTTAATTCATCATTTAATTTGGCAGAGAAAATACTCGACGACCGAGTAGTAAAGAAAATTTTAAGATCCTTACCCGAGATATTTATCCCCAAAGTGACCGTTTAAAATTTTTTACCCACCTTGCACTCTACCAAACTCAAGGAATTATTAGGTGATTTGCAAACCTATGATCTATATATGTTTCCCGCCAAAAATGAAAAGAAAATTGATAAGGGCATTGCTTTGGAATCCCAAAAGGAGGAAAAACAAGTTGCGGTTGATGAGAGTGATAGTGACTCGGAGGACATGGCTATGCTTGCTAAGAAATTTTGAAAATTTCTTAAATTTAATAAAGATAAGTTTAAAAATGGTTTTAAGAAATTTGAAAATTCTAAGCATGACAAAGCCGAAAAGATTCCTAAATCTTGTAATGAAAATCTTAATAGGGACGAGTCAAATAGGTTCTTTGGTTGTGAAGGGTATGGCCATAGGGCTTTTGAATGCCCCACTAAACTAAAGAGAGAGGGTAAGCAACCTATTTCATACAATGCCACCCTTAGTGAGAGTGATAAGGAAGAAGGACCCGATTGCCCCATTGAGTGCAACTTTTCCGCGTTCATGGCTTGTCATGTTAGTGAGTGTCCGATGATGACACCTTAAAACAAGACACTTCCAAGGCCTTTGTTTGTGAAGCTCAAAAAGATGATGGTAGTGAGAGTGGAGAAGAGAGAGAGAGAGAGAGAGAGATGAGGAGGTTAATGAGAGTGAACTTCAAATTGCTTTTAGATAATTATATGATGAATCTATCGAATTAAGAAGAGAAAATTTGAAGTTAGAAGCTATTTTAAGGGAGCGTGCCAAGGTCGTTGATGAGAGTGCATTGGTTGATGACCCTAAGATACGTGAGAGAGCTCTTCGTGAGAATCTTGAATATACAGAAGGCAAGAGAGATAGCCTTAAGGGGTTAATGGAGTCAATGAAAAAGGAGCTTCTTGAGTTTGAAGAGAGAAATGGTTTGTTAGAGTCTAAGATTTTAGAATTAGAAGAAAATTAATAGACTCTAGTGAGGTCAAATTTTATTTGGAATGTAGGTCCGCTAAATTATATAAAATATTAGGAACTGTCCAAGTCAAAAATGACACTTGTGGTTTAGGCTTCGATTCTTGTAACAATTCCACTAATAAAGCCGAAACCAGTGTTTTGAGAGAATCACATGGGAACACTTCTAGAGGTCAATCCTTAGGTACTACCTTTTGACGAGTCTTTAATTTCTAACATTGTAGTCAAAAAGGTCATCTTAGGAAGTTTTTTTTTATCTTAAAAGAATTTCTAGGAAATCCAAAGGTAAGGTAACCTAGGTAGCTAAGATCCTAAAATCCCGAGAGTGTCAATCTTCATTAGTTTGGGTTAGGAGATCCGACTTGGTTTCTTTATAAAACATGTTTTTTTATTCTCATTTGCTTTCACATGCTTCCTCCCTTGCAAAATCTAAAGGTTGAATGTGTTAGTTTTGTTTTGCATACTCTAGTTTTTTTTTCATGTTATATGTTCATGCTAGTTGTATACTTATTTGACATTTTCTAGTGTATAATCCATGCTTATTCACATGATAGAATTATGATTTGTACATAGCTTTTGTATTTACATTTATTTGTTTTGTGTCTTATTGAGAAAAATACACAAAGATTTTCTTTGTTTCTTTTGAGTTAAATTTTTTTTGTTTGGTAATTTTTTTTTTTGAAAAAATCAAAAAGATTTTTTTTGTAGTGTGTATTTTTGTTTGACACACTTTATGTGGAATATACTTGTGTTTGAATCCTTTCCTTTTTTCTTCCATGTGACTATAACTTTTGGTTAAGATTTTCAATCCTTAAAATGTTCTTTGTCATGCATGTATGAAGTAGTTGGGTTTTGTGTTGCTTAATGGATTCTATTTTTATATGCCCCAATTCACACATGCACGAGCTCAATTAAAATTTAATCGTCACATGAATATTTGAGCTAAGTGAGATGTTTTCCCATCAATTTAGTCATCTACATTTTTCTATGACTATGGAGGATTAGTGCATGTAATAACCGTTTCCTGGATTTAAAAAAAATAGAAAAATATGTTTATCCGGTGTAGTTTTTTATCAATGGAATTGGGCTGCGAAAGACAAAATTACTTTGTGTGAAAATCCACCATTGAATTTTAGGCCTTAAAAAATGTGGCATTAAAAAGAATATTTGCCAAAGCCAAAAATATTTTAGGTAATATGTTCAGTAAAAAGAAAAAGAAAATTATGAGGAGTTTGGTTGGATATATTAACGGGTTCGCACAATTACTTTTAATCCTAGTTAAGCTCTTATTGTCATGACTCTATTGGTTTGTAGAATCTTCAAAATTCTAGGATTATATGCCTTGTGTATGTTTGTTCATTGAGTTCAATTTACATTATCACATAAGGCTATATCTAAATGTGATAAAGTTTTACATTCAAATGAGAACTCCGTGAACATGTTTTAAGTGATTGGGTCGAAATTTAATTGTTACTAGTTCGCACCCCTACACTACCGTTAACCACATGCATTTGGACACATTTTTTCCCTATGAGTGTAAAAAGCTTAATGTATTTTGTGTTATGTGTGGTGTTTACACCTATGTATATGTGCGTGTACGTTAGTGATCTTTTTTTTTTTGTGTGTGTGTATATACATATATGGTATTTTTTTTTGAGTCTTTGCCTTGCTTGCTAGTCCATTTATGCTTTTAATTCATAATTGGTATCAATCTTGTTGCACATTTTGGTTGATATTCCATGCTTGTGTTGAATACATTTTAGTTGGTATCATTTGTTTTATCGCATCATAAGTTGGAATCTATGTATCCTTGTTGTGGATTAGTTCTTGTCATTGTTGCCCATATGCTTTCATGTTCTTATCCCCTTATGAACCATCATGTTTACTTGCTTTCCCATATTTATATCCCTTATGTAGTTTTTAGGGGGAGAAATGGTACTTAGTTATATTGGGGGAGAAGTGAGTATTTAATTAATTCCATCACCTTTGTCTATTCCTGAACAAAAAAGGGGGATAAGTGGTATCTAAACCTTTAGTTTAGTAGATTTACCTTTGGGGGAGAAATCTTTCTAAATAGTTCATTGTTAGATAAAAATGGGGGAATTAATTTAGGGGGAGTATTTATTTTCATTGCATTTAATATTTTGATATTCCCTATACGTTTAACGCTTTGATTAAGGGTGCAGGAATTTTTTTTAGCGGCAACTTTATATCGACAATGCTACTCATCCTTGGGTTTTGTGTCAAGCTTTATATTTTTTTATTTTTTGGGGAGGGATGTTTTTTAGTCTAGTTGATCTTGGCGGCCCTTTAGGATTTTTATTTTGTTTTTTGTCTCGGAATATCCAAAAGGGAAGATCTGTAAGGACACAAATTTCCAATTGAGTCCTTTGTAGTTTTGGCTCAATTCTGGACAAAAACATTTAAGTCATAGGATATTATTCATATGTATTCTTCAAGCCTATGACACGTAAAGTTGAAGACGTAGCGGCAAGCATTTCAAGTGGACATCATTTTCCGATTTGTGTGCCTCATTTATATGTCATCAACATCATATTGTTCCAAGGTATTCAAAAGGTATGAATGCAATTATGTATATTTAGAACCTTGGATATTTTAATTCGATGTATTTTATTAAATGTTTTAAATAGTTGTAACGACTTTACTTTACTCATAAATATTATTTTAGAACTTTACATCAAAGTTATGGGCTTAAAATGAAATTTTATATTTTTTTTAAAGTCGTTAGAACGAATCTGGGATCTTGTTCGAACGAGATTCCCAGGTCGTTTGAACGGTACTTCTAACGATATTTTCATTTTCTCACTGGCTTATCGTTAGTAAAGTCGTTCGAACGAGATTTAGCGGGAACAGTTTTTCTGATAGTTTTTCCCAGTTTCCCACTACCTTTTCCCCACTCTTTTTGCGAAAATTAATGATGTGCGGGAACCAACTTTTTGAAGTAACTTTTGTGAGTTTTCCAAAGATTTTGAGGCAAAAATTCTACCAACAAAAGTTCAAGTTTGTATGTTTTAATTTTGTCAAGAAATGATCTTCTAAAACACATATACCTGTTATTTAGTTTAAATCCAAGTATTCTACATATACGTATCGTGCTTGGAGCGTTTGGCACCGGGTTCTACTCTACCTATCAAAGAGTTGTTTGGGTTTGCTTCTACATCCCACAAAGAAGAAGACAAGTTTGTTGCTGCGACATTCCCACTTGGAGAAAAGCTTCGAGTGCGGGTTAACGGAGTCCAAAAGCTTCATTGGAGGAGTCCAAGGTTCCGGTGGAGTTCGGGATTGTAGGCTAAGCAGAGGTTGGTACAAGAAAATGCATTAGGGGCTTGAAGGAATTGAGTCAAGTTGTGTAAGTCATCTGTTTTGTATTTGTAATATTTCGTACTTAGTGGACTTAAGGCTAGGGGCCGTCTGAGGTTTTTTCCATTTTGGGTTTTCCTCGTACATCGCGGCGTAGTGTGATTTATTTCTTTTTATCTTCTAAAATCACCTTAGAATGCAAGCTTAGGTAATTCAAAATAAAATTGGGTTTTATCATACTAAAGTTTAATTTGGTGCTAAAATTAGTTTGGGTGAATTTTTAGATTAACTTAACTCAAGTCAAGATAATTTAATTTGATAAAATTTGGTTTGGCCTAAACAGAAAAGTGAGTTATTCTTATTAGGCAAATTTTAGGATTTGGATTGAATTAAATTTGTAGTTAAGAAAAATTCACATATTTGTTCTAGTTTTAATTTAGTGTCGAAGAAATTAAAATTCTATGAATTTGGATAAGATAGTTTGTATTGTGTTGAACCATCTTATTCTGCATTAAAGGAAAGTTAATTTAAAAGAATTTTTAAAATTTAGGGGCTTCCACGTAAACAAGAAAGTTCACACTTGCTCCTAAATCGAAGAGGGAACGATCTATTTTATAATCTCCATTTATACAATTTAGGGTCTTTCTTCGTGCACGTCTTTTTGTGCTCATTTTGTCTCTGTATTATCGTGCACAAGTCCTTCATGAACTTGGAATACTTTGGAACATGCTCAATTTCCTTAAGGAAGGGAATATTCATATTCACTTGTTGGAATAGTTCCAGAAAACCCTCCTCGGAGGCCTTAATAGCCTTTGTGGATATAGGGTCGGAATGGGAAAAATTGGGTCCTTCGAAACTATAGGCTCATCTCTCTTTGGAGATGTTATCATCTATAATAATGGGAATGCAAATCACAAATCCTTTGGAGTAACGACTTTTCCTTTGGAAGGAGTGGAAATGGGATGTTCCAAAGAAGGCTTTATAATATTGTTATTGATCTCTTTGCCATTCCTAAGGGAGGTGATACCCTTCGCATTTTCTGTTTATGACGTGCTTGGATTTGAAATCTCAATACTCAATTAACCTTTTGGATTAGGTTAAGGTCATTCCAGTGAAAGAGGTCTCGCAACCCCTTGAGAATTTTGGACCAATTGAGCAATAGATGTTTGCATTTCTTGCATAGTTCTTTCTATTAGAGAAATGGATTTCTCAAGTTGGGTAACTTTATGGACAGTGGCATATTGGTCCTTGTTTGACTTATTTGAGAAGGCAAATACGGGGCGGGGGGAGTTCCTGCCGGAGGATGTTGTGGTGGTTGATACAGAGGAGGTGACGGTTGATGGTATTAAAGAGGTGGAGGTGGAAACGGGCCTTGAAATCCTTGAGGTGGTGGAGTTTGGTCCATTCACAAAAAGAGACGGCGTGTCGTTCTATAACTTGGATTATACTGAGGATTATTAGGATCATAAGGGGTATTATGATATTGCTTTTTATATGCTCCTATTGATTTTTCTTTCTCTCGGCTTTTGATACTAGTAAGTGTGGGGCATTCCCTAGGAAGTGTGGGACATTCCTTCGTTTGATGGACGATGTGGTCACATATGATGCACACAATCTCCTCCATGATGGAAACCTTTTTAACAGTTTCAGTGTGGGGGGATTGTTATGTAAGTTTCAAAGCATCGATCCTATGACATAATTGGTCATATTTTGTTAGCGCACCATTATTGTCCTTAAGGATGGATAAACCCTTTGTTTGACCTTGAGGGGTGGTCTTTTCGTGGCTAGTGCACTAAAAAGGATTTGTGGTATCCCAACCCTGGGAGGTCTTTGAAATAAACTCAAAATGGGCCTCAACTTCCTCACTGCTTAAGTCAAGTAAGCTATTTTAACACATCGTTTCAACCAATATTTTTGTCAGTGGGTTTAATCCACCATGGAAAATGGAGATCAAACGCATTTAGTCGAAGTTTTGGTGGGTGAAACACATATTAAAAGACTTGAAATGCTCCCAACACTTGTCGAATGTCTCGTGATCATATTGTCGAAAGTTTTGAATTTGTTATTCTTTTAAAATAGGTCTTGAAGTTTTGCCAATTTCCAATAAAATTGGGGGGATTAGCTTTATCTTTAATGGAGAAAGAAAAAAGCTTAAGTCACATAAGGTCGGGTATGCAACTTTGATCTGAAAATGTGTTGCACACCTCTTCGAAGTCTCATATGTGCCTACTAGGTTTTCGTTCTCCATTCCATGAAAGGGAGGAATCATATATATAATGCCATTCCAGAAGTGGAAATTCCTGTGATTAAAGGGGAACGTGATGCACCCGGGGGAGGTGACCGACTCTAGGTGGAGGTAGTCACCAAATTAATGGTGTATGGCAGCAACACCAAGTGGTGGAGGATGATTATACTCCATTTGAGTTTCAAAGGATTGCACCGAGGGTAGTGAAATGTGATAATGTAATATAGATGGAAAATATGTCTAAGAAGGCTCCGTATTAAGCATAAAGTGATGCCGGGATGAAACCCTCTAATTAGTGAACAGATTATTCAAGTTAGAATATGAGTTAAGCTTCACATCTTGGTAGTCTCCATTAAATCCTTGGTTCGAGATGTTGCTAATTTGGACAAGGAACTGAACCTTCAAAACAACAATAGCTCAAATAATTAAATGCAACAGGTCTTATTAACAAAGAGCCAAATTAATATAAACGCTACTAATAATTCTCCGACAACGACGCCAAAAACTTGACTCGCCTAAAATATGGTATAACGCAAGTGTACGCTAATCACGAGTGTAGTATAAAATATGGTAAGACCGGAGTCAATTTTCGCAGGAAATTATATAAAGCAACATACATATTCCTATAGTTGAAAGTTAATAAGTAAGAGATAAAAATAAAGTAAAAGATGATTTATGTTTTGAGAATTAGCGAACCAAAGTGAACCATGCATAAGGGGAACACTTATCAAAGGACTATTGAAATAAGTGAGATTAAACTAGCTAAGTTGAGCTGAGATTAACAAAAGGTCGAGGAGCATTCCTCCACCTCTAACTATCCCAACCTAAACGGTCCTTACGATTGAATCATAATCAAATGGAAATAAAATATTTTCAACAATCATGCATGAAAGGTGTCACCCAAACGATACGAAACGAAGATTTCATTATGTTATTGGACAAATGCACTGATGTTGAAGTAAAGTCTTAAACACAACCCTTACATGAAAAGAGAAGTTAAAATCCTAGGAAACTCCAATATCAACACATATACCCATTTATTGTATTTAGATTTCAAACCTATTAAGAATTGCAATCATCCAAGGTAGATTTATCATCCTAAATCAAGTAACTTAGCTACTCTTAATAATAAAAATACAAACACACAAACTGGGATTAACTAAAGGGAATAAAACTATTAAAAGAAAGGATTTAATACCCAAGAACTATAATAATGAACAAGAAAGTATTAATTGCCAAAAAACAAAGTTTGATTACTTATAATGAAGTAAATGAAGAGATAGAAACAAGAAAATACTATAAATCCTAGGAGAGCTAAGAGAGTCAAAGCTTAAGCAATCTATATTCGAATCTCTAAAATAATATAAAATAAATACAATTACAAATAAAATCCACTTGATACTTATAGCAAGTGGAATCAAAACCAAAACCAAACCATTAAAACCACTAGGGGAATCGAATATTGGATAGGACAAATCGATCGCAGTATTTGTACCGGCCAATCATTGGTTGGGAGATAAACCCACTGGTTATAATCATAGGAAAATTAAACATCACCGATCGACCACTGGATTTGGACCGGTTGATAGGTCCCTTGTTTTAGGCACAATACTCCTTTTAATCCAAGCACAAAAGGATTTTGAGAAAAATAGTTGTAACTCGATCGTAATAAACCGGATTAACACACCATCAGTGGTTGTGAGAAGAAAAATAGGATATCTACAACTTCCATGAAGAGTTAAGGCATAAAGATTGAATGCATAAATGACTACAATTCCCCTGAAGTTGCACATTGCTTTTAAATTTTCTCGAAAACCACATAATTTCACTGTTTAGCATTCAAATACATAAAAAAGATTAAATAAACCTTGTAAATCATTTATATATCGAGAACAAAGGTTACATAACATAAAATCTCATATATAGGAATTAGTGACCATAATTTTGCTAGAATGGATAAGTATAACGGGAAATAAGATACATTAATTGTGACTAATGATTAAGGATGTTTAAGGTTTATGTGTTATCACTAGGATTCTTATTGGATACCCTTTTATGTGTTTCTATGCCCTTAGTAGTTTGATTTAGATATGATGTGTTCTTTGATTATCTTTATCCTCTTTTAGTGTACTTGGATTAAGAGTTGTACATTTTGACTCCATTTTAGGTCTTGGTCGGATCTATATGTGATTCTTTTGTATTAGTCAGTGGTGTTTGAGATTATCATGATAGTATTTCCCTAGTTCAGCCTTAGACATGCTTTAGATTTTTATAGCTTTTATGTCCTTTGTGTTAAATTTTATGTTTATTTTGACTAGTATCTAATGCTTTATCTTTTTGAATATCTTATGTGAGCTCATGTGGTTTGAGACATTTCTTGTGATACATTCTGTTTGTTTTGGTAAAGATGTTGATGTTGAAGATGTATAAACTTGTGTATTAATCTTATACCATGTTTCTTGAGCATATTCTCTCATTTTTGTTGGGATGTTTGATATTCATCTATTTCACATGATTCTTGTCATGCTACTTTTGGATGTGCGGTTCTTGTCTTGTTTTGTCATATACTTTCATATGTTCCATGTCCATGCTTATATGTGTATGATACATATCTTCGTGATACTCCTACTCTCATCATGTTTCACATGCTTCATATTTTTTACTTTGCCATGTTTTTCATGATTCTATCTTTGCATGCATAGCTTTAGGCGGAGTGATATTTTCTTTAGAGGGGAAATATATTTTATTTAAGGGGATTATTTGTTTCTTTGTTTGAGATGTGATTCATTTGTGTATTTTTGTCATGCTACACTTTACATTCTACATGATATAGTTTCTTTGATGCTAGAATATGTTTATGATGTGGCTTATATATATATATATGGTCATTCTTTCTTTATGATTGGCTATATCTTTTTAACTTTTATATATGAAAATGTAATTTTATAATTAATTTTAATTGGTTTATTTTCGGGTTAAAACAATTGAGTTGTTGAGTCATTGAAGTAAAATAGACTTGATTTGATATGAGTGAGGAATATTATAGTTTAGGTTAGATGAACCTTGAAGATTGAAGATCATGTACCATTTCTCATTCGAAAATTCTGAAATCGTACATTCATTTAAAATGAAGACGATGTATCCTTTACGTAATTGTGATATGTATAAGGCTAAAAACACACATGCAAATTTTTTTTATAAAAAATGTGCGAGAATTTTAAAAGTTGATGGAACAATTGTTTAGATGTTTTTAAAACAATCTCAAAGAAGTTAAAATGTTCTTTTGAAAGTGTTTTTGGAAATTGGTCCAGGCTTTCTAAACTGTTAAAACATTTTTGGAATGATTTTGTGCTTGGACCATTTGCACGAATCACTTTTGATCCCATGCACATGGATCCATTCTTATGGACTTACTTTGTTCCCATGCTCACAGTGAAGCCATGATTTCCATACTTGATGAAATCGTTCTCACGGACAGATCTAATTGTGCACATAGCCAACCCAGATTTTTGAAAAATCCTATTTAAAGGCCAATTTTCCTCTCATTTGAACTGATATGAAATCGTCATAACTCAAATACATTTCTGAGAGAATTTTCGAGGTTGAGAGAATTATGTCTTTAGTTCTCTTTCCAACTTCACTTGTTCCCTTAGAAATTGGAAAAACTTAGATATATACTTCATGTATGCTTTCGAAAGAAAATTGAGAGTATCTTGGCTCAGATTTCACATAGCCTATTTAAGTCAAATCAATCAACCTTTAAATTGTATGATTATTTACTCCTAGATCTAAAAGAGGAGTCCATACAATTTATTGTAGAAATCAAAGTGTGGCGCGACTTTCAAGGAAGATAATGGACTCCTTCGTTCATGGTGTGGAGTTCAATGTGGATTCTTATTAAGTTTGGGGAACATTAAAAGGTTTATAGGTAACTACATGATAGAGATTGTGTGAGAGGTACCTTCTTATTTTGTAAAATTTCTTTTCAATTAGAAAAGAGAATTAGAGTGCAGTGAGGTTTTTTACCCCTTGGTGCCTTTTTTCCACCTCAACCTTATCTTTTAGTTGATTGTGTTTGCTTTTTATTCATGTTCATACATATGATCACACATATCATTTAGAACACATTTTAATATAGTCAATTGAACTAAAATTAACTTAGGTATGTTAGATCTAGTTTTGCTCTTCGAGATTCACCTTATTACATCTTTGTGTGTCTAAATCTCGTCATTGAATCAAATTAATAAAAACTTATGCTAAGAAAATTAAATTTGAAAGAAATTTTTTCTAAAACTAAAAATTGTTCATGTGATGCCTTCAAACCTATTCACCCCCTCCAGGTTTGCTATCCATATTTACTTGAATATCGAATACACACTCTTTCAATTGGTATACGAGACATGTGATTATTTGAATAACATTAACTTGATCGAGTTGATCCTTGTGATTTTTGTGTGTTTGTTGAGCTCTTTTATTAGATATAGTTTGCTTGGGAGTGGATCTAGTTTTCGTGACTATGATTGACTAGTATTGATTTTTTCAAACATTTGGATCTTATTCTTGTGAGTTAAAGTGGAAGTTTAGATAAATTTGAATCTAGATTTGACATAAATGCGACGAAATCATTTCATTCTAAAAAGAGATAAAAATTTATTGATGTTGATTTTGATGAACGTGATGAAAATGTAAATGTCAGATTCTCGAGTTAAAACCAAGATGTGTTGAATGTTCAACTTCTTAAAATGAAGAAAATGAAAGTTAAATTGTATAATCAAGTTAAAATCTATGAACAAGAAAATGAAGCTTTTAAAGAGTATGAAATGACTAGTCAACTTACAAATGAAAAGTTGACATTGATTGAAAAAAGGAAGGGTGAGTTATTAGAATTGAATTGTGGTTTGAAAGAAGATAATCAATCTTTGAGAGAACAAATTATGATTTGAGAATATTGATAAGTTCAAAAAATGTTTAATTTTGAAAAACACAAATTTTTGGAACAAGAGAAAAATAATTTGACACTTGAACTTGAATAAGAGAAGGAAGAACTTATTGTTTGTGAAAATTCTAAAAGTGAAATTAAGAAGAGATTTGAGTCTTTAAATTTGATTTTTTCAAAAGTTTGAAAATAGTTCATCTTCTTCTCAATTTCACTCGTTGAGTGAATGTTCATCAAACGTTTTAAAGGAAACTGATTACTTGTTTTTGAGGGAAAATGGAAGCAAGTTTGAGTTCATGGTGAAGGGAGATGATGGGGAATCTTTAGGCAGTGTGGTGAACAAGAATAGGACCAAAGATTCTAGAAATAGTGTGCGTGGTGATTCTTCATCATTTACTAGCGAGAGTTATCACACCTCTATCCTAATGTCACAAGATGAGAGTGATGATGAAGTGCATGAAGTTCATGATGCTTATGAGCTTTTTCAAGAGTCTCTAAAACTTAAAGAGTCAAACATTGATTTTTTTAACAAGATGAAAGTTTTACAAAATGAACTTGATGATAAAGAAGAAAAGTTTGAAAATGTTCAATCAAATTTCTTTGATCTTGAAAAAGTTCTTGAAGTTTTGTCAAAGCACATGCGTCTTTAAAGCCACAAAACGCAATAATTTCAAAATAAAAAGAAGAGATTGAGCTTCAAAATTCAATTTTAAAAGTTGACTTTGAAAATTTGAAACATGAATCTGAGCGTGCTAAGGATTTGAAAATTAAAATATATGATAAAACAAATATTCTTGATAACATTTTATTGAGTAATTCTTAACCAAAACCAAGCAATTATGGTGTTGGTTTCAATGATTCAAAGTTTGAGAAAAATAATGGACAAACAAAATTAAATTTTCAAAGTTCAAATGATCAAGAGGACGATAAGGTACAAACTCCTATTGTTCCAAAGAAGGAGGTTGAATTAAAATCCAAGATCGCTAAATACACTTTTGGTTGTACGTTTTGTAGTAAATCTAACTATGTTGCACAATTTTGTTTTAAAAGAAAAAGATTTGAAAGAGTTAGTCGAAAGGCAAACTTTAAGAAGAAAGACTTAAGAAGGAATGAGATAAGGTTTGAAAGGAATTTTTTTTTGAAAAGAAATGTGCCTTTTTTTACTTTTTGTAAGGTGTAAGGTCAATGAAATCAATCTTGTAGGTGCTTGAGAGAGAGAAACAATAGATTAATGGGAAATAGGAGGCAAGTTGTTCACATGGATCATTTTATTGAAATTTGTGGTAAATTTGATAGGTTGATGGATTTCCTAGTGCATGATAGACATGAGGATAGAAGAAAGTGTCTTAGACCTAGACAAGACCATGTTCTTAAATTCCAAGGAGTATGCATAAGAATCCTAGAAGGAATGAGCTATGGATTCTAAAAGTTGATAGTGAATTACCTAGGAATGGACCAATAATAAAGTAGAGCGTGTTCCACAAATGAAGTTTTTGAAGAAAGAGGCTATTTTTGTTCTTACCATTGATCCAAGAGATGGAACACCCATCGCTATTTAAGTAAATAGTTTCCTTAGGATGACAAGGTTCTTATAAGTTCCCATTCTAGTTCATTCTTGATTCGCTGGGGAGCAAGTCAATATGGGTGAGAGAGTTCATTGGTATCATTTTTCATGGGTTAGTGAGATTTTTATACATATGTTTATTTTTCATACATCTGCTTTCTATGCATTGTTTTCTTATCTATCAATGATTTTTGCAACCTCATGCATCGTTGTTTATAAAAAAAGCTAAAAAGATTTATGTTTATTATTTTTGTATATTTTGGTTAAGGCTTTGATTAATAATGATTTGATGATCAACTTAACTTGAATGATGATTAAAAAGTGAATTATAAACCATTTGGTGTATAATAATTGATTGATTCAATTGTTTGGTTGAAATTCATTTGATAAATCATGATTGTCAAATTTGTTAAAATCTATGGTATTTGATTTCACACTACTTGCACATGCATATCACTTATTGAATATAATGTTTATCAAATTGTTTTTGCTTTTAGTGCTTAATTTGATCATAATCAAATCCTTGAGATCTTATTGGTGTTTTGTTGGTCCATAGATTTTGAGTGTTTCTCAGTATGAAGGAGTTGAAAAGGACCATTTTCGAAAGCATTGATAAGGGCCATTAGAGTTTTTACACCCATTTTGGAAATTCAAATATTTTTAGGTAGGGGTCACCTAGGTGCGTGGAAACACAATCAATGGCAAAAAAGAAAATATGTTGAAAAATATCCATAAACAAGAGCTTGAACCGATATAAAAAAATAAAGAGGACTTAGCATTTTCAAAATAAATTTTCTATTTAGTTGGCATTCAAAATATTTTAATCAATATGCTTGAGGGTGTTAACGGTTTAAAACTATCATTTTGAGATCTAAAGGATGTTGATATAATGATTGTCTTATAAGAATTATTTGTAATGTCTTAGATGGTTTGATTATATTCTTTCATGTTGATTTTTTCTTATTTGTCATATAAATCATACCTTGAATGATATTACAAAGTTGCAAAATATTGACTTGATAAGAATTTTATGCCTTTAATGCTGAATTGATTGAATATGAGTTAAATGTGTTTTTAATCCTTATTTTTATTCGATATTAAAAGGAAGTCTTTTTTCAAATCATTAGATCATGAGCTGCCTAATCACATTCACACTTTACACGTTTAGTGTTTACAGTGTATATGTGTGTGTGTGTGAGTTGTTAATTTTTACTTTTTTCGTGCATTTTATCCCAAGTTGGTGCTATTGAATTACTTTCCATGCATTTTCATCCATTTATACTTGCGAGTTACTGAGATCTTGGATTTGAAGGTGTTTATAGAGATTTCTTGAGTTTTTAGAGTTCTTATTTGGCCCTGCTCTGTTTTTCTTGTGCACGACTTGAATTTAGGGGCATGCACGCGGTTAAAGGTATACGTGCAAACGATTGTGGATAGTTTTTAAATTGGTTTGTGTAGCTCATTTGTTCATTTTACATACAAAACACTTCCAGAGCTAGAACCCTAGGTGAAAAACTCTCCCAAATTGATTAGGTATTTGAGGATTGTTTGATCATGTGTTGATATCAAGCCCTATTTTTGACAAATTTGATTTTCTTTCGTATACACTTTGGTAAGTCATCCTTTTCTTTTGATATTTTTTATTTACTTTACCGTTAGTGTTAGTAGGTTGATGCCATTATCTTAGGTGTTTGTGTTAATGAATATTTTGAGGATCTAGGGTACTATTTTTGGGAATTTTGTGTTTTTGACACATTTTAGCCATTGGTTCATAGTTGTTTAGTATTTTCCCATTGTTATTCATCATGGTGAGATCAAAGACACAAGTTAGGAAGAAGATTCATCCGCTAAGTGGACTCATGGTGAGTTCTAGAGCCAGATACTCTACATCGTCACCTGGAACGACAAGGAGATCATAATAATAGGCCTCGATTACATCGATTTTGATTCTTGATGCACAGTTAGATACCTATACTATTAGTTTCATTAGAGATGGTTCAATATTGTCCACGCCATTTATTTATCGTCCTATTATTACGGAGAGAGAGCTTGATTTGGTTCATTTAGAGAAGAGTGATGAGGGTTTACATATTTTATCTTTTATTACTTCTATCTAGGATTCACCATTGGTTCGATCCCATGGTTCGACCAATGCAACTTTAGTTGGTGAGTTTTATAAGAACATGGTCATTATAGAGGATACTCGTGATGTTCATTGATTTCTAAGAGGTGTTCAAATAAAGTTTACTAATTAGCATCTAGAAACACATTTGGGTTTAGATACTCATTTCGATGAGAATGTTTATGATTCATACACTTTGGATGATGTTTCCAATAATGACCTTGCACCCTTTCTTCCTAGTTATGAGATTATGTGGATGCATCCTTTGTACCTCCAGTCTAAGCTAGATCGATGATATTCCAGGCTTTATTTCTTAGTTGTGTACAACCTCATACTGCGTCGAGAAAATAGTAATCTCGCACACTACCATGGTAGGTTGATGTATTCCTTAGCAGATGGTCAAACTATAGACTACCCCAGACTCATCATTTCTATTACGAGGAGAGCGAGCACTGATTCCATCGACACTGCTTAACTCTATGGGAGACGGATTACATGATATCTCTACTCGTTGAGTGTACCTTGGTTACTAATTGATGTTGATTCTCATATCATGAGTTCTATATCGAGTGTGAGTTCTTCTTGCTCAGCCGATCAGTCTACACGTCATCATACTAGGCAACCCATTGATCTAGATGATCTAGTCCCTAATCCTACTCTAACACCTAATCCTGCTCTAGAGCCACGAGGATGCTTGAGTCAACATACCTTTATGACATCTCAGTTTTATTTTATGAGAAATCAATTTAGGACGGTTCACACTGAGATGGCTAATCAGTGTCAGTTCATGGATAATATTAATTAGCAACAATAAAGTCTCCATACTAACGTTGTGTTTGTTATTGATTACGTACAGAGATCGTATACATTAGCTAATTTTGTTCTTATGGTTCCTCCGCCAGTGTCTATCCCTCCAAATGTTACCGTTCCACTTGCGGTTGGTGGGTATGATGATGATGATGAGGAGGAGACCGATTTTGGATATGATGGTGATGTGAAGTACGATGACATGTCTGATGACTAAAGATTCTAGTTTATCTTTTCTTTGTGTTATTTGTTTTATGTATCACATGTGGTACTTATGTTCATCGTGTATGTAATATCTTATCGATATCCTTGTTGATACTTTTGGGGTCTATTGTTGTATCACTTTTGATACCTCTGGATAACTTTTGCGATGTATGGACATCGTCAATTTTTGTGTAGATTTTATTATCTTTATCCATCTTATTGTGCTATAGTCTCATATTCTTTTTTATCCATGCTATCTATCCATTTCCATGTTACATGATCTCTTGTTTTACTAGTTTGATGCTATGATTATCTCATATCCTGCTTTTATGCTTACTTGTTAGATATAATTGATCTTCTACTGTATGCTCTTGATATTCATGTTGTGATATTGTGACTCACATGTCTATATGTTCATTGTGTTGATTCCCATGATATAGCTTGGAAGTTCACATATTTTTTCTATCTTTTTCTTTGCTTTTATCTATGTTATATGACTTTGTGTACCTTGTCATACCCGTTATCTATGATTTTGACTTATCTTTGACTTTTCGTGTCAAAAAGTGGGGAGAAAACTTTGTTCACCTTGAGATTAAGGGGTAGTTAAGGTCATTTCCTTTTTTGTCCATTGTGTCAAAAAGGGAAGTAGATCTTACTTTCACTTACAAAGGGGGAGAAAGTAATGTCTATGATAGGTAGAGTTTTGTTACTATTGGGATTTTCTATGTTTTGAGAGAATTTTCTTATTACATGTTCTATTCACTTGTTTTATCACTTAGTTGATCTTAATTTGCTATCTTTCGATTAGATGTTGTATAATGATTCACATGTTGGTTATTCACATGCTCACATGTTTTAATCTCATCTATATCACTTGATACTTATTGTAGGATTCATAAGTGGGGGAATGTCTCTTTGCGCATACTATTTTATGCATGATGTTGTTTGTTGTTTCATGTGGTTTCAGGCTTAGCATTGATGATTCCGACTCTAGCCCATGTTCATACACAACTTTTGCATTGTCATTTGGTCTTATGGATTTTGTACAATACCTTCCTACTAATTTCATTATATAGATCGTGAGGTGTGAGTGTTGTAGGAGTAATAAGATTATTTTGGGGCTGGGGGGTTTTGCCACCGAATAGACAAAAAGGGAGATCAAAATTTTAATTTTTTTAATTAATATTATTTGGCTTATTCTTAGGTTAAAACTGTTGAGTCATTGACTCATTCAAGTCAAATATATTTAATTCGTTATGAGTGAAGCGCAGTCTAGTTTAGTTTATATGAAACTTGAAGATTGAATATCATGCACCCCCTCTCATTGAAGAATTCTCGAGTTGTACATTCATTTGAAGTGAAGAATATGTATCCTTTACGTAGTTGTGTTGTGTACAAGTCTAAATATACGCATGCACTAAAATGTTTTTGAAAATGTGTGAGGATTTTAAAAGTTGATGCAACATGCAGTGGCGGAGCCAGGAATTGACCCTGGGTGGGGCAGAAATTAGTGACGGGGGTTCGAGTGCGGTAGCACCTGGAAAAAAATTAGGGTTAATTTTCTTTTTTTACAAAAATTTCATTAATAATTTGTAGAAGTCACACGTAATGAGCTCTCATATCACATCATCAGAATTTTTTTCATGAATTCTTTTAAAATATTTTTTCATATTTGATATTAATTAAAATTAGGCATATTTTAAAAATTAGACATATTGCAAAACTCTAAACAATAATTAATTTTAACACCTCCTCAATAATATAAAGAACCACAATATTATGAGACTAAATTTTTTTTTTGAAGATAATTAAATCCACCAATCTACAATAAGGAAAAAGAAAATTAGCAATCAACCCTAAAAGAAAAAACAACATATAACCCATTTGGGCATAAAAATACAAAACAACATATAACAAAGTCTTTGGGCATATATCTAAAGATTAAGATACAAAACAGCGTATGAGCAAAATCCAATTGGGCAGACACGTTTAGCAAAATCCATTTGATCCAAACCCATTTGGGTGTTTTGGTGATTAACTTGAATGAAAGAGGGATGACACAACACCACCAGCGATCTTTGGAGCTTTGTTATTCAAAAGAAGAACAAAAATTGGGTCACACGGACTGTGTGGGAGAGATGGGATAAAAAAGGACTGGTTTGATAAACGAGTAAATCTCAGTTTTGTGTTTTCAGTAGGTTTTAACTATGCACACTTTTGATGTTTTTTTTTATTTTCTACCTTAATTTTTTTAGTTTTACAAATTTACCCCAAAAAATTTCAATATTTCTGGTCGGGGCAGTTGCCCCACCCAGCCAAAGGCTGGCTCCGTCCCTGACAACAAGTGTAACAGTCTCGGAGATGTAAAAATATTTTTTGAAACTGTTTTTGGAAATTGGTCCAATCTTTTTTAACTGTTAAAATATTTTGGGAATGTTTTATTCTTGTACCATTCACACGAATCACTTTTGACACGTGCACACGACTCCATTCTCACGGCATTACTTTGTGCTCGTGCGCACGGTGAAGCCAAGATTTCCCACATTGGATTAAATCGTGCACACGGTCAACCCATATTTTTGAAAAATTATATGTAAAGGCTAATTTTCCTCCCATTTGAATTGATCTGAAATTCTTATAACTCAAATACATTACAATACCCTTTAATAGAATACTTTCTCAGTATTTTTCTGAGTCTAGACTATCAAGTGTTCAACTAGTTTGGATAATTTTGCAAACCATTTTAATTTGAGATTCCTCTCAAGATTCATTCAAGACTAAAGACCCTAAAGAGAAACCTATCTGCAATAAGATTCTAGTTCGTAAAGAAGACATAACAAAAAATAATAGCACAAACTACACCACTCACTATTCACACTCATTCATTCGTATAAAAAAATTCAAAATCATTTAACTATTTGTTAATCATTAAAATTTATTTGATTGAATTTAACCTAAGAATGAATCAGATATTTTAATCATATGTTTAATAATGCTGAAATTGTGAAAATTACATTTTGAAATAATAATGTGTGAAAATATTTTTGATGTTTTTTACTAAATTAAAAATTATTTTCTAGTATTTTAATTATATTTATAAATATTTTAATTCATTAGAAATTACATTTTAAATAATTTTAATTCATAGGGCGTGTTTGGTGTGTTTGTTGCATTTGCTATCTCTCTTTACACCCGTTAGATCATTTTAATCAATGACTGAGTTTGAGATTCAGGGTTTTCACTTGGATTGAAAAATGTTACCTATTACCTTTAACCTACTCACCGGATTTAGCGTTCCTTAGACGCTTTCATATCAACCTTTGTCTTGACACTCGATCGTATACTTTCAATACTAACCATTCAAATCAACAGGAAGTAACCTGCTCTAATCATTTAGTATATAAACCTTATCCTCGAAGTCATTTGAGCCTTTTGGTTAAAAATTAAGCTTTCATTTAGAGGGAGGAGAGTAGTTTTAGAGAGAGAAGAGAGAAAAAAGTGAAAGAAAAGAGTTCATTTCGATTTTCATATTCTATATTCAAATTCTATAAATTAGAGAATTAAACCTAGACTAGATTTCACATTAGATTCATATCTAGGTTTAGATCTAAAGATTTTTTTGTTTTTAAACCCAAAAGCTTCTTAAAAACCATTTTTGATGCTCTTGAATTTTTTTTTATTTCATCTATTTGAAATTAGACCTATTGATTTTTTGAAATGATTATAGTTCTAAACTCGTATATAGTCTGTTAATAATTGTTTGAGGAAAACGTAAGTTGAATTTGTTTTTGTTAAGATCCAATTTGTTAAAACTTAGATTTGAAATTTATTTTCGAAAATCTAAGATAAGATTTAAAAATCCCGTAACAACGTAATTTCATTTAGAAATAATGTTGTAATTTGTGCTCAGATTTGTATATAACACTTGAGTGAGTGAGTGTGTGTGTGTGTGTGTGTGTGTGTGTGTTTCTCATAAGTGCATTTTACACATTTTATTACACATCACACAAATTCCACTGTAATCTATTGATATTTAGAGGCGAGGCTTTTCTATTATACTTGGAGTTGTTTGCATCAACATTCAAAGGCTTGTACATGAATTGTGAGGCGAATCTCAGTTAGGTATATTTTTTCAGCTATTTATGATATTACTTGTGTTTATAAACTTTTTCCTGATTGTTAGTGAGATTTTTTATTTTTGGATATAGAGCCCCTCATGGATGTTTTCTCTATGGAGCTTTTACCGCATTAAAATCTTTGTCTTGTGGATGATTTTTGTGTTACTTATTTGTATGGTTCTTGCTATGGCTGGTTGGTTTAATACAATTTGTTAAAATTTTCCAATAAGATCTGTTTAGACCTTAAGTTACACATGTTTCATTATCTTTAAATCCATTTTCGTGTTTAAAGGTTTCTTCAAAAAACTTATGGTTTAAAAAAAATACAATTTGTTAATGTTATCAATCAAATTTTGCCCAAGTTTTTTTCCAATTAGTATCAGAGCTTCGTATTAAAAAAAAATTAAGATCCTTAAGTTTTTGAAATATTTTCATAAAATGGATAACAAAGATGTTTTGGGAAAACTTGGAAATCTTTCAAGACCCCCAATCTTTGATAGAGGAATTTTTTTACACGAAAAGTTAGGATAATAGCCTTCATTCAAGGACAGTTGGGTGGTGATGTTTAGGATGTCATTCAAACTCTTTATCAAACTCCTACTAGACCAATAGTTGGGGAAGTAATGAAAGGATGAGCAAGATATTGAGTGAATATACCAAAGAAGAAAAACTCATGTCTCAGTATAGTAACAAAGGACGTAATTGTATTTTCATGGTTGTTAGTGAACCTGATACCATTGAAGAAATTGATGACCCTATTTTAACTCCAGAGCTTTTGAGTAGCAAAATGAGGACTATGGAAGTGGAAATCAATTACAAAAAATTAATGTCCTCAACTACAAGAAGGCACAATGAGTCAAACATAGGCTTCACTTATAAGATGAGAAAACATAAATTATTCATGCCTGACTTAGATAGTGACTCAGACCAAGAACCAGATCTTGACACCCTTGATACCCAAATTTCCCAAATGAGCAAACAATTCAAGAAAATTTTGAAATACAAAAATACTGATGTTGCTTGTAAAGGATAACCTGGGCATCAGGGACTTCAAGTTTCTAGACCTCGTGATAGAAGGTTTCAAAGACCCACATAATCAAATCACAATAGAACTATAGACTCAAACAACAACAAACCTAAGTTGGACTAGTCCTATATACAATGTCATAAATGCAGTAAAATGGGACATTATGCTAATAGGTGCTATAGTAAACCACAAAGGATCACATTACTAAATTTTGGGATGACTCAAGTGATTCTAATGATGACGAGTCAGTTCCATCAAACATAATTTTTTATGGCCTTTTGTGCCAAAATTATTGAATATGATTGTGATGCTTGCCTTTTTGAGATGATTATATGTCTTTTTTGATGAGATTACTACTCTTGCTAATACTACTAATGCTAATAGTGTTGTTGATACTTTTGAAAATACCACCCTTACTGATAATAATATTGATACTCTAGCTAGTACTACTCATTTTAATGATGTTTCTAAGTCTGATACTCGTGAGTGCATGAGTCAAAGTGATGCTAATGCTGGCGAATTGAATGTGTGTTTGAGTTTCATTAATAGAAATGAATCGTTAGATGTCATAACACAAACTCACTACACTAAATCTTGCGATTGGCCATGGCCACAGATTTGGTTTGTGACCATTGAAAACTTTGGCGCGGCCAACTCCATGACCCAGTGTGGTCATGGAAACACCATGTAAAATTGATAATTGCCAACAAGTTGAAAAAGATGGGATTCCGATTTCATGTCACGAATATCTACACATCAATCATAAATGTTCTTCCTTCTAGTTGGCCACGTAAAAAAATTCATAGGTTTTTAAAAACTAATACACAATGGATGGAGATTAGACACATTGAAATATTCTAAAGTCTTACTCTAAATAGGCGTGTGTGTATATATATATATATATATATATATATATATATAGTCATAAGATTGATTAATTAGTTATAATTTCATATTATTATAATTATCGAGTCATTTATGGTTTTCCATTTTTTTAGATAATGTCGGGAGGATACAACCAAAATGTACCAAGTGGCAAGGCGACACCCCAACGAGGATTTTAATTTCGTGCACAACCCAAATTCTCAACACCAATGGATCAGCAATTCACAACTCCACCAATGGTTCACTCCACACCAAGTCCATCTCCAAGTTCTCCAAGGCCCCCATCTAGCACTCCCGTTGCTCCAAGACCCCCATCTAGTGCTCTCGACACCTCTCGCTCAAATAAAATGAAGCCTATTGGGTTATCCCTTCTCGGGAATAACCGACAGATGATAGTAATGATGTGTTAAAATTTAAAGCCCAGTGTTTGTCGCTGGAAAAATGAATGTGGGAGTCGGGGGACCAGATAATTAGAACCTTGTTGATCAAGCCATCAAAGATGACATATATGATCAACTTTGTGAATGTTTCTCATTTCCTGACCGATTAAAGAATAAGGCTATTTTTTTAGATGCTGAAAAGTTGAGGTCATACAAGAGAAACCTTCAGAAGAGACATATACCAAAGGATGCAGTGAGCTCTAATATTTGGTCTCTAAAAGAAAAAGTGCCTCCAAATGTTGAAATGCCATTGGAGCAGTGGAATAATTTTTTGGAGAATGAGGTAGAGGAGAAAATGATGGTCCAAAGGGAGAAAAACAAATAAAACTAGACAAAAACAACTGATATCCACAGGGTGGGATCCAATTCATATGAGGATTTGAAGAATGAATGAATGAGTAGGACAAATGATGGTCCAGATGCCGATAAACAATCAAATCGGGCCAACTTATACGTTCATGCTAGACGGGACAAAGATAATAAATTCCTGTAGTACTTGGCTAAGACGGTGAAATCAATAGAGGCCATCAGCAGTCAGTCAAGTTTGAGCCCTTTATATAACAATGAAAATGATGCCTTGGCACAGACCTTTAAAAAGGACAAAGGGGAGAGAACGAGAGGTGTTAGCTCACATATGTTGAAAACAAAATTAAAACACACCACACCTCTTGTGGAAAATCTTTCTTCGGTCAGGGATCCTATCTTGACCCAAGAGGAACAACAGTGTAGGATAATTGGATCATCTTTAACAACTCACGGTGATTATGGACAACAGTGCTATTTCAAGGACGTGACCAATACAAGGATTGTTAGCGTGTGCACACTCATCTCCTTAGTTATCGTAACTCTAGTACACGACCGAACTTTACAGAACGGTGAGGCTCAAATAATGGTCGATGAAATATACAACGGCTGCAAAGATGTACATGTGTACGTTGACAGTGAAATAGGGATGTAGTTGAGGAATCATGCATATTTTTTTATTACTTGGCCATTTTATCTGTTGGTAAAGTTCTTGTAATATTTTCTTTTGTTTAAGTTGTAATAGGTATGCTCAATGAACAATTCATTGAGCATACCTATAAACAAGCGTGTAATTCCTGTTAACACAAGTTGCGTTTAAGATAAATTCATGATACATAACCTATCTTTATTGGTATTCCTCACTACTTAATGCAAGCTCAAGTTGATTCTTGTAATACCACAATCCTGTGTACAATATCCAACCAATCTCCCCCCAAACACTAATTTATATACATGGAGATATCCCTTAAAGCTCCCACAATCCTATATCCCCCCCCCCCCCCTAAATTTGAACTTAGGAATTCTTAGGCTTGAAAACATGCCACGAGGGGGAGGATGCCACCAACAGGAACACGCTTGGGGGGGGGGGGGGGGGGGCATCCTCCCCCTAGTGGAACATTTTTAGGCCTAAGTGTTCCTATTAACAAATCTCAGGGGTGAGGGAAACATAGGACTGTGGGAGTTTTGAGGGATGTCTCCATGTATATAAATTGGGGTTTAGGGGGTTATTGATTGGAGATCATGCTCAGGAATGGGAGTTACAAGACTCAACCTGATATTCCATTAATTAGCGGGGAATACTAATAAAGATAGCGGTTGCATCATGAATTTATCTTAAGTGCTACTTGTGTTAACAAGAGTTACACACTTGTTTATAGGTATGATCAATGAACAATGCATTGAGCATACCTATAAAGTCGGGATGAAATGTTGTGATTTCTGCACTCAAAGTCGAGAGCAACTCAATCGGATGGTATTTAGATACAGGGTGTTCTTGGCATATGAGGGGTGACAAAATAAAGTTGAAGAACCTGACTAACTACCTTGGTATCAAATTCATGTTTGGAGATGGAGTTTCATCCGAAATCATAGGCAAAGGAACACTCTCTGAGGAAAGGTTACTGTTGTTTGATAATGTTCTCTTAATTAAATGGTTAAAGGCCAATCTGGTAGGTATAAGTCAATTATATGATGCAAATTGCTCTATTAACTTTTCAGAAAATGAGTGCAAAGTGATTGGCAAAAACTGTTAATTGCATCATAGTTGGAAATAAAAATGAGGAGAATTATTACATAGTTCCTCCTATTTTTTCTTCTTGTCTTTTGACTAAACTTGATGACCTTTGGCATAATAGGCTCGTTCACACTAATTATAAAAACCTGAGAGAATTGAACACCTAAAATATTGTTAAGGGATTTCTCAAAATTAAAAAGAGTTCAAATGTAGTTTATGTACCTCGTTAAGTGAGAAAGATAAATAAGTCCCCTCACAGGAAAGTTCCTGAGGAAAGTTCCTGATGTTATAACTTTAAAACCCCTTGCCTCATCCAGATGGAATTAGTGTGTCCTTCGCGTACTATTATCCTTTGTGGTAATAGTTATATTTTAGTTGTTGTGGATAACTTCTTACGTTTTACATGGGTAGATTTTATGAAAAATAAATTAGATACTTCCAAAGAGTTTCTAAAAATCCTTTTGAAAATTGGAAATGTAAAGGATAACCGAGTACTACGTATAAGAAGCGATAGGGGAGATAAATTTAAAGACACCGGTGTCGTTGAATATTCTTCTAGAAATGGGTATTTTCATGAGTTTAGTGCTCCTAAGACCCCCAATAGAATGGGATAGCTAAAAGTAAAAATAGAATGCTACAAGAAATGGCCAGGGTATTAATTCATGCTAAGGACCTTCCAAAATATTTTTGGGTTGAATCTATCCAGACTTCATGCCATAATTTAAATAGAATTTACCTCCAAAATATACCAAACATACTCCATATGAACTTTGGTATAATAAAAGTCCCAATGTTAAATACTTCAGAAGCTTTGGGAGCATTTTCTACATATACCATGATAGAGAAAATCTTTCAAAATTTGAATCCTAGTGTGATAAAGGCGTTTTTCTTAGATATTCTCAGAAAGTCATGCATATAGGTTTTATAACTTAAGAACCAAGTCTATTATGGAGTCAATCAACACAATTGTATATGACACTTTGACCACCTCTGTCAGTAAAATAACAGTATTTGAGAATGAGTTTGAAAACTTTTAATACTTAGACTTACTTATAGAAATTAATACTTTACCGATTAAAACCCATGTTGTGCTAACTGGGTTTCAAAAGACCATCCCAGCACTAACTTTTTTTGGTGAAGTATTAGAGCCAGTTCAAACGAGATCACAACTTCAAAATTTATAAATTTTATTTGTTTTTTTTCCTTGTGGAACCTTAAAATATTAATGAATCTTTTCTAGATTCTTTTTGGATAGATTATATGCAAGATGAGTTCTCAAAATTTAAAACACATGATATTTTGTATCTCGTTCCCGGGCCTTCTAATACTAAAGTAATCAGTACTAAATGGATTTTAAAAAACAAAAACGATGAAACATGGGTGATTATTATAAATAAATCTAGGCTAGTAGCTCAGGGTTACAATTAGATACAAGGTATACGTGTAGATGATACATTTGCTTCGATTACACGGATGGAGTTTGTTCGTCTTCTCTTGGTTGTTGCCTGCTATTTAGAATTTAAACATTTTCAAATGGATGTTAAATTTTCTTTTTAAATGGTATTTTATCAAAGGAAGTTTATGTAAAGAAGCCAAAATATTTTTGCCCTAAATACCCTCGATATGTCTTTAGACTCAAAAAGGCATTATATGGTTTAAAGCAAGCCCCTCGGCCCTGGTACGCCCACTTTTTATCCTTTTTACTCAATAAAGGGTTTGAACACGGTGGGAGTGACTAGACATTATCATTCAAAAAATCAAAAATAAAGTTTCAATCACACAAGTTTATGTAGATGACATTATATTTGGTTCAACTTCCCCTCAAGAAGTCAAAACGTTTTTCAATTTTATGAGTGGGAAGTTACAAATGTCATTTATGAGGGAGTTGTAAAATTTCCTCAGACTTCAAGCGAAATAATTTGATGATGGCTTATTTATATGTCAGTCCAAATATGCTACATAATTAATAAAGAAGTTTGAATTAAATGATACCAATATAGCCTGTACACCTATGAGCACAACCACAAAATTAAATAAAGATGAAAGTGATAAATTCATTGATCCTACATTATATAGAAGAAAAATAGGTAGTTTAACTACTTCTCGACCCAATATCATATTTTTTATTTGTGTGTGCGCCCGTTATTAATTTTGTTGCCAAGGAAAGTCTCCTTAAGGGCGTTAAGCATATTCTGAAATATGTTAAAGGGACTTTATGTAACAACCCACCCTAACTATCCCCTTAGACCCTGCTTTATCAAATTACCAAAATGTCCCCGAAGGAAAAATAGGTTAACTTATACTTTTCTATATCAATTGAACCCCAACTTTTACTCAGTTTGACCTATTGACTTATATTTTGTAAGAATATCAGGAACCAATCGATTAGGTTTAAATAATTGCACGTAAGCCCCTAAACTTTTATAAAATAACTTAAAATCCTTAAAACTTATAAAAAAACTATCCAAGGACCCAAACTAAAACCTAAACTTATTTACCATTTCCCCCTGATGACGGCTTGCCAGCATGGTTTGTACCATGTGAGATATCCATTTACCAAACACATAAGCCTTAGTGAAACTTATGCAATTTCAGCCTCATCTTCACCTCCAAAATCACCAATCAAATCCTCTCCACGAACCCTATGAATACCCTCCTTCACCTCAGTAAAAACTCATCCTAGCTAAGAGCTTTTCCAATGTAAATATTTGAGAGTTTTTGCATTTCTTTTATTTTAAGAATGAATGTTTGTTTCTTCAATTTATTTATGTTTATACATGTATATAGAATAGAATTATGCATTTACATGTATTAGTTAACGTGTGTGTGCATTAAAATAGCTCAAAAACCAAAAAACTCAATTAAGCTAGAGCTTCAAGGGTGAATTCTGCTTTCTTGACTTTTACCCAGTTTCAAAGTAAGGCAAGTTGAGATTAGGTTCTTAGGAACCTAGGTGCAAGGTTTATTTGAACAAAATTAGGTTTTGATACCTAAAATCAAAGATTGAAGTTTTCAGGCTTGGAAGTTTTAGAAAATAAATTCAAGAGTTTTACTCGATCAAAATTCCTCAAACAAGCTTACTTTGCTACATTTTCAACATAGAACAAAATCATTATGATGTCAGAATAAGGATCGTAGCTTTCAGTCACTTATATTTAGTTAAAATGTTTGCCATTTTTATAAAAACTCAATAACTCAATTTAGCACACCAAAATTATTGAAACCAATATGGTTGGATTCCTCGTAAAAAATTATGCAATTTTCATTCAGGAGTCAACTCAAATGGATTACTAAAACATCTCAAAATTAAGGTCAAAGTTTCAAAACCTTAAAGTCAAATGTTCAAAGGTTGAAGATGAGTGGGTTACATGCGCGCGAGTGAGAGTCAAACCAAACGCGTGAATTGTTTGACTTTGCGCGCGAGGGCGCGTCCTCAATCAGAAAATTTTGACTTTTTTCCAAAAAAAATTGTTTTTTAATTCTGAACAAAATGGTATATTACATCATCCTGTTCAAAAAACCAGTTTAAGTTTAAAAATTATGTTTCAATTTTACACATAACCCCTTGGCTACTTTTTTAAGTATTTCAAAACTCCCCCAAAAATTTTCTATAAATTTTTTAGTTCGAATAAAGCTATTTTGTCTCTTGTCACTAAATTCAAATCTAAGTAGAAATGAAGAAAATCATTAATTTTAAAACTTTTTAAATTTATCTATTATACCCTCTTAGTTAATTTTACACTGAAACTTATTTCAATTTAGTAGCCTACTGCATCTTATAAGCACACTTTTGGGTACTTATGACCTACTTATACTCTCCATGATTTCAGACTATCCATTCAACCCCGATGAATTAAATGCAAAAATCCGAAATTTGAAAATTCAAACTATGTGATTTTAATTTTAGTATTAAACAAATTGAGCTTATGTCTTTTAAAATTATTGATTGGTATATCCATTTTGAACTCATGTTTGAATTACAAACTCTTTTGAGTGGTTCATATTTATTGAGTATATTGATTCTCTCGATATTTTCATTATCCCTAAACTCAATAAACCGTCATAACAGTCGTGGTATACCAGGGTCTAATCCCTAAATAGTTGGGATTAGACCCCGGTATACCACGACTGTTTTAATTGGCCTGTAGGACTACGATATTGAGTGCCTAATTTTTATTTGCGACATATGTACGAGTGCCACTCTAGCTAAGTGTGACAATACTTTATTATTATTATTCCCCAATAATGCTGGGATTGCCTATCCAAGTGTATCATATGCTTTGGACGATATTGTAATGGTGTGTCTACGCACTTGAAGCCCCTATAACCAATAATTGATAGGTTATCTTATTATAGTCTGAACCCTTGTCTGGGTAACTTGATACACAACTTATCCGGTTACACTCCACTATATTTTTCATTTACATAAGATTAGACTCCAGTATGCTCTAACATTTCTATGGTATTTCAGTTTGTCTCCAGATTTTATAATATCAATATTAAATCCAGTTACTATCTAATGATACATTTTCTTCCATACCTTGTATAGGAATAACATTATCTACTTGGCATGTCTGCTTAAATCTTTTCCTTTAAGACGGATGACGAACTCGAGGAAGATGATATACCTCCCGCACACATTTGGACTTAAAATCTATATTGCCTCGAAAAATATTTTCGGCTACATACGTATGGGTGGTAGTAGACAAGGATGGTAGTCCCGTTGGAATATCTACACCACAACTTATCAACTCTTATAATTACCCAAATATTTTTTACACGTTTTACCTTATATATGGCATTTGCGTATATGTACGTATTTCCATTTATTTCAAGACTCGATTATGTAATAAGATGCGAGGCATCCCCATAATAAAAATCCTTTTTAATTTTCATTGCCTTTAATTTAATTTCTATATTTATTTTACTCCTTACTTACCATTAAGATATATAATTTGCGGTTGCGACACTTTAGACTAAGAATTGTGGTGCAAAAAAGACACAACTAGTACTGTCATAGATTACACTGATGATGACTGGGCGGGTTGTTCTGATGATAGTAAAAGTATCTCTGGTGCTTATTATTATAGGAAACAACTTGGTTGGTTAGGACTGCAAGAAACATAATTATATTTCCTCATCCATTATTGAAGCAGAATATATAGCAGCTAGCAGTGGTTGTGGCTAATTAATGTGGATCAAACAGATGCTAAGTAACTATAGAATTATAAAAACTCAAGAGACATTAATATTTAATAATGAGAGCACTATGAATATAAGTAAGAATTCTATTCAACACTCTCAGGAAAAACACATAAAAATTCGACCTAATTTTATTAGAGACTTACTAGAGCTCTTAATCGAATATGACAACACAAAAAGCAACTTGTTGATTTTCTAATTAAGCCTCTAGATAATATTCGTTGTGAAAGCTTAAAAAGAGCGATAGGAATGGTTTTGCTTGATTGATATATCTTTTGTACATGAACCTGCATTACTGTCTTTGTCATGTTTATAATTTGATATCTGAGGTTATGGGGCATGGATGCTTGCGAAAGATAAAAAAGCCACCTCCCATATCTTGTTAAAGTAGGATCAACACTTGTCAAGACCCGTTTGTTTGTTCATTACTTTAAACCCTTGTCTATTTGACCCAAATGGGGTAGATTACATTTATATATTTCACATTATCTTATTTATGCTAATATTACTTATTTAATTTGAAGGTATATATGTTTGTGCTGATTCTGTTAGAGATTTTTTATTCTTTGAGTTTAGGATCAAATGTTGTTAGTTGAGTTGTATTTTTCACCCTTCTTCTTATTTTCAATTCTGGGTGGGGTAGTTAGATTTTTGATAGGGTTAGGATATTTTAGTCCAAATAGTTCAAAAGTATTCCACGGAATATGTATGTAATTGATGGAGTTTTGACATAAATATCCGGGGGGGGGGGGGGGGGGGGAATTGAAACACCCTTTGATATAAGACTCTCTTCGGATTTTTCTGAGTCTAGAGTATCAAACGTTCAACTAGTTTGGATAACTGTGAAATATATTTTTAGTTGAGATCCCTCTCAAGATTCATTCAAGACTGAAAACCCTAAAGGGAACCCTATCTTCCATAAGATTCTAGTTCGTAAAGAAGACACAATAGAAAATAGTGGAACACACTACACAACTCACTATTCACACACATGCTTTCATATAAATTTTTTTTCAAAATCATTTAATATTATTTTAATCCTTAAAATAATTTAATTGAATTTAACTTAGGAATAGATTACATATTTAATCCTCTATTTATTTATGCTTAAATTGTGGAAAAATAATATGTTGAGATAATAATGTGCAAAAATATTTTTATGATTTTTTCTAAATTAAAATTTATTTTATGGTATTTTTAATTGTATTGATACACATTTTTAATTCTTTAGAAATTACATTTTAAATAACTTTAATTTATAGGGCGTGTTTAGTGTGTTTGTTTTCCTTAAGTTGTGTTTCTTATATGTTTGCGTTTGATATCTCTATTTACACCTGTTAGATCATTTTAATCAATGGCTGAGGTTGAAGTTTAGGGTTTTCACACGGATTGAAAAATATTGCCTATTACCTAAAACATGTTTGCCCTGTTTAGCATTCCTTAGACGCTTTCATATTAACATTTCGATTAACGCTCGATCATATACTTTCATTCCTAACCATTTAAATCAACCAGTGGTAATCTTCTCTAATCCTTTAAGCCTTTTGGTAAAACAAATATTAGGCTTTTTTTTAGAGAAGAGATCAGTTTTAGAGAGAGAAAAGATTTTGTTTGGGTTTTCTTATACTCTATTCAAATCCATTGAATCAGAGAATTAAATCTATACTATATTTCACGTTCTATTTATATTTAGGTTTTCTTTGGTGTTTCTATCTAAAGATTTTTCTATTTTTAAGCCCAAAATATTCTTGAAAATAATTTTTGAAACTCTTGAAACATTTTATTTTGTTTCGTCTCTTTAAAATCAAACTTATTAATTTTTTTAAATGATTTTAGTTCTAAACTCGTATGTAGTCTGTTAATAATTGCTTAAGGAAAATATTTTTTTAACAAACTTTGAAAACTCAATTTGTTTTTGTAAAGATCTAGTTTATTGAAACTTTGATTAGAAATTTGTTTTCGAAAATTTGATATCTGATTTGATAAACTTGTAACAACATAGTTGTATGTAGAAATATCCTTGTAATGTGTGCTAAGATCTTTCTATAACACTTACGTGTGTGTGTGTGTGTGTGTGTGTGTGTGTGTGTGTGTGTGTGTGTGTGTGTGTGTCTTATAAGTGAATTTTATACACTTCACTACACATCAAACAAATTCTATTTTAATCTGTTGATATTTGGAGGCGTGGATTTTCCATTTGACTTGGGGTTGTTTGCATCAACATTTAGAGACCCTTTATTTGCGTTTGAGAGGGGGATCTCATTTACGTATACTTCTTCAGTTATTTCTAAGATTTGTTATATTTGTAAAATTTCCTGATTATTAGTGAAATTTCTTTTTGTTTTGGGGCGTAGAGGCCCTCGTGGATGTTTTATCTAGGGAGGGTTTTCCACGTTAAAATCTTTGTAGTGTGATTGATTCTTGTTTTACTTATATGCATGGTTCTTGTTGCATTTAGTTGGTTTAATAGATTTTGTTATTAAAAATTAAAGAAAAATTTCCAATAAAATCTGTTTAGAACTTAGGTTACACATCTTATGTTAACTTTTAAATCCATTTTCGTGTTTAAAGGGTTCTTCAGAAAACTTGCGGTTTACAAAAACCACAGTTGCTTAACGTTGTTAATCATTTTTCATCTTAGTGTTTTTCATCTATTTTTAAGATCATTTTCTAGGTTTGGAACATTTTATCTTGGCTTTCTGTCCAATTTCACCGGTTACCTCCAAAATTGATAAAACTTAGATCTATGCTTTTGAGAGAAAATTGAGCGATTTTTGTTCAGAATTCGCATAGATTATCCAGTTCAAATAATATACCTTTGAATTGTATGATCATATACACCTAGCTCTAAAAGAGGTGGCACTACGGTTTATTGGAGAATCGAAGTGTAGCGCAACTTTCAAGGAGACTAATAGACTTTTTCGTTCGTGGCGTAGAGTTCTTTGCGGATTCTCGTTTAGTATATGGGAAAGTTCATAGGTACACAGGTACCTACTCGATAAAGATTATGTGAAAGGTACCTTCTTGTCTTTTGTAAAATTAATTTTCAAGTGAAATTGGGAATTGGAGTGCATCGAGGTTTTTTACCCCTAAGTGGAGGTTTTTTCTCCTAAACCTTGTCTTGTGGTCGATTGTGTTTACTTTCTATTCATCTACACACATTTGATCTCATACATCACTTAGATCACATTTGAATCTAGTGAATTGAACTAAAATTAACTTAGGCATATTAGATCTATTATTACTCTTCTAAATTCACCTTATTACATCTTTTTAAAAGTTATCTATTACATAAAAGTGTTAAGATTAAAAATTCTCTTTTAACTCCTTGGTAAAAACCCTTTAAAAATCAATGGTTGAATACAAACACAAAAAAATTAGTTCTTGTTGGTGTGATGTTCAAAGTCTAATGAATAAAAGTAGGAATCATAATCAGATGAGTAGAACGGGATTTGAATGCGATAAATTTGTTAACGAGGAAACTAGCGTACTGGAAAATCTCGTGCATTTAGTTCCACGACCATTGATAAGAGCTTTTTTTTGGGTATATGTCGTTGTCATCAAAATACACTCTCAAAATTCCCTTGAGTACCTACAAAACTTGTCTAAAAATAACTCGTATTGCGGTAAGTACGGGTATCAATCCAACTTTCAAGGTGAAACAGTTAATGTAAAAACGTGCAATTCCAATTTTTTTTTCCATATTTAAAATACCCAAAAGATTTTCCTTTTCTTCTTTTCAAAAATCACAAAAAGATTTTCTTTTCTTTTGAAAAATATTTAAAAACCAAAAAAATATTCTTCTTGTCATGGCCGAAGAACGTCCTTTACGGGAATACTTTGGCTATCTCACCTTCTCTCGCAGTTTGGTTGATGATAAGCCCGAATCGACCCTTGATTCATTAATTCTGGGCTTTAACTCTCAAACGCACTCCGTTGATACTCCTATGTCGTCTCTGCCCACATCTCATCTTCCACCACCTCCGGTGACGAGTGTCAACCCATCCCATGCTTCGCCGTGCACACACTTCTTTCTTAGCGATCACTTATCCCATGAGTGTCCATTTATATTCTCTCCATCTGAATCCACCTTGGAACATGTGTATCCCTATGACACTGTTTTGGACCCACCCTCGACGTATTGTCATGACATATCTAATGTCGAGGAGTATGAGTACCCGAGCTATTCATGGAGGCCTGATCATCCTTCCATGCGATATGAATCCCAACGTCATGCTGTGGATCCTTACGGTTTCCAACGGTCGTCATAGCCACCTCGTGCACCTCATATTTATCATTCCCCTTCATATGCTCCTCATGCTGATCACACTTTTGTCCCTCACGGAGATTCTTCTCCCGTGACTGCTCCACTTGACCCTGCTCCGCACACTTCATATGAGTATTCTCCACATCCTAGTGTTTCTAGCGAGTTGTGTCCACCTCACCCACCGCCACCACTTCATCACCACCTTACACATCCTCTCTCGAAAGTCTTTTGCAAAAGTTCGCGCACACACTTCAATCTCAAACTGAATCACTTCAAAGGCTTGAACAACAATTATATGATTTTGAGTGTGTGAACGAGACAGATTTCACCCCAAGTACGTTGAACGATGATGCGTCGTCTTGTGCCACTGATTTTGAGTGTGACCAACCCTATCTTCCTGAGAATCTCGACATTGAGACCACTCTGTGGTCCGGAACCCAAGTTGACAATTGTGTTGACGTATCCCTTGATTGTGAGACTGATCCCACTCTGCCATATCCTATCGAACCCACCATTGAGGTTCGCCTTTCCCCTTCCACCGAATCCCTAATTATGCCCGAGCCTACACCTATTGAGCCCACTGCGTGTGTTCCCGAGGAACCACTTCATCCTAGGTTCTCTTCGGCAGCGAGTGCTACCCACTGACCTGAGATTGAATCTGAGATGGTTTCTACCTCTTTGGATATGGATCCTATCCCACCATGCTTGACTCCCGTTGAGTCAGATATTACTGTTGATTCATTTCTTTTGTATTTGGAAGCCTCGTTAGATTCTACCACCACTGCTGATGACACATTGGTGGATAAGTTTATCACTCCCTCATTAACTTTCACACCTCCCCTTACAAGTGACCTTGAGGATCACTCCGTGCCTCATGAGGAGTGTGTATCTCCTACTCGTGAGTTATATCATCTTCCCCCACCCTTTGTCCCCTCTGATCCACCCACTGTCCATTCCACCCCACCGCCTAGTTTGGACCTTGTTATTGCACCTCACCTGTTCCCATCTATGTATTTAGGTCCTCACTTACATCCATCCTCCACCCTAGTACTCCACGATCACATTTGTGCATTTTTCATCGACACCACTATCTATGAGAGTATTTGCGCTACTCTTATCTTTCGTGACACTGAGCTTGTTACTTTCTGCACACCACTTCCTTGTGGTGTTGATTTTTTCCATCGACAGCTCCCTGGCGTGTCACGACGTGACCATTATCATCGTCCATTTATAGAATGGTCGTGCACTTTCTATGAGGCCTGCCCTATTCTTATTTCCAAACCATTTTGCCTCCCCCACTAACTTGAGCACCATTCTTATAGGGCCCTTGTTGCCCTCACATTTACGCTCAATAAGGCCCGTGATTGGTGCCTGTTCACCCTCACCCTTACCCTTCGTCCATGTACCCTCCTACCCACTCACCCCTGGTCCACCGATGCTTTGCATCGAGTGATGCACTTCGCTATACAAGTGCATTGACCTATTTTAGCCTTTATCCAACAAGACTGATGCTTCAGTCTTGTTTGGGGGTGACTCTCATCACCCAATTTTTCTGCCGCCCTGCATTTTCATAGATCTTATCTTTAGGGTGAGACTGGTTCGGTCTGGCTGAAGACGTTAAACTTAACGCTACCGAGAGGCAGCTCGTCGTTCATTATTTCTGAGTATGAGTCTTATCCTGTTTGGGGGTGGTGTTGCACCCCACCCAATGATTTTCACACACTTTATCGACTTTTACGTATTTTTGTATCGCATTTGTTCTTCAGGTTTCATCTATGCTCCAGAATGCGGTACATTTCACTAGTGGTTCATTATGGTACTATCTTTCCGCCCTTGTGCTTTTCATTTTGATATATGGTTTTAAACATCGAGGAGGATGTTCTCTTTTGTTTGGGGGTGGGAATTTATCAAAATCGTACCTCTTTTGAAAATTTTCAGAAACAAGTGATTTTAAAAAAAAAATTGCAGTTAAATTTAAATTTTTATGATATAATTTGTCTATCATCCCTCTTTTAGAAATCTCGGAATATCCGTGTTCGACCTAAAATCGCGTTTTTTACAATAAATTAATTAATACCTGTTGAAGCGTACTTGCACCATGAATTCCTGAACTCGGCAATTTGCACTATCACGTCTACAATCAATAGTTGAAGAGTAATATATTCTTAAGAAAGCCTTAAAAGATCACTAGTGGCGACTTAAACCCGTGAGATTTGAGCTTTTCACCTTTTTGAGGGTTTTTATGTATCTCCGAGTCACAAGATGACTCAACTTTCTTTGGGTACTACATTTAGTCATTGCATGGTCTCATTATTTTTTCAAATTTGGCTTAATCACTGAGAATGACATTATTTTTGAGTTGTAGGAAACATGTGTCTTGTAGTTTGTCCCGAGCACTAAATCGATTTTTTCATACACTTACTATTTTCCCTATCCATTATCATTCACCCATTATCTTTTTCCATATTACCCTTATCCATATATCCCAAATATCATCCATCATTGCCATCGTTTTTGAGAAAAATAGTGTTTGAAATTTTCCATGTAAATTGTCTTCATTTGTGCTATGAAAAAAAAATGTATCGCAATAAAAAAAAGCAAAGAAAAAAATAAAAATAAAAAAGAAGAAAAATAAAGCATGCGATCATAAATTCAAATAATGAAGACAATGGTCAGTCAAAGTGTGTTTCACTCTTCTCAAAACACCCCATCATTCATCTTCTTCATTTCATTATCCCTTCATACCTTACAGAAACCCCATTTTCACCTTTGGTAAAATGCTCAGGCAAGCGAAAAGATTATATGGTGAACAACTCGACATTCTCGACATAGTGGTTAGCATTCCTTCATGAGATCATAATTTTTTTCACGTATCCGTCGTTCTCCCCAAAGTGTGTGAGACGCTTGAAATTGTTTACATTTACTCACATCCTCACACACTAGAGAGATACACTTACCCAATTCTCAGAGAGTTCGATTCAGAGAGATATATCCAGTGAGAATTGAAGCCAAAGCGTTGATTCTATAAAGGCGATTTTGGAATTACTCTAATATCACTTAAGATTGCTTCACACTACAAATGCTGAGTTTTAGGAAGGATTATGCTTTTGGTATTAAGAAATTTATATCTTATTTTGATAATTGAATACGGTGTTCCTTGATGTCCTTGTAAGTTGGGTTGTATATCATTTCATCATCTACTCAGATACTACAATTAAATAATTTTTTGAATTTTGTGGGTGTATTCACTGCAAACCCTCACAAGACATCACTCGTCCTGTAGGGCAGCCTACAGGTTTAACGGCTTATTGCACATGCTAAGTGCAATCGCCAGTGCCTGCGAAAGTGGCACACTTTTGGTTACTTATCTCTGTTTTTTCTCTAATTTTTGCCCCAGGACTAGCAATGGTCCGTTTGGGAGTGGTGTGATAAGCACCCAAAAGTGTATATTTTATACCCCGAATAGATGTATTTTAGTCGCTCGTTTTTAATAAAATTGGCCTTTTGTTCGTATTTTATCATTTTCTCAGGTCAATACGCAGTTGAGGTACAAATAATGCTAAATCAGTACAAT
Source organism: Sambucus nigra (assembly GCA_949130495.1). Classification (NCBI taxonomy): domain Eukaryota; kingdom Viridiplantae; phylum Streptophyta; class Magnoliopsida; order Dipsacales; family Adoxaceae; genus Sambucus; species Sambucus nigra. Next base: position 131,253,199 of record OX422223.1, read on the forward strand.
TGCAACTCAATAGCGGTCAAAAGTGTGCATCGAAGAAATCCAAAGAGATTGTGAAGTGAGAAGTTCATTCTGAGCCTGTCGAGATGTGATCCGATGGCCCGAAACAGTCCCGTGACCTAAATCCGAGCCTAGACCATACCCCGAGCCCGGTGTGTGTTGAGTTTGTACCTTTATTATTTTTCTAGATTTTTATTTTTAGTCATTTTATTTTTAGGATTTATTTAGAATTTTTTAGGATTTATTTTCTATTTTTTGATTTTGATATTGATTTTTATTAGTTTTTAATTTTTAATCTTTATTTTATTTTATCATTTTTTTTAGGATTAGATTTTAGAAATTTATTTATTTAGTTTTTAGTTTTAATTTATTTAGTTTGGATTTTTAGTTTATTTTAGTTTTTATAGAGTTTTATTTATTTATTATTATTTCTTTTTAATTTTTTTTAAGTCTCTTAGTAATAAATTAGAGTTTTTCTAGATTTTTATTTTTTAATTTATTTCTAGTTTTAATTTTTTTTAGTGTGTCATTTTTTGAGGGGTGCAAATTAAACACACACACCATTAAACTCTACACCTAACCTACACCCAATCACACCCCTATACCACTATTCATCATCATCTTCCACAAACCCACCAAACTCTCCTCACCTCCATTACCACCATTAACAACAAAACCTTCATTCCCAAAACTAAACCCATCTCCAGTGCCTGAACCAGACAAACCAGCTCCTCTCATGGCAGCTACGTGCTCCGGACCATCTAACCCATTACCCCTACTCCTATACCCATTTCAAGTTGAACCCAAATCGCAATCACCCATATACCTCCGGCACCACAACTTTCAAACCCGTTACCATTCAACTCGAGCCCCTGTCGAAACCCCAACAGCCCCTTCTCTGACCTAACTGCTACCCATCCTGACCTGCGACCCCCTCTCACACGGAACCACAACCCGATCGAACCCGTCCCTGACCCATCTCCGATCCGGTGGAAAACCGAATCTGACGGCGCTCCGACCCGACTCACGTCGCCCAAGAACCAGCCAAACCCCATACGGGTATACCCAAATCCAAATCTCCTGCCATATTCAAGTCCCCAACCAAAATCCTAAAAAATCGGAGTCAAAATTTTAGCCAAGAAAATCCCAAATATCTCTCCAAACACAACTTCGTGGCTTATGAAAAAGAAGGAGTGGCATCTTATTTAAGATTCTCTCAACAACAAAGAAAAAGAAGAGATACGTAGAGAGAGAAAACCACACTGTGTATATTATGTACAGCTTAGGGTCATAAAAAAGTTCCAAAAAAATTAGTTTAGTGTTAGAATAAATTTTTAGGTTTGTTTTTTATTCTTTTTGGTGTGATCAAGTGTTGGATTTGTTAAAACATTGGGACACACGTGCATGAACGTGATTCAAGGAATCAATTCAAATGGAGACTTTTGTGTATTGTATTTCTTGCTCTACTTTTTAATTTATTGTTTCATGTTTGTGGCTGTGATTAATTGTTTCATTATGCTTGTCAAACCACCCCATTCAAGGGGTGGGATGCACTACGAATGATATTACTTTAATTAATTGGTTTCATTAATTTTATATTTCTAGGTAAATTAATTTTATGTGTCACCAATTAATTTATGTAACGAGAGTTAGTAAATTAATTAAACGAATTAATGTTGGAATGTTAGAATCGAACTAGAGATAGGTTTTTCCGATATTTGAATATTAATTCGGTATTGAAATTTAAGGATTGCTATTGTTTTCGTTAAATTGATCCTAGCGGGTAATTTTCTGAAAATAATATAATTCCTAATTTTTCATTGTGTGACATGTTTAAATTAATTTTCTGAAAAAGATTTTATTAAATTTATAATTTTAACGAGAGTTAGATTATCGATTTAATATTATCTCGAAATATTTTAAATTAATAAATTGAGAAATTAAAATAATTGAAAATGCAGTGTAATCCCATCTCTTGACCTTCTCACATTTTTCACTCGGTTGCACATTCTTTTTCATATTTTAGTCATTTTATAATTTTTAGCGGTTGGTTAATTTTTCCCTTGAAATTGTTTTAAAAAAAATTAAAAATTTAAAAAAGATTTTAATAAAAAAAAATTAGAATTGCACGTTTTCACATTAATTGTTTCACCTTGAAAGTTGGATTGATATCCGTACTTACCGCAATACGAATTATTTTTAGACAAGTTTTGTAGGTACTCAAGAGAATTTTGAGAGTGGCTTTTGCAATACAATGATACATACGCAACAAGCTTCTTATCAAATGGCGTCGTTGTGTATGTATTTATTAATTTGATAAGAAGCTTATTGCATATGTATCGTTGTCTAGGTCCTCGTTACGGCCTCTACCGTTATTACTGTTAGGAAAAAGTAAAATTCTCCACAATGTACCTGAACCAAAGAGCTACGGATTTTCGGCTATTGGCGAAGGGACATTGCCACTTTTTCCTGTTGCTGACTTTGGCAAATACCAGTTTTGACTCTTGGAAAGTGAAATTCTCCCGTTTGTGCTATTACGGAGTATAGTTGTAAGCAATGAGTTTTTCCATTAGGACTGACCATATCGTTGAGAATTGTGGAATTCACCCTTGTAAACTTCTTCCTAGGAAATTCTCCGTATTTGAAGGTGCTGCTTCGTTTGGGTTCTATTGCGTCGGTGTTTCTTCATGTTCGAAAAGGCAGAAAAATTCTCCCCAATGTATCTGAGTCACAATTAAACAACGTTTGGACTTGTGGTGAGGGGACATCATAGATTTTTTAAACTGTTGGGACATCTTCTTTATTGGGAGCTATCAGATATTTCTCATAAAGAAAATAAAAAAAAACTTTTGGCGCCAAACCCCAAAACTTATCTTGGAAGAAACCCTTTATATACCCATGCGTCACTTCATTAATGATGTAATGTCATCTTTTCAACTGTTAGGACACTCCCCAAAGTGCCACGTGTCCCCTTGGAATGATTATTGGCGGCCTTTCACGTGTGTTGGTGGGAAACTCAAAAGACGGGTTGAAAGAATTCAAACGTCTATTTTTCAAAACACTTAACTATTTTCTTTGTCTTCTTCAAACTCCAGGCATCCTTTAGAGAGAGAAATTCTACAAAAACTCCATTATTTGTCCAACTTTTCTTCGTCTCTTTCCTCTGTAATCACCTTCAACCTTTGTTTACTCAATTGTTACTCACTTGGTAGCTCTTTTAAGATTTTTATACATCGGTTTTATTTGTAATGTCTTCTTCAAGCAACCCTGATGTGTATGCCATCAACACTCCTACTGCCACCACTTTTTACGCCGCTGTTATTGAGGGTGCCACATCTTTGACTGTCACTCGTCAAGAGCAACTGCATTTATATCGTCGGCCCCCCAGTTTTGGCAAGGGTGATGATTTTTCTGGGTTTTTCAAGACTCGCGTGTTTAACGCCAATTTTGATGCCATATTACTTGGTGATGAGGACGAAAATGTTGCTGATTGGAGATTTCTCCCCGAGAGGGGACTCTTCAATTTTGCCTTGAGCGAGGGGACTTCCCATGGTCCCATATTGGCTTCGAAGGGCCTAGGGGTTCTCTCGCTCACTTTGCTACCTGGAACGCTCACATGCAGAGTTCCCATGCTAACATCCTCATAAAAATTCGTCTTTATCGGGCCAAGTGGTTCGGTGAATTCACTCTATCAAAGAACAATGATGCCCTCCCCATGCAAATGTCTCGCTGGAACGTTACCACTCACACTTTCATTGCTTCTTGGGGTGAGTTCACAGTAATGTTGGAAGACATTTGTGAACTTCTGGGCATTGAGGACATAGTCCATGATCCCTATTTTGATGAAGCTTTTGACGCCTAAGAGGTTGTTGCCATTTAGAGTTGGACCGTATATGTCGAAGGTGGATAGGTTCTTCAAACAAAGCCACCTTCACTCCCCTCATCAACTATTTATTCTTAGATCCTTCTAAGGACAGCTCTTCTGAGGCTGCCCCTGGTCAAGGTACATCATTAGAACTACCTGCTTACATACGTATCATTCTCTTTTGCTTCCTTTTATCGAGGAAACCTAATGACCAACCCCAAAGGGACCTCATCAATATATCCCTTTGTTTGGCCCGGGGTATCAAGCTTTCTCTGGTTGAAATTACCCTGGGATCACTCTATACATGGCTTGATAGAAAACACTTTAACATGGAACGATCTCTTGACCGTTATAACCTAGCCAACTTTGCCAACTGCGTACTTCTGACGGGCTTCCTCTACGTTCATTTCCCCGATATAGATGCTAAAACCATCCTCCCTCCTTTGGGAGAAACAATTCTGCCTCCTCGTTCTTACGTTTATCACAAGAGGAAAAGTCGAAAGGAGTTAATCTCTATTATTGACAAACGGGACTGTTTTATGATGCGGACCTATGGAGAAAAAGTTTTCCTCCATTCTTGTGATTTTTTCAGAAATGAGCCAAGGGTAGTCCAACCAACAACTGCGGACCTTATGGAAGAAGATCCTTCGCTTGCTATGGTTCTTCTGTTCTCTCCAAGTTACTTACCATCCTATACTAAGTGGGGGCACACAAGTGAACATTATAACCCCCATTAGTGTACCCATTAATTTGGTTTTGACCAAGGGGCTCCTCACCTCGTTTTCCAGTTAAACCACCCCAAGGTCACATTCAGCGAGGTTTATTCTTTCTTCACTTACATTGCTGCATGGGGAGTTATCTCCATAATTTTTTACAGAGTTACCATCCCAAGTATCTCTAGGCAAGGAGATGTGACTGATTTATTTACCACCAAGTATTGTCCAAATCAACTGGCCCAAATCTTTGAATTTATTAAGGGGACTCCTGTAAATCTCCTATTGCTCCCGTTTTCTTCACAGGAACTGGGTTTGGAGTTCCCTCTGAGTAAAAATCCCAAGGAACCTCCCACTAAGCTTCCTCCATACTGCTCCATGATTCCTATTGCTACTCCAAAGCCTAAGAAAGCCCTGACACCCAAACAACCTGCTCCTTCTGAAGGTGTTTCTAGTGAAGGGGTTCCAATCGAAATATCTTCTAGTGAAGGACCTTCCTAGCCACCAGCCAAAAAAACTAGGGGGTTCAAGAGTGGGACTTCCTCAAAGTCTAATTCCCAACCTCAGTCTCAGGCTCCCTTTTAAGCATTCCCCATTGCCTCTGTTCCTCCTCCTATGTCTGTAGAAGTGAGTGAGGAGTTGAGGAGGTAATTTCAAGCTGAGGTGGAGCGAGTAAATTTTGAGTTTCAATGAAACGCTCCCACCATTACTCCTACTACTGCCTTCCCCATTATTTTATTATATCCATCGGAAGGAGGGAAAAAGAGGAAGAAGTGCTCAAGGGTTCCTCCAAGTGTTGGTTCTCCGAGTGTGAGGAAAAAGAATATGGGTACTAAGTTATAGAAAAAATGGGTTCCTAATGTACATCTCGCCCTAGCTCCCTCTACCATTGTTTCCCCTCTATCCTCGCCAATGGTGATATCCTCCCATTCTCCCCCTGGATCAGAGGTATACATGTGTGGTGTCATTTTTTTTCCATTTGTATAAAACAAAGTGCATCTGTCTAACGCTTAGCAACTTTGGTGCAGGAGGCTGAAGAAAAAAGGTCCAGCCCCCTGTGAGTCCTTTCGTGGGGGGACGCTTCGAAAGTGGTTCCGTCAGTGCAATTCCTCCCCGTTCTCCCATGATCGGGCTCACTTACTCCCATCGTTTGGTCTCCCAACTCACGGTGGGGGCTTCTAAGGAAGTTGCTGACCCTGTGGGAATTTCCTCTCAACCAGAGGAGACTCCCTTAGCTTCATCTGGTTCATCTTCTTTTCTTGTGGTTCCTCTAGACATCATTCCCATTGTGCAAAGTTCTCTCGAGATAACAAGTTCTAGATCTTTCTTTTCTATCCTCTTTTCTTCATCGCTTTTTCTAAATATTTTGGTGTATTTCAGGTTGAAGTAGCTTCCCTTTTAGCTTCATCATTGGCCAACATCTTTCTTCCACCTCCTTTGACAAGACCCATAACTTCCATCCCCCCTTCAGCCATATTACTGAGGTGATTTAGGTGTGAAGTGTGTCTCTTCTTTCGGTATTATTCCCCTCCTCTAAAACTTTGCTTTGTTTTTTATAGCTTTCTCCAAGCCTTATCCCACCATTATCCTTTGAAATTCTACTAGTTCCCATGTTCGTCATTGTCTCTTTTACCCATCCATGTGTTTTTTCTGCCCCCACGAGCATTGACGCATCTGCAGAAGGCCAAACGGCATCTTCAGGCTCTACCCCAATAATGGCCTTGGTTCCTTTTGTAAACACGGGAGATTCACCCCATATCGAGGTCCTTCTGGCTGAGGTTCCTCTAGTTGAGAGTGTCGTGGAGGCTTCTGAGGAGGTGAACTTGTCTTTACCAGTTACCACCATTGAAGCCTCTTTAGTGACTCTCGTTGCTGCTCCGGCTATCACTGAGGTGTTTCTCTATTTTCTCTTCATTTTTTGTTGTTTGTCCTTTGTCTTGACAATGTACAATCTAGAAGAACCTCATTTTTAAACATTCAGACTCCACCAGTAATGGTGACTTAATAATGATAAATACTTGTTAAGATTTTTCGCCAAACTCCACCAGTAACGATGACTTAACAACGATAAACATTTGTTAAGATTTTTCGACAAACACCACCAGAAATGGTGACTTAACAACGATAAACACTTGCTAAGATTTTTTGTCAAACTCCACTAGTAACGGTGACTTAACAATGATAAACACTTGTTAAGATTTTTCGCCAAACTCCACCAGTAACGGTGACTTAACAACGATAAATAGTTAAGATTTTTCATTGAACTCCACCAGTAACAGTGACTTAACAACAATAAACACTTGTTAAGATTTTTTGTCAAACTCCACCAGTAACGGTGACTTAACAATGATAAACACTTGTTAAGATTTTTTGCTAAACTCCACCAGTAATGGTGACTTAACAATGATAAACACTTATTAAGATTTTTGCTTAACTCATTATTTGCTTGATTTGTCTCCAAGTTGCTGGTGCGTCCCTTCAGATGGAGATAGACCTCCATCAGTCCCTTCGCTCATCGCGTCACCCCATTATGAACAGGCTGTTTTAGACGAATCTAGTCACAATGACCAAGGTTCCATGCCAGGTTTTGCAGCCGATAGAGAATCTGTTTGTGATCTTCCTCTACCTAACTTGGCTCCTCATGAATTTTGTCTCGTGGTCCTTCAACAATTTCCCCAAATTCCTGCCAATCATCGTTTGGTAATTAAGCAGATTGTAAACCATCACCCTGAGACTTTCACTGTCGATTGTCTTCGTACAAACATTACGGTGATGAGCTACAGGATTCAAGGTCCGGTGATCGTTGTTGCTAATATCGTTAGTACTCCTATTGCAAACGTTACTAGGCCCCTCCTCAACCAATTCTTGGTCAATCTAAAGGAGTTGGGTCGAGATGGCATCCAATTTAGTTGGCTGATTGGAAATTTGAAAACTTTAATGAGTCGACAATTGGTAAGTAAGAGGGAGCTACTACAGAATCACCAAGATGCTCAACGAGCTGAGGAAGCTAGGCTTGACAAATTAACATTTCAACTTGAAGCTGATAACAAAGGGGTAAAGGATATCTAAGAAGCTTTGCGTCTAGTGAAGATGAGGGGAGAGAAACTCCTCATTGAGTGTGTTCAAGTTTAAACAAGGCTGGAAGGTTCCATCAATTCTCAGTAAGCGTGCCTAGCATCTTCATCGGGTCTGCCTGGAGATTATTTCTCTGCTCTAGACTTTTCATTCCTTCTAGGCTGATGACCTCTCACATACTTGTATAAATTTTTCAATTTTCCTTCTTATGTACTCTTGGGCAATAGTTCCCATTTTCATAAAACCTCCCAATTTATGAATAAAAGAGAAGTTATATCTTATTTTCTTGTCACTTCTTTGTGTTATAACTGCTTACATAAAATACCAACTTTTCCATCTTCCATCTCACTCTAGTTACAACAAATAAACCTCTTTCGAGAAAAAAAATGACTTATATATATTCATAACAAAAAGCTAGATACATCGATGTTCTAAGGTTACTTGCTTTACACATGATAGACCTTCAACCACTTATTATTAATCTTAAATGGATTATCTTCTTCCATCTTAGAAATTATGCAATAACCTGAATCATGAGCCTCCTTTTTAATGAAAGGTCCCTCCCAAATCACTGCAAACTTAGGCAAAGGAAGCCCCCTGATGTGCTTCACTGCTGCCTTCAAAACAAGGTCTCCCTCCACGAACTTCCTTGGTCTCACAAAGTTATCGTACGCCCTAGAGAGTTGTTTCGAGTACATTTAAAAGTGTTGTATCGCATTGTCTATGTTCTCATCTAATGCTTCCAATTTTACATGTCTTTTCTGAGGGAGCATGCTACTTCGTAAGGCATATCGGGCAGAGGAAACTTACAACTCCATCGAGAGAATCGCTTCATCTCCATACACAAGGGACAACGGGGTCTATCCTACGGGCTTCCATTTAGTTATTCGATCGGCCCACAATATAGCTGGTATTTTGTCATCCCATGATCCTGGGAAATCTTCCATCGTCTTGGCCAAAATGTAACCAATGTTCTGTTAGTTGCTTCGGCTTGACCGTTTCCCTTTGGGCAGGCCATTATTGAAGTGTAATGAATAATGGAGTACTTGTTTGTGAGCATTATTACCTATAAATTGATGAAGGGGGTTCCGTTATCAGAGAGAATAACCTTTGGAATCCCAAAATGGAAGATGATGTATTCTCTGATGAAATTTCTCACCACCCCTACTGTTGCCCTTCTTAGTGGTATCGCTTTAGTCCACTTTATAAATCACTATGTTGCCACTAGTATCCAGACCTTCCCCTTGAAGAAGGATGTATTGCCCCTACTAGGTCAAATTCCCAGGTATGAAAAGTATAAGGTGTTGCTAGAGAGTGTAGATCCACCGATGGAGCATGGATCATATTTCCATGCAGTTGGCAGGCTTTTCATTTTTGAATGAACTCAGCAGAGTCTTTCTCCATCTTCGGCCAATAATACCCCAATGTCATCATCTGATCATACAACTTTGCCCTTCCTATGTGAGCTGGATCATGAGCTTATTTGAGGGTTTTGGCTACTTCCTCCTTTGTGATACAATGTAATGTCCTGTTGAAGTACCCTCTTCGATAAAGGTGCCCTTCTTAAACGAAGTACCTTGGGGCCCTTCGTTTGAGTCCCATAGTATCCATCTTCTCTATTGGGATGACTCCATCTTTAATGAAGTCAATATAGGGATGCATTCAATCTGGTTGAGCCTCAACGAAATAATACTCAACTTCTTCAAAGAACAGTTGTCACTTGTCACACTTCCATTGTAGCTTTACTGCATCATGCTTCATTCGAGGCCAGAAGTATCCCTCCCTCTAAAATCTTCTATAAAGATGGATCTCAGTTATCTCACAGTACCCTTTGTGTTTTTTCTTTAGTCTTCGCTCTGCCTCTTCTGGGCCGATGCATCTCGACAGCCATTCACTTGAATTTCTGAAGTAGAGGTTTCCTAATTTGTAAAGTATTGGGCTAACTCTCTCAGTTCCATCGCTCCTTCTCCGAACTCCAATTATTTTCTAATCTCTCACCTCCAGTCAGAGTCATACTCCATCGACAGAATTGACTGTACCACCGAGGGAGTTATTCTTCGTTGAATCACGACTATAGTTGTATCGTTTCTCCTGATCATCTTCTGAGCGATGGTGGCATAGGTATCAGGATGGAGGTTCATCATTCGAGGATGCCTCTTGATCTTGTTCCGAAAGAACTGGTTGAGAAGCCTCTGAATGATTGTTTTGTAAAGTGCCAGAGTGAGGTGTTTCAATGCATATTCTCGATTTATTTGCAGAATTACTAAGTTTTAATCGCCCTTGATACAGAGTGAATGAATCCCACTTCTAAGGGCCTCCAATAACCCTAGTACCAACACCTCATATTCTTCTTCATTGTTGGATCAAGGAAAGTCTAGCTTGTAGGAAAGACAAATTTGTTTTGTTCCTCTTGAAAAAATAACCCTTGCTCCTCCTTTTTTGTTTACTGAAGATCCATCGAACTGCATCATCCATTCTTCATCACTTGTGTCCAGGTGATTGTCCTGCAAGTCATCTCCCAAAATTCTCTCCTGTGGTGGCTCAGATATCCCAGATGGGAAGATTACCAAGAGGTCTGCATATGCTTGGCTCTTGATTGTACGAGGGACCACATATTTCAAATCATACTCTGAGAGAATGAGGAACAACATAGCTTCCCTACCAATTAATATAGTTCTTGCCAATAAAAACTTAATAGGATCACATCTCATTCAATATAAATTGTAAAAGACCGCATATAATGTCTAAGCTTTCGTGCTATAAAGACTAAGGCTAAATAATGCCTTTCCAAGCTACTGTACCTGACCTCTGGCCCATATATGATTCTACTAAGGTAGTAGACTGGTCGTTCCTCCCCGTCAATCTCCTATGCTAATAGAGATCCAAAGGACCTCGAGGTGGATGTGAAATACAATTGAAATGGTATTCCTGCTTTTAGAGGGACCGGGATCTGAGGCTAAACGAGAAGCTTCTTTAGTATGGTGAGAAACTCTTTGTGAACTTCCTCCCACTTAAAATTTTCATTCTTTCGCAGTAGTTGCATCAATGGGTGAATTATTTCGGCCAATCCAGGCACAAATCTCCTAAGGTAGGAAACTTTACCGAGGAAACTCTTGAGCTCTTTCGTCATTCTTGGACCTGGCATCTCTAAGATCGCTCGCTATTTGTCTTGGTCCATCTGCACCCCATGTCGATCTATCACAAGGCCTAGAAACTTCCCACTGGTTACCCCAAAATTGCATTTCACCTGATTCATCTTCAGTTTGTACTTCCTATATATCTGGAAAACACCTTCCTCAAATTGCTCAGGTGGGGCCCCTCCTTTTTCGATTTGATGGCCAAATCATCCAGATAAAACTCCACTAATTTGTGAAAGAAGTCATGGAAAATAGCCATAATTGTTCTTTGATAAGTAGCCCCACTATTTTTTAGTCCAAACGGCATTACCTTGTACATGAAGTTACCCAACGGGGTTCTAAATATTATTTTCTCTGCATCTGTGGAGTCCATCTTGATTTGGTTGTACCCTACATTCCCATCCATAAAGCTATACATCTTATGTACAGTCATTGCATTTATCAAGCTATCGATGGAGGGTAGAAGGAACTCATCTTTGGGACAAGCCCTATTTAAGTCTTTCAAATCCACACAGATCCTTATCTGATTTTTATCTTTCTTACCCACTGGGATAATACTATAAAGCCATAGTGGGTGTTGTATTTATTTGATGAATCCTACTACCAATAGGCGCTGGACCTCTTCTTTGATATTTAAGTCCAACTCGGTCTTGTAGGTCCTCATTTCTTTCTTGATCGAAATGGCTGAAGGCATCACGTTTAAATTGTGGCAGCTTACTTCTTCATCTATCCCTTCCATCTCCATATACTTCCATGTAAAAATGTTTATAAACTCCCAGATTACCTCAATCAAAGCCTCCCATTTCTTCATGCTGAGATCCTTTTAAAGGAAAATGGGCCTTGGATCCTCCCCTTCTTTTACCAAATTCAACTGCTCTAATTCTTATGCTTGTGGCTTCGATTGGTCCGTTATGTAGTCTGGTTCTTCAACAACATCCTCCATGAACTCCTGTATGTTAGAATTATCTATCATCATATATTATCCCCATTAATCCACCAGGAAACATTCATATATCGGGTCAGCCTCCTCATCGGCCTCTGCCATAGCTCCTTCGGTTTCCCGTTCACACCATCATAGGCTATAAACCACCTTCCCTTCCTCGATAACAATCTTCTTTCATTTCCAGTTGGCCATTTTAATTGTCTTTCTTTTTCTTTCCCTTGAAGCCTCTTCCCTTCTTTTTTTCAGAGAATTGACTCAGCACACTTTGTCGTGCGACCTCGTGTTCCATCGAGTTCATTCTGGGTTGTATCCTGTCTTTTAGCTACTTCCAAATTTTCTCGAGTCGAGGAGAACTCGGTGAACTTCTTCTGTTACTCCTCTGTCGATTGTAGTTTTATCATTCTGATCATTTACAGGTCCCATTTTTACCGGATCGAGGGAACCCACGCTCTCTCCATTCTTCTCATTAGGACTGTAACGTCCTCTTATAACTCTATATAGAATGAAGTATCCACTAGGCGAGCTTTTTCGATAGTGAAGGGCCTCTTCGTAGCTCGTATAATGATCTTTGTTCCTTTAATATTTGCCTTTTGCACATTAGTGGTACATTGAGGGAACTAATCGTTGATTGTGCGTCCACACTCTTCCTATCAACAAATGGTAGGAAGTTGTACTCTCTATCACATTGAACTTGATGTGGGAACACAAATTTCCCATTACAATCCCAACATTCACATAACTAATGGATTTGGAAGACTGGTTAACCTGAAATTTCCAAAGTCATGGGGACCAATCTCTCCTTTGGAATGTTGGTTACGTGGAAGGAACTGATTGGCATAATGTTAATGGAAGGTCCCCCATCCATAAGGGCTCTTGCGAAGCTTAATCCGTTGATGTTGGAAGTCACATATAATGGTCGATTGTGAGGATATCTCACGGCCCTATCTGCATCGCTGAACGTTATTTTTGACAGAAATTTATTCACCATCCTGGCCATGGGTCACTTCCATCTCAATGAAGGGACTATATGCTTCCTCGCAATATCTAAGATTGCTTGGGTTATCTCTAACCTACTTTCTTTTGGCATTCCCACCTGGTCGAAGAACTAGGAAAACTGTGGGGACTATGCAACCGCACAGTACTCCAAGCTTTGGTCCATTTCCTCACCTTCAATATTATATATGTCCTCCATATCTCTGGCACTTGCTTCGTCATAGGCTAACACCACATTAGCCATTCTTATGGTACAGTCCTCCAGAGATTTTTCGAACTCCCCCTGCTTTGTCGTCAACTCCCTCGCTTCTCTTTCTTCCTCATCGTTATAGGCCACCACCAGATTGTCCCCATGTGATGGGAGTAGTTTATCATTAACATTTTTTGGAGGGATTTACAGTGTCCCTGCCTTTATATGTTTATCGATGATTCTCTTTAGCGTAAGACAACTTTCCATTGGACGTTGGATCTTTCGATGGATCCGGTAGTACTTTAGATCTGCTCTGGTCACCGTATCTAATTCCACGGTGGGGATGACCTTAGGTTCATACACTGGCACTCCTTGAACCATGGAGTTGTAACATCTAACAGCCTCCTTAACTGTACAGGGTAACGTTGGTGGTTCCTCCCTATCTCTTTCAAACTTTCTGTTGTTATCCTTCGTCGGCTATTTGCTTCCTTAGCTTCCATCAATGTATCCCACCCATGGGGACGGGTCCCGATCTGTAATGGGTGGCCCAGGCTATCTGAACATTAAGGGTACCGCAACAGGGTTCGACCGAACTACCAATGATATATTCCTTGTTTCTTTTAGAATTTCCACAAAAGTCCCTTCATGAGTTTCATTGATCAGGTGAGAAATATACTCTAGGAGAAAACCCTCAGCACATAGTTGTAACAGTTTGGACTCTTTGGCTTCTTCCCTCATGTTGAGGGACCTCTCCCTGAATCTTTAAACGTAAGCCATCATATCCTCTCCCTGTCGTTGCATCTCCCTGCCCAACTGTGTTAATGTAAACTCATCTTCTGACAGAAAGAACTTCTGGACAAATAACACATGCATCTCTTCCCACGTTAAACACTCTTAGGTGCCAAATGAGAATACCAAGTGTAAGCTTTATTAGTTAATAATTTTGAGAACTCCCTCATCTGGAGCTTCTCGTTGTTATAGTGAGCCCCTAGATGTTCGACGAACCGTTTGATGTGCTCCTTCGGGTTTCCCCACTTTCCTGTATACTTTTCGAAGATAGGAGGAATATAATCTTTTGGGTAAGGCTCGTCATTATATTCCTGAGGGTATGGCTTCCAAAATTCATCATAAACCGAAGCTACCTCGCTAGCCGATTGCGAGGAAACTTACATAGACTTTAGCATCTCCTTCTACATCTCTTTTCTCATCTCCTCCATAACCGATACCGTTGAAGGAACGGACAGAGGGACCATAGGTGGAATGCCCATTGTACCTGGATTAACCATCATAGTTGGAACGCTTGTTACTCTTAGGGTTCCCACCCTTGGAATCGCAACAGGGGGTATTCTTGTTGGGGTAGTTCCTGTTGGAACTGCGCTTAGTGGAGCCGTTGGGGCTACCTCTGGAGTTACAAAGGAGTTGGCCTCAAATCCTTCCAACGCCTTTGAATCTACAGTAGTTTGGAAAAACTCATAAAATTTATTCATGAGGAGTTGAACTTCAGTTGGTCCCAAATCAACGCTCGTGGAAGCTTACGTCACCCCTAGAATGCCTATCACCGTTTAAACTGGGGGTACCTCCGCTCGAGGGGATCCATCTTTAGAAGCCTCCAGCTCTCTTTCCGCTTGTTCTTCATTGTGTTGAACATCATCAAAGTTGAGTCTTCGATTAACATTATCTTGCGCCATACTCTTTGCTTAGAATAATACCTCCCCAGTAGAGTCGCCAAATGTAAAAGGGTAGTTTAGATTAGATGGAGGTGTAACCCCTTTTGAGTATGATAATGACAAGTTAACTAAAAACACTCTTGATTACTTATAAAGACACACATTCACAGCTTAGTGAAGCTAACCCAGTTTGAACTCACAAATCTCTCGTGTATAACTCGAAAAGATAATAACTAACTCATTTATAGGGAGATAGAAGTAAGCACCCTAGATACACCTTAGCAGGCAGCCAAACACACCAACTCTTAAGGGTTTTCAGTCAAACATTAAAAGCTTCGCAATAAATGACAATGGTGGATAGGTAAAAGCTCTAGTTTTTGTAATAACTTCTCTCTCTGATGATCAGTCTCTCTTTATAGCCAAACAAATATCTAAAAAAATAATTCTCTCTTCTCAGAAGTGGTTGAGGCCAATAAATAACCCCCACACCACTCCCGAGATGACTCAGTCATTAATGAATGTGAAAGACATCCCTTATACTTTATTTCACAAACATTAAATGCTTGATGGACTAGTCAAATCCACATCATAATCATTAAATTCCAAAACATGCCTTTTGCCTAACCACTGTGCGTCAGAGCGTTGTCGTCATAGAGGTGGATCACCAACTATCTGACAACCCTAAATACCATGGTGGTTTACTCAAGTACATATTTGACATTGCCTAGCTGGCTAGTGAAGTCACATAAAGTAGATGTGACATTAAGAAAAGGGTTATTTAGTTCACAACTCAATGCTCGATGGGACTCAAGGTTGCTCCGCCCAGGATTCCACGGTCAAGGTCTTTTGGTGTTTTACCAGGTGTATCTAAGATGGTCAGGACAAGTCCCAACGGTGTCTCACTTCTCAATCCTCCTAGGTCCCTCTAAAGTTCCCACGGTGAGGTCATTCGATAGAGCATGAAATCTCTCCCAGGCCCTGCCAAGCCTGGTCTCTCGCGAGTACCATTCGAACTCACATTAAAAATCATTATAATCGTTACAACTCATAGTCAATATAAATAAAAAGATTCAATAAGACTAAGTAGAACAATAGGAGTAAAGGATAAACTTTCTCAGACAGGTTTTTCACTGGGAGATCCCTGTGGGCTGCCACACTGACCAACTTCGCTTAAGCTTCATCATTGCCTTACTGAGTTGTGTCGCATTTGAGCTGCAACGCTGCCTTACTGAGCTTCATCATTTTGATTTGCAACGCTGAGCTCTATCACTACCTTAATCCTTTGATTCTGTTGTGTTAGCTGGGGGGATTAACTCTAATCTCGAGATTATCTTCAAGCCCCCCATACATGCATGCATAAAAAACCATGGTATTGTGGCAGGCAGTATGGTAAAATAACCCTAGACAGCCCATTAGTTGAGCAGTCAAACTGAAATACTCACGCATGATAAAATTGCATGGGCAACACACCAACCTCTCATTGTTCCAAAACTAATCACGCGGATCAAACCAAAATGACACTGCAATTGTTAAAGCATTGTTATTTAAATATAGGATAAATTTAATTAAGAAACAAAAATGTATTTTAATTGTATTTCTTTTAAATGTTTAATTTCAGCATTTAAAAATTCTAGAAAATCTATCAGATATGAAAATTAATTTTAAAAATCTAGAAAATTATAAAACCAAGAAATATATAATATAAAAATATTTGAATATAAAATACATATAGAATGTATAAATACCAAAATAAGGAATGTATTACGAAAATAAGAACTAGGGTTTTATAAAATATAAACATTAATTTTAAAATTCTTTAAAAATTTTAAGATAATGTATAGTGTATGCAATAGCCCGAGTGTATTTGGAATTGTTGTTATAAAATTGAGCCAATATAAACTCTGTGGAATTTAAAAAGGAAACTTTCAATCACCCCTTTTGGTCAATTTTGCGACAAACCAAATTGACACTCAAAAAAATAAGTCCCGCATACAAATACATAACTCAACTATACACAAGATTCTTAAAAATAAGAGTACATACCGCAACTGACACATATGTTCTAAAAGAAACAATACATAACTCAAATAATAACATATGTCCTAAAAGACACAATAAATAGACAAGAAAACTGGGAGTCTCACAAATTCTCCCATATTAAAACAAGGGTCTCATATTCTCCAAGAATAAAACATAGGAGTATAAAAGTCTCACATTCCCCCTCTGTTTATCACAAAGGGAGAAAGGGTAAGGAAGAACCTATAAGGATAATAGCACCAAAAGATATTATGATAAAAGAGGTACTAACATACAATGCTAACACATTAAATAGGGAAGTCACACACACACCAATAGACATTATAAGAGTTTTAAAACGTTGATTGTCTAAAGATTTTGTCAAAAGATCTTCCAATTGATCTTTAATGTTAAGGTATCCAAGTTAATTTCTTTTTTCTCAATTAATTCTTGAATAAAGTGTTATGTCATTTTAATATGTTTTTGTTGTGGGAAAATGCCCCCAAATTTTAAACTTCCAATTATGAGTGGCTCAATGATACACCAAATTTTAATTTTTCAAAAATTATGTAATTTTTTTTTACTTTAAAAGCACATCAAACACATGAAAAATTAAATTAAACTTAAAGTGAATTTAAACTGCACAAACATTTTAACTTTTACTTAATTAAAATTCAATCCAATTCAAGTCAAACAAATTAAGCATGAATATTATCAAATTAATGTCGACTTGAATTAAATTAAATTTAAATTTAACCCAAACTAAATTAGCACCAAATTAAACTAAATGTGTTTAAACCTAATTTTATCTTGATTAGACATTAACACGCATCTATGTGAGTTTGCAAGAAAAAATAAACACAATCACACTACGCCGCAAGGTACAAGGAAAACCCATAATGGAAAAAACCTCGGACGGTCCTGCCTACAAGTCCATTAAGTATGGTATGTTTACAAATACAAGACAAAGGACTTATAACACACGACTTGACCCCATCCATGCCTCGATTCTCCTTCTTGCATCAACCTCCGCCTAGTCAACAATTACGGACTCCACTGCAGTCTTAAAATCCACCGATGGGGCATAGTTGTCGTCAAAAACAAACGATCGCCTTTCCACCGTTGCAACACGCAACGCTTTAAACAAACGGACTCCTCTGTGGAAACATCTCTATTACGGGATGAGAAAAGTAATCCGGTGCCAAAACATCTCCAAGCAAAGATATATAAGTAGAAACTTGGATTAAACTCAAACTTTGGGTGTAAACTTGTGTTATGAATATTTTAATTCATGTAAGCTCAACACACAAACATGGGCATAATTTGTCAACATCAATTTCCTCGGAAGTGTCATGTATTAATATGTCAACATCGAATGATTTCTCACATTCACTTACATGACTTGCCATGAACGCGGTAAAGTTGCGCTCAATGGGGGAATCGGGTTCCTCTTCCTTTTTACTATCACTAAGGGTGGCATTGTATGAAATTGGTTACTTGCCTTCCCTCCTTATTTTAGTGGGACACTCTCTTGACCTATGGCCATTGCCCTCAACCCATAACATCTATTTGACTAGTCCCTATTAAGTTCTTTATTATGCTTTGTAGGGAATTTTTCGGCTTTGTCATACTTAGATTTATCAAATTTCTTAAAATCCTTTTTAAGATTGTCATTATTAAACTCAATAAATTTTCTAAACTTATTAGCAAACATAGCCATCTCATCGAAATCGATGTCGCTCTCATCATCCGAAACTTATTTTTCCTCCTTTTGGGATTTCAAAGCATGCCATTATCTGTCTTCTTCTCTTCCTTGGAGGTAAACATGTAAAGTTCATAGGTTTATAAGTCACCTATGATCTCTTCAAGTTTAGTAGAGTCTAAAGTGGGTAAAGAATTTAAAACGATCACTTTTGGAATAAACCTATCTGGTAAGGACCTCAAAATTTTCTTTACTACACGGTTTTCAGGTATCCTTTCTCCCAAATTAAAAGATGAATTAATAATACCAGAAAGTCTAGCATAAAATTCATCAAAAGTCTCACTTTCAAGCATTTTAATGGTTTCTAATTGAGTGGCAAGATTTTGGAGTTTCGCAGCTTTCACGACACTAGTTCCCTCATGGGTGAGTTGTAAAATATCCCAAGCCTCTTTAGCAGTTTCACACGTCATGATACGTCGAAATTCATCTGGTGTGACTGCACTAAAAAGATCATTTAAACCACGGGAATTAAAATTAGCTAATTTAAGTTCATTCTCACTCCATCTCTCTACAGGTTTAGGTACACAATCATTTTCAACTAGACACGTAGGTAGAGACCACCCATTAACTACAGATTGCTAAACCCACTCATTCGCGCTTTCCAATATGCATAATTTGAACCATAAAAAATAAGGAATTTTGAAAATGGCGAAATTTCCATTTTTAAACTAAACAAACTTAAATATCTTAATGCAATAGATTAGCGCTCCCGCTCTGATACCACTTGTCATGGGCAAATGCCCCCAAATTTTAAACTTCCAATTATTAGATGGCTCAATGATATACCAAATTTTAATTTTTATAAAATTATTTAATTTTCTTTACTTTAAAAGCACAATCAAACACAAGTAAAATTAAATTAAACTTAAAGTGAAGTTAAACTACACAAACATTTTAATTTTTACTTAATTAAAATTCAATCCAATTCAAATTAAACAAACTAAGCATGAATATTATCAAAATTAAATTAATGCCGACATGAATTAAATTTAATTTAAACTTAACCCAAACTAAATTATCACCAAATTTAATTAATTGTGTTTAAACCATATTTTATCTTGATTAGACCTAAGCATGCATCTATGTGATTTTGCAAGATAAAATGAACACAATCACACAATGGCGTGATATACGAGGAAAACCCACAACGAAAAAAATCTCAAACGGCCCTGCCTACAAGTCCACTAAGTATGGTATGTTTACAAATACAAGGCAAAGGAATTAAAATGCACAACTTGAATCCGTCCAAGCCTCGACGCTCCTTCTTGCATCAACCTCCACCTAGTCGATAATTACAGACTCCACCGCAGTTTTGAAATCCACCGATGGGGTATAGTTGTCGTCAAATACAAACGATGGACTTTCCACCGTTGTAACACGCAACACTTCAAACAAACAGACTCCTCCGTGGAAACATCTCTTTTATGGGATGAGAAAAGTAATTCGGTGCCAAAACATCTCCAAGCAAAGATATATAAGTAGAAACTTGGATAAAACTCAAACTTTGGGTGTAAACTTATGTTATGAAGATTTTAGTTCATGTAATATCAACACACAAACATGGGCATTTTGGAAGATGAATATTTTCTCTCTAAGTGTGTCTAAACTCTCCAAAAAGGTCTTCTAGAAAATCCACTCCCAAAATGGTTAAAAACTGCTGGACAAAGTGGGTGAGTGGGAAGTTAAGAGAAAACTACCAAAAAAATTACGTATGTGTTATCCCTTTAGTTAACATTGTTATCTAGCGTGTGCACACACACACACACACACACACACACACTATGCATTATATCAGGTCTACTCGTAGCTAAGTAAAGTAGGTTGCATATCATATTACGATATAAAGTGACATCAATATTTTTTCCATATAAATCTTTTGAAAGTTTGATAGAGGAACTCAGAGGTGTTCTAGAACTCTTAGCAATATTTAAACCAAAGCGTTCGATCAAATCAGTAGAGTATTTAGATTGAAAAATAGAGACATGATCAAGTTTTTTAGCTACTTTAAGACCTATTAAAAATTAGAATTCTCCTATTATAGACATTTGAAATTCAAATTTCATTGTGTTAGAAAACTTTTCAGCATTCAAGAGAGAAGTGGACCCAAAAAATATGTCATCTTCGTAAACTTAAGTAATTAGAAAATAATTTTTATTACGTTTGATCAACAATGTAAGGTCTACTCCCCCTCAGTTGAAACCATTATCCATTAGAAAAAAAATTAATCTATCATACCAGGGATGAGGACCCTAGTATAAATCATAAAGATCTTTTTTTAATCTAAATATCACGAAAACCTTTAAGTAGTCCAACATACAGTTGTTCATTTAAAATTCCATTTAGAATCGAAGATTTCACGTCCATTTGATAAAGTTTGAATTTTAAATGGCATGACATAGCAAGTAAGATCCTAACAGATTCTAGTCTAGTTGTAGGAACAAAGGTTTTATCAAAACTATGCCATCTATTTATGAATAATCTTGTGCTACTAATTTAGCCTTATTTTTTTAAATATTACCAGAATCATCACACTTATTCTTAAAGATCCATTTGTTTCCAATTATGTTAGTGTGAGTAGGTTGTGGGACTAAATACCAAACATCATGTTTTCTAACCTGTCCTATTATTCTTGCATTGCTAACGACCAAGATCCATCTATTAGTGCTTCTTTTACATGTTTTGGTTCAATTAAAGGCATATAAGAAGAGAATAAACCATTAAAATATTGAGATATAGTTCTTATTGGGTCTTTAAACTTTTCTATAATGTTTTTCATACGGTGATTTGCCTTAACCCATTTAACAATATTGGGTTCATCAGGTGGTAGATAATCAAAACCACTATTCATTAACTGTTTGGGTAAATTTTTATATTCAGAATGTTTAAGTAGGATAGGATTCTCACTTTCTTATAAATGACAGGCAACACTAACATTCACAACAAAACTAATGGATTTCATTACATAATTTGTTTTAAGATTAAACATACAATAAGCACAGATGTTTTGTGAATAACCTAAAAAGATTTCTTTATCACGTCTAGTGTCAATTTAGACAAGTGTTCTCTTTCTTTACAACATAGAATTCATTTCTTGTATGGTTTGGTTCTTTCTTTAAGCTATACCATTTTGTTGAGGGATTTTAGGTACACTAAACTCATGTTTATAACTGTTTCCTATACAATACTCTATTACGCTCGTATCTTTAAATTCTCCACCCTTGTTACTTCGAATCCTAGTTACTTGGATATCCTTTTCATTATCAATCCTCAAAAGGATTCTCAAAAAGTTTTGAAAAAAGTCAGATTTTTCTTTCATAAATGCAACCCATGTAAGTCATCTACAATGACATGGATGTAGAAGTTTCCACATAAACTAGTAGTTCTAGAGGGCCACATTAAATCCATGTGTAGTAATTCTAAAGGATGAGATGTTAAAACATCTTTGACTTTCTTATATGGGGATTTATGCATTTTTTCTATTTGACATAGTCTACAAACATAGTGTTTGATTATGGGTATTTTAGTTAGACCAAGAACTAGCTATTGACTAATTAATCTAGGCAGATTATCATAATTAATGTGTCCTAGATTCTAATGCCATAAGTCTAAGTCATTTAACCTAGAAGATAAATAATTACCAAAAACTTTATTTTGAATAACAACATAGATTTTATCTGGTGTTATTTCACCACAAAGAATTATTTCTCCATCCAGAATTAAAATTTTGCACTCTGTTTTTAAAAAGTTAACAGCGTGATCAAGGTCACAAAATTGACTTATACTCAATAAATTGGCCTTAAGTCCTTCAACTAATTAGACTTCATCTAAGTTACGAATCCCTTCACCTTTAATAGTTCCTTTACTTATGATTCAAAAAAATTTGTCATCTCTAAAAGTGGCATTTACTCCAAAAAAAGCTCTTAAAGAGGAAAATTTTGATTTGCCCCGAACACTCAGAATCAAGGTACCACTGAGAGTTTTTATAAGATTCATTTAATGATCATACAATAACATTACAACTCAGTTGGTAACTTAATTATTCATTCCTAATCCAAACTTCCTTAGCTTTTGGAAAATAATTTTGAGACTTGTAAGGCAATGGCTTAGGAGGTGTTGATTTCTTAATAGGTTCGGCTTTATTGGTTCTCCTAGGTCGATTAAGTTTTTTTATTTTTTCTGTTCTGATTTATTTTTTTTATAACAGAATTGTTCTAAGTGGCTAGCTTTGGAATCAAAATCGCAGTGATAAATCTGCCTAGCACTATAAAGAGCCTGAGTCTGTTTTCATTTTTTAAAATGTGGAATAAACATATGAACTTTAGAAGATTCTGGGCAGCCTACATTAGAGGATAAAAAATTTGTTTAAAAAAATTTATTTTCCTTTAAAACCAATTCCTTCTTTATCTCCAGTAGAAGACCTTCCAGAAGTCAAAAGTTATTTTACAATGATGCCAAATTTATTGAAAGCATTTAGTTTGTAATTCATTAAAATCGGTTAACATAGCTTTGTGTTTTTATTCAAATGAAAAACATCTTTAATTTATGTTTGAAATATTTTTCCCTGACATCAATTTTTCAGTCTCAAGTTCTTCTACTTGCATCGAAGATTAATCAGAAATTAAGAGGATTTAAATATTGAGCACATCAATGTAGATAGCAGCCTAGCAGCCTAGCATTAGCTTTGCCTAAATGAATACACCCTTACATGTAGACTTATACAGTTTCTTAAAATGCATATTATCATCATCATCATCATAATTACCATTGAAAGATTTTATTCTATGAGAATATTCATTATACACATCATTTCCATGATCCCAGTTAGAATTAGAATCATAAAGGGATTTACATACAATAGCAGGAGTATGATTATACATAGGGGTATTAATAGGTAACAAAATATTTATAGGAGGTAAATTATAATTCTCTAAAAATAATTCAGAATCATAAAATATAATAGACAAATGATTAATACCATCATCAAACTCATTTAAACATATAGAAGTAAAAGACATAAGGTTATTATAGTTATCACTATAGTAACTGTTATAGTCAAAACCTTCATCCCAAGTTTTAGCTAATTGATATGGAAAATATAGCAACCTGTCGCGGACGTTACTCAGGCATGCACAAAAGCTTACAGGCCGCGGCCTATTCATCATAGGGTGCGGCCTTACTCAGTACGGGGTGCGACACCCACAGCTTCAACCTCATACAGGATGTTGCCTTATGCTATGCAGGGTGCGGCACCCACGACTTCAGCCTCATATGAAGGGTGCAGCCTTATACTACATAGGGTGCGACACCCACAACTCTAGACTCACTAACAGGGTGCGGCCTTCTCGTTCACAGCTCTAGTACAGGGTAAGGCACATACCACTTGGACTTACATATAGGTCACAGCCTTATACTATAGGGTGAGGCACCCACATCTTTAGCCTCATGCTAGATGCCGCCTTCTGCTACGCTAGATGCAGCCTTATACTATGTAGGATGTAGCACTTAATATGCCTGCCTTACAGGCTGCATCCCCCTCCTTGACAGCTACTCCAAACTTGATATATGTCACGTGCTCAGGGCACGTGACACAACTCACGTACCTCCTATAAATAAAGGTCCACACCTCGAGATAGAGGGATTGATTCCACATGCTCGGGGCAGATTCTATAATACAAATTCTCTCTACACAACCTCAATATACGACTTGGAGGCCACACATCTACATCGCAACCACCTCTCCGGCACACCAGAATCCTCAATACTGCAATGTATTCTCCTTTATTCTCATACTTGTACGCCTCTTTAGGCAGGATTATATTGTACAATGAAACGCATATAATGAGAACGGAGCAACACAGTGGATGTAGGCCTATTTTAAAGATTGAACCACTCTATATCTTGTCTTCTCTCTATTTACTTGCTTTACTTGTTTATTACGCACTTTACTCTTGACTTGCTGGTACAAGAACGACAAGTGGACGATTTCTCGTATCATTAATTTGGCACCGTATGTGGGAAATGGGAAATTTCATCCTTGTTTCTCTATGTTTCGAGTTCTTAAACACCTTATTCTATTCATGGGGATCCTCTGGATCATCATCGCATGAGTAAATTTTGGTTATTAAGCTCTATTTTATACTTACACCCTTAAATGGGTATTTCGTACCTTCAGATATACTCTTGGGTCTCCATTTTATGACCTTAGATCTATTTTACATACCCCTGTGATATCGCCCCACCTAGATAAAGCTGGAAGGCTTGATGGGCTTTAGCCCCGTAAAGGTGGGTGATTAGGGAAGAGTTATATTTACTCCCTTTTTGTTCTTTGCCTATGATCTAGGGTTTATCATTAAAATTGTGACATTGTGTGCACCGAGAGGTTATTCTCTCATGGATAGACCCTAGTAGGTATGTTGTCCACGGGTTTCGAGAGAAAAACTTAGTTTTGGGGTTTCAATTTTAGGATTTTCCCTCTGTCTAGGTAGGGATGCGGCGTGGTAGTTCAACTACCTTACATGTCGCGGCCTCTACTGGGGCAGGTGTGTTACAGAAGCTTCAAAACATCAAGGAACGGACTCGGGTGGTCTCCTGCTCAACCTTGGTGAATATCATTTAAAGGCCACGACAGTGCACTTATGTGCCTTACTGGCCGCGGCCTCATCAGTAATATCATTCAAAGGCCACAGCAGTGCACTTATGTGCCTTATTGGCCGCGGCCTCATCAGTAATATCATTCAAAGGCCACGAAAGTGCATTTATGTGCCATACTGGCCGCAGCGGTCGCGGTGGTACACCTATGTACTTCACTAGCCGCGGCCTCGGTAGTAGTATCATGCAGCAGTGCAAGCGCTGCATACCAACTTTATATTTGGTTTATCCTATATTTTGTGATTACTCACTTCTGCTAGTCTTGTCTCAAATTATATATTTTTTAAAGACTAACAAAGCAGAAATGGAAGGGAACTCTAGCCAAAGCGCATAAATAAAGAATGAGATTGCTCAAATATATGACCACATCAACCATATCTATGACCACCAGGCCTCACTACAGGGTCAAATCAGTTTCCTAGTGGAAAGGGTCCTCATGATAGACTATGCAACCTTTACCTCTATGCTAAAGGCCACGACATCAGAAACCGGAGAAATATCCCAGTAAAAAATGGTGGCCATGGAAGGCAAGGCAGCGGCCAAGGCCCTAAAGAAGATGAGGAAACAGGAGGAAAAGGAGCCATGTAAGAACTACACATCACTGAACTCCAACCGGGAGGATATCCTTGGAAGCATTAAGGAAAAATTGCACAGGTGGCCAGAGATGCTAAAGACTCCACCTCATAAGAGGGACCAGGCCAAGTGGTGCAAATTCCACAAAGATCATGGTCATGATACCGAATAGTATTTCGCACTGAAGGATGAAATTGAGAGGCTGGTTAGGCAAGGTATGCTCCAGCGATTCCTGAAGAATGCATAATGGATTCATCCAAACCTGACAGAGGCTGCATACCGCATCTCGTCCTTAGTTTTTCCCATTTCAACTATTTTTGTTTATGTTGTATGAAGCTCATTATAGCCCTAATTTTCAAGACTTTATGTTTTATTAACAAAGTCATTTACTGGAGCATGCATATATAAATATATAAATTAGAAAACATTGCCATATCTGATTTCTCTCTTATTTTCATAATCTGTTATCTCACAAAAAGACCTTTTGTCTTAAACAGATTCCAAGGGAAGAATAACAAATTATCTCAGAATATTACTATTATTTTAGGATGCACCTATGGAGGGATTGCGGTCATAATTATTAGCTCACAAGTTCCCCTCATGATGTACAACTAGATCTTATCATATGATGATCATATTCACAAAAGCATGTGAGGATTCAAGGAGCTTTTATTAGCCACGGGGGCTTACAATGCCAATTCTCTGCTCTCGGAATGCTGTCATTAGCCACGGGGGCTTATAATGCCCGTTCTTAGCTTTTGGAAGTGTCATTAGCCACGAGGGCTTACAATGCCCATTTTTAGCTTTCGAGATGCGTCATCAAGCTGGGAGGCTTATAATATCTAGCCAGGGATGTCTTTATATATATCAGCAGCTGTGGGTGGCTCAATAACATAACCCAGCCTTGGAAGGCTTGATAGTATCCCGTATTTTAGCTGTGGGTGGCTTAATAACATAACCCATCCTGGGGAGGCTTGATAGTATCCTGTATATTAACTGGGTGGCTTTATAATATAACCCAGCCCGGGAAGGCTTGAAAATATCATGTATGTCTACAGAGGTCCATTGTTCAGATGCAAGGGCCAGAAAGGTATCGTAGCCACCGCATCCTTATCAGTATGGTTGTAGCCGTTAAGTTAATTCATTCAGAAGACATTGCAGAGAAAGACGAACATAATTGTTAATATTCCATAGCTGGATGGCAACCTGCCGCAGCTCAATGGCAACTTGTTCAAGAAACCAGATTAAAGCGACTAAAAGTTAGTAGTGGTGACTAGCCGCAGCCCCAAAGCCATATTCCATTGGCACCGTAGCTTGGGGGATCATAGCCCTACAGAGTAGAAAATTTATAACATCTACAAGGCAAAAGACAAGTGCAAGGGCAAAGCACAACAGGTCGTGGCCCGCTTGGAGAAACCACTCACATAGTGTTGTCGCAGCCTCATGTCCATTGCAGTTGAAGTAATCTTCCAAGCTCATCCAATCAAATAAGAAAGTATCAAAGTAAGCAAATGAGCATGACAAATAGACAGATAGATTAAAGTCCAAAGCCTTGACAAAGATTGAAGTTTTACATACAAGTGGCTGTAGCCTGAAATACTTCTACATCTCCTTTTGCTCCTTCTGCGACAGTCTCAGATTCATCATCCTCAGCCGCAGCCCAGCATAGAGCCCATAAGAATGTTACCTCAGATGCTGTGACAGGAGTGCAACCCAGTCGCAGCCCTAAAGTTGTTATTGGTACCGTGACTTGGGGGTTCATTATGATGAAAAAATAGAAGCAAAGGAAAAAATGAATGGTCGCAAGCGACACATTATTTAGTACTTAGCCGCCGCCTGGGACCAAATAGGCTAAGGTACATTATTTAGTACTTAGCCGCCGCCTAGGCCAGAACAGGCCACAGCACTTTCTCAAGTACTTGGTCTTCGCCTGGGCTCAAACAGGTTGTGACCTTCTTCAGTACTTGGTCGTCGCCTGGTATCAAATAGGCCACGACACCTTTTTAAGTACTTGGTCGCCACCTGGGACCAAATAGGGTGTGGCACATTCTTCAGTACTTAGCCGCCGCCTGGGATCAAACAGGTCGTGGCACATTATTTAGTACTTAGCCTCCGCCTGTGCTCAAACAGGACGCGACACTTTCATAAGTACTTGGTCGTCGTCTGGGCTCAAACAGGTCGCGGCACTTTCTTAAGTACTTGATCGTCGCCTGGGCTCAAACAGGCCGAGCGCACTTTCTTAAGTACTTGGTCGCCACCTGGGCTCAAACAGGATGCGGTACCTTCTTTAGAACTTGGCCGTCGCCTGGTATCAAATTGGCCACGGCACCTTCTTTAGTACTTGGTCACTGCCTGGGCTCAAACACTCCATGGAACTTTCTTAAGTACTTGGTCGCCACCTGGGCTCAAATAGGCTGCGGCACCTTCTTCAGAACTTGGTCGTCGCCTGGTACCAAATAGGCCACGGCACCTTCTTTAGTACTTGGTCGCCACCTGGGCTCAAACAGGCTGCGGCACCTTCTTCAGAACTTGGCCGTCGCCAGGTGTCAAATAGGCCACGTCACCTTCTTTAGTACTTGGCCACCCCTGGGCTCAAATAGGTCGCGACACTTTCTTAATTACATGGTCGTCGACTGGGCTCAAACAAGTCGCGGAACTTTCTTAAGTACTTGGTCGTCGCCTCAGCTCAAACAGGCCACGGCACTTTCTTAAGTACTTGGTCACCACCTGGTCTCAAACAGGTTGACGTACCTTCTTCAGTACTTGGTCGTCGCCTGGTATCAAATAGGCCACAGCACCTTCTTTAGTACTTAGTCGCCGCCTAAGCTCGAACAGGTCGCGACACCTTTTTAAGTACTTGGTTGTCGCCTCGGCTCAAACAGGCCGCGGTACTTTCATAAGTACTTGGTCATCGCCTGGGCTCAAACATGCCGCGACACTTTCTTAATTACTTGGTCGCCGCCGGGGCTCAAACAGGCCACAGCACTTTCATAAGTACTTGGTCGCCACCTGGGCTCAAACAAGCCGCGGCACCTTCTTTAGTACTTGGCCGTTGCCTGGTATCAAATAGGACACGGCACCTTCTTTAGTACTTAGTCACCGCCTAAGCTCGAACAGGTCGTGACACTTTCTTAAGTACTTGGTCGTCGCCTCGGCTCAAACAGGCCGCGGCACTTTCATAAGTACTTGGTCGCCGCCTGGGCTCAAACAGGCCGCAACACTTTCTTAATTACTTGGTCGCCGCCTGGGCTCAAACAGGCCGCGACACTTTCTTAAGTACTTGGTCGCCGCCTGGGCTCAAACAGGCCGCGACACCTTCTTTAGTACTTGGTCGTCGCCTGGTATCAAACAGACCACGGCACCTTCTTTAGTACTTGGTCATCATTTGCTGTCAAATATGCCATGACACGGCTAGATCCGATTTATGTAAAAGGACACGGGAAGATGAGACTTCACCTCACAGTCTTCGCGGAAGTCACGCAACCCCAAAATTGCTACCTCTTGGCACTACGACTTGGGGGCTTATTGATATGGAAAATATATCACCCTGCCGCAGACGTTACTCAGGCATGAACAAAAGCTTACAGGCCGCAGCCCAACTCCACACAGGGTGAGGCCATATTCATCACTGGGTGCGGCCTTACTTAGTACGGGGTGCGACACCCACAACTTTAACCTCATACAGGATGCTGCCTTATGCTATGCAGGGTGCGGAACCCACGACTTCAGCCTCATATGAAGGGTGCAGCCTTATACTACACAGGGAGCGACACCCACAACTCTAGCCTCACTAACAGGGTGCGGCCTTCTCGCTCATAGCTCCAGTACAGGGTGCGGCACATACCACTTGGCCTTACGTACAGGCCGCAGCCTTATACTACAGGGTGCGGCACCCACAACTTTAGCCCCATGCCGGACGCCGCCTTCTGCTACGCTGGATGCAGCCTTATACTATGTAGGATGCGGCACATAATATGCCTACCTTACAGGCAACATCCCCCTCATTGACAGCTACTCCAGACTTGATATATGTCACGTGCTTAGGGCACCTGACACAAATCACCTACCTCCTATAAATAAAGGTCCACACCTTGAGATAGAGGGATCGATTACACACGCTCGGGGAAGATTCTACAATACAGATTCTCTCTACACAACCTCAATATACGACTTGGAGGCCACACATCTACATCGCAGCCACCTCTTCGGCACACCAGAATCCTTAATACTGCAAGGTATTCCTCTTTATTCTCCTACTTGTATGCCTCTTTAGGCAAGATTATATTGTACAATGCAACGCATATAATGAGAACGAAGCAACACCGTGGATGTAGGCCTATTTTAAAGGCTGAACCACTCTATATATTATCTTCTCTCTATTTACTTGCTTTACTTATTTATTACGCACTTTACTCTTGACTTGCTGGTATGAGAACGACAAGTGGACGATTTCTCGTTTCATCAATAATGACCAAATTCATTACACTTTATGCATTGAATATGACTTAAATATCTGTTATTATCATATTTTTAAAAGATTTATTTTCAAACTATTTTTCATGCAGCCAATAAGTATAACTAGGTTGTCCTTCTCTAGAAGCAAACTTATTTTTAAACTTAACTAATTTCTTAAAATGTTTAAAAGAGAAAGAAATTTCATTATCTAATGACTTAAGAGAAATAGAATAATCATCTACATTAGATAAATAAATTACAAAAGCAAGACTGTTAACACTGGATTTAAATACTAAAGAGTGTGCTTTTTCTTTTACTCTTTGATTTTCACTTAAGGCAGTTTCAAGTTCAAATGTTTTTATTTTACTGCATAACAATTCAGGTGTCATGTTAGGATTACCCATTTCTTCTATAGCATGTTTATTTATAGCAAATGATTGTGGTAAAGATCTAGTATTTTAGCACTTATTTTAGAATCAGCATATCCAATACCATTAGCATGTGATTGATTAACTATAACTTGCGACATAAGATAAAATTCATCAAATTTTTCGTCATCTTTCATAAACATGGTATCATACGTATGAAATAATCATTTTCACTTAGCCTTTTTAACCCTAGTATCACCCTTATGGATAGACATTATAATATACCAAGTTGCCTCAGAAGTGGTACATGTTGAGATTATTTTAAACTCAAACTAACACACTGCTTAGAAAATGGTTTTCCTACCTTTATTGTTATATTGTGAAGTTAGTTTCTCCTTTCTAGTCCATTCAGAAAGAGGTTTTCTTTCAATTTTTTTAACATCACCTTCACCAATAACTCTAATTGGTATAGAAAAATCATTTTGAACCATATCCCATACATCATCTCCTAACTATTGGATATGTGCAATTATTCTTACTTTTTAGTAAGAGAAGCTTGTACCATCAAACAAAGGAAGACTTATGGAACTACCATTTTGGTCTTCCATTTAAAATAAATTTTAAAAGATTTCAGGATCTTAAAGAGTAAAAATAACTTTTTAAATCCAAAGTAATCCTGATGTTCTGATACCATTTGAAAGTAATCTATTTCACAAAAGTGTTAGTATTTAAAAATTCTCTTTTAACTCTTTGATAAAAAACTCTTTAAACTTCAATGGTTGAATACACAAAAAAAAAAATTATGGTTAGTGTGATTTTAAAAGTCTAATGAATAAAAGTAGGAAGCCTAATGAGATTAGGAGAAAGGGTATTTGAACACAGTAATTTTGTTAACGAGAAAACCATTTATAATGAAAAATTAAGGGTCTTTTAGTTTTAAGACGACACACACCACAAATCCACTATAATAACAGTTTAGATACAAATTACAAGTTACAATGTGTAAATGAATTAGTACAAGCAATACACCCAGTATACCAAGGCTATCACTAAACAACCCCACAACTACTGAAATATACTAAATAAAAAATAATAGACTTAGTAGTACACACGCAGCTTCATACCCAATATCAGAGTATCCAGTGATGATGCAACATAAAAAATTAAGTTTTAATATTTTTTTTATTTTCACATGTGGTTGGAAGATCAAATCTAAAGTCAAAGATATAAAGGGTCTTTACTTTAGGATTTGATGTTACAACCTTATGACAACATAAAATCAATTTGTCTATAAAAAAAGGTTTAGATCATGAGTTTTACAAAGATATTATATATATATATATATATATATATATATATATATATATATATATATATATATATATATATATATATATATATACAAGAAAAGAAACTTTCAAAACTAGAGTTCATTTAAAACATGTCAAAACAGTCTAACACATACAAAATCTCAAAATCACATACAAACAGGATATATGTGGTTTTTACATGTATAAGAAAATGTTAGAGATATACCCTAGCAAAGAATAAAGGCAAAGCAAAGAGATTCAATCAAATACCCCCAACAGCCTCAAACGATTTAACCCAAAAAGGCACTCAAACTTTCAAAACCCAAAATATAGACACTCATTCCTACATAAAATTTATTTTTTAAGATTTGTAGGATAAAAGGTGTTTAGAAAAGGTTTTAGGAAATATTTCAAATAGATATATAAGATTTGAAAAGGTTTAGAGAGAGAGAGGTCTAAAGAAATTTTGGCAATGTTTGTCTTAGTCTTAGAAAATTTTCTCGACATGAGAAAATGAACTCCAAGCCCTCTATTTATCAAGACGGAGAAATGGCTTGGGTAAAAGAGTAATTTTCCAACAAATGAAGGCAAAGAGGTAAACAGTCAAGGGCATCCACGGCAGATTAGGAATCCCAAAAAATAGGGGTCAGTGAGGGTACATAAAAACCATGGTACTGTGGAGGGCATTATGATAAAACATCCCTAGATAACCCATCAGTTAAGGAGTCAAACCTCAAGGCTCACGCGTGATAAATGTAATACCCCGTATTTTTGGCTATATTTATTTTTGGGATTTAATTATTTAAATGAGAATTAATTGGAAATTAATCCGGATAAAATACTAGCGAGATATGAGTTGGTATTTGACTATATTGAGTATATATGGTGTTATATGAATATTGAATTATGAAATTTTTCGTGAGATTGATATACGGCAATTTGGTCATTTTATTGGGACGCGTGTGACAGTCGCGTCAGGATATAATTATTTTAATTACAAAAGTGAATTTAAATTCTATTAACCATATGGTCGTTTTGAGTGCGCCAACGCATCCGGAAGGGTCGAGATAGTCAGAAAACACTAGCCGGGGGTGTAGTTTGGGTCCCGGGGTATTTTTAGGCCATACCGGCAATATAAAGGGTATTTTGGTAATTTGGTATTTTTAGGAATTAAAAATGACGAAAATTAGAAAAGTAAATCTGATGTGGGTTTGACCCACTAAGACACTAACCAACCCATGTTAACCCAATAGGTTACGTAGGTTATTAGAATTAGGTTTCTATTACTTTCCATAAGAAAACCCTAGCCACCATAGCCATTGGAGAAGAAGCTTGGAGAAAGAGAGAGAGAGGGAATTCTGCAGAAAGAGAGAGGAAATCAACATCAAATTCAGAGACACTCAAGGCAAGTGGTTTATTATCGTTTAATTTCAGAGAATGCTCTTTCCATGTGTAGGAATTTAATAAAATTAATTTGTTCTTTGTGAAACATGAAAACCCATGTATTTTGGAGTTTAGAACTTGAAATCTTGAGGAGAATTTCATGTAGAATGGTAGGTAGATGATTATACTGATGATATTAGTTATTGGATGAAATTAAAACGGATTTAATTGGGTTAATTCATGATTTAAAATTTTAGGGTTTATGTTCTTGTAAAAATTGGGGGAAAGTGATGTGCTTTAATGATTTAATGATGATTGGGATGAATTAACTCCTCAAAATATGTTAGGATGTGACCTAGGTACGTTTAGGGATGATTAGAGACCTTAAACAATCGTTGGTTTGATGTGTAGATGAGTTTTGAAGAGAGAAAAATGGTGAAAAACGAAACTAAGGAAATCTGGGCTCGAAACTGGTCGTTCGTTTGAAGACCTCCCCAGGTCGTTCGAACGAGCTCGTTCGAACGAGCTTCTAACGAGTTGACCAGTCGCTTCTAAAGAGAGGAAATTTCATTCGATACCTTCGTTCGAACGAGATGTCGTTAGAAGGTGCAGTTCGTTCGAACGAACTGAATCTCGTTCGAACAGCCTCGTTCGAACGAGACTTCGAACGAGTTGACAGTTTAGGCCTTTTTGGCCTGTTTTGATTTTGAGAGTCCCGTAAACTTGTTCGAGGATAGAGATAACATTCCTTTGATGATATATTGATAGGTTTGGGACATTTGGGTTATCATGAGGAGTAAATTATATACGAGTGATTTAAATAATGGTTAATATGGGATTGAGACGTGAGTGTTTACCACGACGTGAGAATAAATTATGGCGTGTGTAATCATAGACCAGGATTATGTAAGTTGTATATATATTAAGATTGGTACGAGAATGTGATAAGTACTACAATTAAATTACGAGATTACTAAGATGTGTGCTTACTTAGTATTGGTATATGAATTGTGTGTATGACATACCTACCATACTTGCTATCACGGGAGGTTTGTGTTCGGTTAGGGCCCTCTAATTCTTGTGTTGCCCGGATTTAGACTGGTTACCTCGATGAACATAGGTCATAGAAAGACTTATTGGGATGTTAATAAGTCCGCTGATCGTGGGAACGTAGGTATGTGTGTAACCCATGTGATGTGACTGTGTTCGCCTCCATTATTTGTGATGTTGTTATCTATGAACTATTCCTGAGAGATTCGGAATATGTGATCCTTATGTACGTGATGTACCGGGATGGATAGCAGAGTATGTGTGCACCGCAGCTTAGTCTCGGGGTGCTTATATTGTATATTTATGTTGTGGAAAATATACGCTTAATAAACTGGGAACTTTCATATGGTATTGTGTGTAATTATGAAATAACATAGGGGGCTAATCTATAACGAGATGTATTACCTTTGTATGAGAACCTGAATTTACGTTAAGCACCTATTTAACTGAGATCGTTATAATGTTAATGGAGCCGAGTAATAAGGGTAGGACCTATGACAGTCTAGCTAGATATGATGTCACTTAGCTAGTGTTTGTGTCGTTTTAGATGGGTACTTGCGTTAGGAGTGCACAGTTAGACGAGAGGTGAGAATTTCATGTGAGTGCACGTCCTAACATGTACTTTGAATTTAATGTTTTAAATGTTTTTAAAGCACTTGCAGGTTTTTAAAATATCTCCACATTTGGGCTCTGACCCGTTTGCTTTCAAATCTATTTTTTCTTGTAAAACCATTTTAGGTGGCTAGCCACAAGGACACCATGCATAGGATACTCATTCAGGTGACGAGTTGTAGCTGTTTGTGGAAGCTACAGGGATTTTATTTTAGACGCTTCTATCATTTGGATTCCAGATTCATTATCTACCAGTTGTAGGGCATGTTGCCCATTTCTATTAGAGACATCTTTTCATTCAGTTTTTTTCAGACTTTGGCATGTATTGATTCAATATTCAGTTTAGCTATTTCAGTTTATGGTATTGTTGCGAGGAGTTTTCCTCTAGACTTTATTTACATTATGTGATGGTTATTCTATTTACTTCATTATGGTGACTGGTGTTATTATTATTCTTTACACTTGTTGCATGTTAATCAGACTTTAATTAAAATTTGGCACTTACTCTTTAAATACTAGGTGGTTAGTGATCATAAAAATGTTTTCGACAGTGATGCTATTAACTGGACCAACTTGGCATTTTGAATTAATTTAATAAAGGAGTAGCTACCCGGTATTTAATTAGTCGGGGTGTCACAGGTGGTATCAGAGCATCAGGTTCTAGTGTCCTTTAGGATCTGTACGACTATTATGTTTCCTCTAAGTTTCTTTGATATAGAGCTCTATATTTTAGGACTGTTGTACTCTTTTTGTGTATGCTTCATTCTTCAGCTATATTAAGTTTATAAACAGTGAACTTATAAACTTTGTTCTTATTTCAGATGCCTCCACGACGTGCATGACGAGTTCCCAGGGATGCAAAGCCCGAACCCCAGCCCGCTCCAGTCCAGGGCATGATGAACGCCGCTGAGGTTGCAGCTATAGTAGCCCAAGCGGTAAATGCCGTAATTTCCGTAGTCCAGCAGGCACCACCTCAGGCTCCGGTTTTCGCGCCAGTACAGGCAAATGCATTCCCATCTGCTTGGGAGCGTGTACGTGACGCTTTTCAGAAAGTGTATCCGCCAGAGTTTGCAGGTAGCTCAGATGTGGTAGTCTCGAGCCAATGGAGGAAGGATATGCAGAGGCACTTGAGGATGTATGAGTGCACGGATGTTCAGAAGCAGGTGCTAGAAACTTTCAAGCTAGTTGAATCTGCACTGCAGTGGTGGGAGTCTATTACCACCGTAGAGGAGAGGGATACTCTCACTATTCAGGACTTCTGGGTGCGGTTTGATCGCAAGTACTTTCCGTCCGCTGTTCACACGGAAATGAGGAGGAAATTGATGAGTCTGAAGCAGGAGGGTAAGACCGTGGCCGAGTATGAGGCCGAGTTCACAAATCTGTTGAATATTGTTCCGGATGAGATACCTACAGAGAAGAAGAAGATTGAGAAATTCACCGACGGGTTGACATGGAGGATTCGTCAGCATCTGTTAGGGAACCTTTCGTTGGCCACATATTCTGATGTGGTTAACGCTGCTTTATTACACTGCCAGGACCACCGCTTTCATATGGCTGAGGGCAAGAGGTCGGGAGAGTCTAGCCATCAGGGCAGGACAGGAGGACATGGTGCCGGTGGGGCACAATCTGTTCAGGGGCAGAGACAGTGTGAGCAGGGTTCTCAGCAGGGGGATCAGAAGAGGTTCAGATCAGGGAATTATAGGCACGGACAAGGAGGTTTCCGTCAGGGCCATCAGGGTCCAAACGGCCATCAGGGCCAACAGGGGCAGAATGGGCAGCAGTTTCAGCAGGGCCAGCAGGGCCAAGGGAGGAACGGTAACGGCCACCAGGGCCGGGGACCGCAGGGGAAGAGAGGAGGGAACTTCCCAGGGAAGTGTTTTGTTTATGGCAAGATTGGCCATAAACGACAGGATTGTCCTGATAGGGGCAGGGCCCCACAGCAGCCGCAACAGGGTGCTCGCCAGGAGCCGCAGAGGCATATGTTTCCCGCCGCTCTCCCCGCACCGCCACAGATGGAAGCATTGCCACCCATTCCAGCAGTCCCAGTTCAGCAGGGGCAGCTACAGTATGGACGTGTCTACAACGTCCACCAGGCAGCAGTTCCACAGGCACCGCCTGCGATTGAGGGTACGTTTCCTATCCATGGCACTATGGGTCGGGTATTATTTGATACGGGGCCTACACATTGTTTTATAGATACACACTTCGCGAAAGCCTTAGGGTTGTTAGCTACGGCAGAGAGCACAATGACGTGTGTCGACTCACCATTGGGGAGTGGGTCACTTATATTCTTTATATGCCGGGGAGTGGGGGTCGAGATTGGTGGTTTGGTATTACCTGCAGACATGTTGGTATTAGATATGCATGTTCACGATGTGATTATCGGTATGGATTGGCTCGTAGCATATAGGGCCATGATTGATTGCTTCAGCGGGAGCATTGTTTTTGCCATTCCGGGGCAAGAGATGTTCGTAGTGGCGATGCCTCGCCCAGAGGGAGGATCGACCGCTCATCTGTATTACATAGAGGAGGATACCTCTAAGGAGGTTGTAATTCCTTTAGATTCGATCCCGGTTGTCAGGGAGTATTCGGATGTGTTTCAGGAGATACCAGGCCTACCCCCCAGTCGAGAGATAGACTTTGTTATAGACCTATTTCCAGATACGAGGCCTATAGCATGCGCACCGTACCGTATGGCTCCGGCAGAGATGCAAGAGCTACGAGATTAGATAGAGCAGCTGTTAGGTCAGGGCTTTATCTGCAGGAGTACCTCACCTTGGGTCGCTCCAATTTTGTTTGTGAAGAAGAGGGACGGTTCACTGAGATTGTGTGTGGACTATCGAGAGTTGAATAAGGTCACGATACGGAATAAGTATCCGTTGCCTCGAATCGATGACTTATTCGACCAGTTGAGAGGAGCTTCTTTCTTCTCAAAGATTGATTTGAGATCGGGATACCATCAGTTGCGTATCAGGGAGGAGGATGTCTCGAAGACTGCGTTCTTGTCGAGATATGGTTCTTACGAGTTTCAGGTTATGCCTTTTGGTTTGACCAACGCTCCAGCAGTGTTTATGGACTTGATGAACAGAGTGTTCAGGGATTTCCTAGATCAGTTTGTCATTGTCTTCATTGATGATATTCTGGTTTACTCCCAGACAGAGGAGGAGCACACCGAGCATTTGAGGCAGGTTTACAGACACTTCATCAGAACGAGTTGTATGCAAAATATGAGAAATGCGGGTTTTGGCTGAAGGAGGTCCAGTTTTTGGGACATATTATTTCTGACCGGGGAATATCTGTTGATCCGGGGAAAGTATCCGCGGTGAGGGAGTGGGGACAGCCCACGACACCGACTGAGATTCGTAGTTTCTTGGGCCAAGCAGGATACTACAGGAGGTTCATTCGAGGATTTTCGAAGATAGCGAGTCCTTTGACACATCTGACTCGTAAGGGTGTGCCATTCATCTGGAGTGATGCCTGTTAGTTAGAATTTGATGAGTTAAAGGACAAATTGACCTCAGCAGCTGTGTTAGCATTGCCGAGACCGGGAGTGGAGTATTTGGTTTACACCGATGCGTCTTTGCAGGGGCTTGGAGGTGTATTGCAGCAGGAGAGACATGACATAGCTTATGCTTCCCGTAAGCTTAAGCCTCACGAGAGGAATTACCCCACGCATGATTTGGAGTTGGCGACAGTGGTATTTACCCTACGGATTTGGAGGCACTATCTTTTGGGGGAGAAGTTCCAACTGTTCATGGACCATAAGTCCCTACAATACCTGTTCACGCAGAAAGAGTTGAATATGCGACAGCGTAGGTGGCTTGAGTTTGTGAAAGACTGCCAGTTCGATATCCAGTATCACCCAGGTAAGGCTAACGTGGTAGCAGACGCGTTGAGCCGTAGGCCAACAAATGAGGTGGCAGAGGTGTGGAAGGCAAAGTGGAAGGAGTTGGGACACCAGGATGCAGTGACCCGATCTGTCATGTCTGTGATGACCGTTACACCGTAGATTGTCACGAAGGTAGTACGGGCACAGGCTAATGACTCGTTTTGTCAGGAACAGATAGTTCGATTACTAGCAGAGGGAGCCGAATCCTATACCGTTAGCTCAGACGGGGGATTACGCTTCAATGGGAGATTGGTAGTTCCGAAAGGGGAGAAATTACGACACGAGGTGATGGCAGAGTCACACGGCTCACGGTTCGCGGTACATCCCGGAGGGGACAAAATGTACCAAGACATGAGACGCCAGTATTGGTGGAGCGGTATGAAGAGAGATATCGCTGATCTTGTTTCGAAATGCGCCACTTGTCAGCTTGTTAAAGTGGATCATCAGAGACCGGCAGGACTGCTACAACCATTGGAGGTCCCGGTGTGGATGTGGGAGAGCATATCCATGGACTTTATCACGGGGTTACCTACGTCGCAGAGGGGTCACGACTCCGTTTGGGTAATTGTGGACAGGTTGTCCAAAGTCGCTCACTTTTTACCCGTAAGGACTAACTACACTACGGGACAGTATGCCCAGCTCTTCATTTCAGAGGTTGTGAGACTTCACGGTGTGCCCCTAAGTATCGTGTCTTACAGAGACAAGATAGTTGTTTCACGGTTTTGGGAGAGTTTCCAGGAGGCCATGGGCACGGAATTGCGGTTGAGTACTGCTTATCATCCACAGACTGATGGGCAGACAGAGCGCACAAATCAGATGTTGGAGGACATGCTGTGCATGTGCATTATTGACTTTGGGGGTGGATGGGAGCAGTACCTTCCACTGGTAGAGTTTGCTTATAATAACTCCTACCAATTCACTATTGGCATGGCTCCGTTTGAAGCATTGTACGGTAGGCCTTGTCGTTCCCCAGCATGTTGGTTAGAGGTGGGGGACAATAAACTACTTGGGCCGGAAGTGATTCAGGATACTTCGTCAAGGATTGAGTTGATTCGGAGTCGCATTCGGGTAGCTCAAGACAGGCAGAAGAGTTATGTTGATGCAAAGAGATTTTTCAGGGAGTTCCAAGTGGGGGATCAGGTTTTGCTCAGAGTATCTCCTATGAAGGGGATTATGTGTTTCGGGAAGAAGGGGAAGTTGGCACCGAGGTATGTGGGGCCGTTTCCTATTGTTGAGCGGATCGGACCGGTTGCGTATAGACTTGGATTACCGGAGCATTTGCATCGGATTCACGATGTGTTTCATATTTCCTCGCTAAGGAAATACCTTAGAGATAATTTGGCTCATTCTCACATTGCTGTGGAGGACATCGATCTCCAGTCGGATAGCTCCTACGAGGAGGGGTCGATTGCTATTTTGGACCGAGGTGAGAGGAAGCTGCGGTCAAAGATAGTTCCGTTAGTGCGTATTCAGTGGCGACATCACAATGTCGAGGAGTCCACATGGGAGCGCGAGTATGAGATGCGCGAACGTTATCCAGATTTGTTTTAAGCAGGTACTTTCTAGTTTCGAATTTCGGGACGAAATTCAGTTATTAGGGGGGAAGTATGTAATACCCCGTATTTTTGGCTATATTTATTTTTGGGATTTAATTATTTAAATGAGAATTAATTGGAAATTAATCCGGATAAAATACTAGCGAGATATGAGTTGGTATTTGACTATATTGAGTATATATGGTGTTATATGAATATTGAATTATGAAATTTTTCGTTAGATTGATATACGGCAATTTGGTCATTTTATTGGGACGCATGTGACAGTCGCGTCAGGATATAATTATTTTAATTACAAAAGTGAATTTAAATTCTATTAACCATATGGTCGTTTTGAGTGCGCCAACGCATCCGGAAGGGTCGAGATAGTCAGAAAACACTAGCCGGGGGTGTAGTTTGGGTCCCGGGGTATTTTTAGGCCATACCGGCAATATAAAGGGTATTTTGGTAATTTCGTATTTTTAGGAATTAAAAATGACGAAAATTAGAAAAGTAAATCTGATGTGGGTTTGACCCACTAAGCCACTAACCAACCCATGTTAACCCAATAGGTTACGTAGGTTATTAGAATTAGGTTTCAATTACTTTCCATAAGAAAACCCTAGCCACCATAGCCATTGGAGAAGAAGCTTGGAGAAAGAGAGAGAGAGGGAATTCTGCAGAAAGAGAGAGGAAATCAACATCAAATTCAGAGACACTCAAGGCAAGTGGTTTATTATCGTTTAATTTCAGAGAATGCTCTTTCCATGTGTAGGAATTTAATAAAATTAATTTGTTCTTGGTGAAACATGAAAACCCATGTATTTTGGAGTTTAGAACTTGAAATCTTGAGGAGAATTTCATGTAGAATGGTAGGTAGATGATTATACTGATGATATTAGTTATTGGATGAAATTAAAACGGATTTAATTGGGTTAATTCATGATTTAAAATTTTAGGGTTTATGTTCTTGTAAAAATTGGGGGAAAGTGATGTGCTTTAATGATTTAATGATGATTGGGATGAGTTAACTCCTCAAAATATGTTAGGATGTGACCTAGGTACGTTTAGGGATGATTAGAGACCTTAAACAGTCGTTGGTTTGATGTGTAGATGAGTTTTGAAGAGAGAAAAATGGTGAAAAACGAAACTAAGGAAATCTGGGCTCGAAACTGGTCGTTCGTTAGAAGACCTCCCCAGGTCGTTCGAACGAGCTCGTTCGAACGAGCTTCTAACGAGTTGACCAGTCGCTTCTAACGAGAGGAAATTTCATTCGATACCTTCGTTCGAACGAGATGTCGTTAGAAGGTGCAGTTCGTTCGAACGAACTGAATCTCGTTCGAACAGCCTCGTTCGAACGAGACTTCGAACGAGTTGACAGTTTAGGCCTTTTTGGCCTGTTTTGATTTTGAGAGTCCCGTAAACTTGTTCGAGGATAGAGATAACATTCCTTTGATGATATATTGATAGGTTTGGGACATTTGGGTTATCATGAGGAGTAAATTATATACGAGTGATTTAAATAATGGTTAATATGGGATTGAGACGTGAGTGTTTACCACGACGTGAGAATAAATTATGGCGTGTGTAATCATAGACCGGGATTATGTAAGTTGTATATATATTAGGATTGGTACGAGAATGTGATAAGTACTACAATTAAATTACGGGATTACTAAGATGTGTGCTTACTTAGTATTGGTATATGAATTGTGTGTATGACATACCTACCATACTTGCTATCACGGGAGGTTTGCGTTCGGTTAGGGCCCTCTAATCCTTGTGTTGCCCAGATTTAGACTGGTTACCTCGATGAACATAGGTCAGAGAAAGACTTATTGGGATGTTAATAAGTCCGCTGATCGTGGGAGCGTAGGTATGTGCGTAACCCATGTGATGTGACAGTGTTCGCCTCCATTATTTGTGATGTTGTTATCTATGAACTATTCCTGAGAGATTCAGAATATGTGATCCTTATGTACGTGATGTACCGGGATGGATAGCAGAGTATGTGTGCACCGCAGCTTAGTCTCGGGGTGCTTATATTGTATATTTATGTTGTGGAAAATATACGCTTAATAAACTGGGAACTTTCATATGGTATTGTGTGTAATTATGAAATAACATAGGGGGCTAATCTATAACGAGATGTATTACCTTTGTATGAGAACCTGAATTTACGTTAAGCACCTATTTAACTGAGATCGTTATAATGTTAATGGAACCGAGTAATAAGGGTAGGACCTATGACAGTCTAGCTAGATATGATGTCACTTAGCTAGTGTTTGTGTCGTTTTAGATGGGTACTTGCGTTAGGAGTGCACAGTTAGACGAGAGGTGAGAATTTCATGTGAGTGCACGTCCTAACATGTACTTTGCATTTAATGTTTTAAATGTTTTTAAATCACTTGCAGGTTTTTAAAATATCTCCACATTCGGGCTCTGACCCGTTTGCTTTCAAATCTATTTTTTCTTGTAAAACCATTTTAGGTGGCCAACCACAAGGACACCATGCATAGGATACTCATTCAGGTGACGAGCTGTAGCTGTTTGTGAAAGTTACAGGGATTTGCTTTTAGACGCTTCTATCATTTGGATTCCAGATTCATTATCTACCAGTTGTAGGGCATGTTGCCCATTTCTATTAGAGACATCTTTTCATTCAGTTTTTTTCAGACTTTGGCATGTATTGATTCAGTATTCAGTTTAGCTATTTCAGTTTATGGTATTGTTGTGAGGAGTTTTCCTCCAGACTTTATTTACATTATGTGATGGTTATTCTATTTACTTCATTATGGTGAATGGTATTATTATTATTCTTTACACTTGTTGCATGTTAATCAGACTTTAATTAAAATTTGGCAACTTACTCTTTAAATACTAGGTGGTTAGTGATCATAAAAATGTTTTCGACAGTGATGCTATTAACTGGACCAACTTGGCATTTTAAATTAATTTAATAAAGGAGTAGCTACCCGGTATTTAATTAGTCGGGGTGTCACAATAAAATCGTGTCGGTATCACACCAGCCTCTGATTGATCCAAAATCAATCACACGGATCAAACGAAAATGACCCTTCAATTGTTAAAGCGATGTCGTTTAAATATAAGCTGAATTTAATTAAGAAACAAAAATGTATTTTACTT
Source organism: Sambucus nigra (assembly GCA_949130495.1). Lineage (NCBI taxonomy): Eukaryota > Viridiplantae > Streptophyta > Magnoliopsida > Dipsacales > Adoxaceae > Sambucus > Sambucus nigra. The sequence continues at coordinate 131,296,527 of OX422223.1, forward strand.
TTTTTTCTTTTAAACATTTAATTTCAACATTTAAAAGTTCCATAAAATCAGATACAATATGAAAATTAATTCTAAAAATCTAAAAAAAATTACAAAACTAAAAAAACCATAATATAAAAAATATTTGAGTATAAATACATAGATGTATAAATACAAAAATAAGGAATATATAACAAAAATTAGAATTAGGGTTTTATAAAATTAAAAAATTGATTTTAAAATTGTTTGGGCCTATTTAGTTATCGATTATAATTCTATTTTTTGTGTTTAAATACAATTCTGATAGGAATTTGCGTTTAGCACACCTAATTTTAAATACTGAATCATAATATTTATGTGTTATAATCAAGTTTTTCAAAAAATAGCTCAACTGTGTTTTCTAAATTTAGTTTTTTATTTTTCAACTCGAAATTATTCGTTCTTACTATCTTTATGCATTTATACTTTAATATATAATATACATGCATAATACATTAATGTGTGTGTAATTCAAATAAATAAATAAAATATATAAGTACATGGCTAATAATAATATGGCTAAGTTGTGTTTATGCCTATTATGTGCTTTTCTGTATGTTAATATACCTACGCTACCTGCTATCACGGAGGTTCCACGCAGTGAGTGATCCCACCTTGACTATTCCAGCGAGGTCTGAATTTGTGCCCCAGAGCATAGTACTGATAGTGGATAACTATATGAGAGAAATAGTGATGTCGACAAATCGTTTGGGTACATTAGGTATATGTGCAGCCCTAAAGACTTAGTGTTATGTTAGCATCCAATATGTGTGGTTTGATTGATGGTTCAAAGAGACATTCTGAACCGAGAGTTCATAATTAAGTATGAGAGGTACTTGGACTGATAGCAGCGTACACAAGTGCACATCGTTATGACCAGTTTGAGAGATGCGGTATTATATATATATATATATACTTATGAATGTTTTCTATTATTTATGTGTGATAGTAAGGAGACTAGATAGTGTATATCTAAACAATGGTTTATCTACTTGTATGTAATAGTTTCAAAACTAGATAATGTATATCTAACACAATGCCTAATCTACTTAAGTGTAAATAGTAGAAAAGATGGATAGTGCGAATCTAAAGATAAAGTAAGTGTGAGAACTTAACATAAGGATAATAATAATAATAATAATAATAATAATAATAATAATAATAATAATAATAATAATAATAATAATAATAATAATAATAATAATAATAATAATAATAATAATAATAACATAAGAGTAATGTTAATTATTAGTTGTTTGGCAACCTACTGTATGGGCGGTACGCGATAAGTTAATGAGAAACTTAACTAAAGGCTTAATGATAATTAAGGGCATACTGTAGCGTACTGTATGGGCAATACGGGTGAGCTAGACTGGTTTACAGTTAGTTAAAGGCTTGGGACCTTGTTTTTTTTGGTAGATTGTCTAGATAGGATTAGTAGAAGACGTTAGGTGCGCACTATAGATAAGAGGTGAGGAACTCAAGAGAGTGCACGCAACCTAATATGTGTGTATAATAAATGTTCATTTAAACTGTAATTTAAATGCTTGCTAAATATTTTTCAAATTATTTTACTTGGGCTCTAACTCGCACTTGCAAAATATTTTCAAAACCTTTTAGGTGTCCATCCACAGGGAGGTCAAGCTTAACGATCTGTTCCAGGGATGCGTAGCTGCAGCACGTGTGGATGCTTGTAGGATTTGGACATAGTCACTTTGGTTACTTCATTCCTAGAGTAGTAGGTCGTTCAGTTATTTCTTTTGGTCTTGTCGCTCCTCCAGCTATTTATTTTATTCTGTTTATTAGACTTTGTATTGGTAGACACAGGTTGATTTCATTAGATGTTTATTTGGACTTTTATATTGAGAACCGATAGTTTATTCGGTATCATTTTATTTATGTTATTTATTTGATGTTTATTCAGATTATTTTACTGCATTGGTTATTGTGATTATTTAACTTGTTAATGTTGTTTAATAAAAAGATAAAATTTGGCACCGACTATCTGAATACTAGGTGGTTAGTTAAATTTTAAAATGTTTTCAACAGTGATGCTAAGAATGACTCGGATGAGATTCCTATTTTAATTGGATGAAGGGCTAATCACCTGGTATTTTATTAGACAGGGTATCACAGTAGGTATACATTTTTATATATATAGTCAAACTCCTCAACATACCTCATTAAATATACATAAATAACACATGATATATTTTTGCATTTATAATGTATGTATGTATGTATGTATGTATGTATGTATGTATGTATGTATGTATGTATGTATGAACATGAATCCTATGAATATACGCACCAATAATAGGGCATTCCCCTTAAGCGATGCGTTGTGCCTGCCACCTGGTGTCTCAAAAAATAGGCAAGGGATGTTGCGTCAGCCACCAAATTTCTTCAAAATAGACAAGGGCAGTCGTATCGATGCCCAAATGCAATGAGAAATACGCAAGGGTTCCTGCAATAATCTAGACATGTGCGGATAAAGAAGCTAGTCCAGAATACTAGACTTAGATTAACGACTTGGAACATAGAGACTATGGTAGGGAAAGGTATAAGGTTAGTAGATACCATGATAAGAAGAAAAGTTAACATATCTTGTTTACAAGAAACTAAATGGGTCAGTGAGAAAGCTAGAGAAATAGAAAATACAAGGTTTAAATTATATTATACAGGAAAACATAGAAATAGGAACGGAGTTGGAATAATAGTAGATAAGAACTTTAAGGATGATATCGTAACCGTTATTAGGAAATGTGATTGACTTATACTTGTAAAACTGGTATTAGGTGAAAATATAATTATTATTGGTAGTGCTTATGCAACCCAAGTAGGATTAGATGAGCACAGTTTTGGGAACAAATGGATGAACTAAAGAAGTACCCCTATGACACACCCCAGCCCAGTCACTAATCATTAAGTTTGAAAGTCAAAGTGAGTCAAATCATAATTACCTTAACTAAACCATAAACACGAGTATACTTTTTCAATTATTAACATGAATCCATAAAATTAAAACTTTTCAAATTTTAAAATAATTATGCTTATTCAAACTTACTGAAAGGATAAGTAAGCTTATATGATCCCATTTACATTTGACCAAAACCATAATTTTATGCATCCCTGGTTAACCCCACCAACCTCCTAGATTTGGCAGTGATACCTAAATACCTGAAAAACATAAACATAGGAACCGTGAGCAAAATAGCTCACCGAATGCATCACTACTACACTATCGCATAAAATTAAATGCTATAAATCATATCCATGTGGTAATATATATATATATATATATATATATATATATATATATATATATCCTTATTCGACTCATTCATAAAGAATGACCAACTTTTCGAATCATGATTCACATATTGTCTGCAATAGACAAATCTCCCCCATTTCTGGTCGAGAAGTAACCCATGTCTGTAATAGACAATTCTTCTCCATTCCGGGTTAGGAAGTAACCTTCCATTTCGGTAAACTGAAATGAACAATTTAATATTCAATTATTCTAATCATATCTTTAACCATGTATAATACATCCTACCAGTGAGTGATATTCAGATCGTACCCAAAACTAGGTGTAATAAATCTTACCAGTGAGTGATATTCAAATCATTTCCATAACCATGTGTAATACATCTCTTTCCAGTGAGTACACTCACCTTGGCCACTTAATGGGTTTTCCCTGGGTCCTTATCTGACACATGTCCAAACGGTACTTCTTCCCTTACTATCATTCTTAAAATATTAGTATCATGATAAGAATATTAACAATATATATACTCACTTTAACGTAATTCAACTCATAAGCATCATATGATCCCATTCAAATCATTTATCATAAATGAAGTCTCATCCAATTTCATGTTAAAATATTTAACATATCCAATCCATAGCTCAAAATAGTTTAATTTCTTCTTAATAATCCAATTCTTATCATATTAAGTTCCCAATGTAAAAACACAACACATAATTTCAAGTTTCCTAGAGCAATATGTGTGCATCTCTTTATTACAGAGCAAATCTGCCCTATAGGCTTTTTAATCGTTCAGTCAACTTCCAGGAATTTTCATAATTTTTCAACATCATAACTTCCTGTGATATTTCACCCAACATTCATAAACATATTTAAAAATTAAAAATACAAGTTTCATAATTTTTAAGGTTTATTTTCTATGTCAAGCAAAATATCGAACACCTGGTGTGCATACTTACACTTTTGGGGCAGATTGTATACCTGAACTTCAAACTGTCACCAAAGATTCATATCTTGGTATTTTCACATATTTTTTGGATATATTATACATATTTGAGTCTATTTTTATCTTCAACTATAATTATTCAATTCCAATAAATAAACAAAACGATATAGGAGTTTGAATACACAAGGTTTCCAATCGAAGCAATATACATGATTTACACGTTCAACTTTGCTTAAACTCGCATCTATTCATAAGTATACCTCAAGATATGGAAGTTTAGTAACCAAATGGTGATTTATATCATTTCAATCAGAAATACCAAAAATATAACAAGATTTATGGGTAACCTTACCTTAGGGACTTTTACGTAATTTTCACGGATTTTTCTTCAATTTGTCTCCACACTTTCTTCTTCACAAAGTTCCCGACTCTCTCACCTTAGGATAAACTCTTCCTTTCTGAAGTATGCTAAAGGCACAACTTATTTCAAGAGTTATAAGTCGTCATAATTCACCTCCCCCTTGGTCTAATTAAAATATGACATGTGTCGCCATATAAGACAAAATATTCTTTAAATCTAAATGACTACTTTACCCCATGTTCGTAATTTCAGCATAAATCCTTCCTTGGACCATTGTTTTACACACCATTTATTGTGTTACAAACTTAACTCATATATATACAACTATCTAGTTTTCACCAAAATTTAATTATCATATTATAGTGGCCAAAACTAGTCCCGAACTTGAACATTCCTACCGAAGACTTCACAAATTTATGTTTGTGACTAATTCAATATTTCATAAGTTATGAAAGTAGGATTAGACTAAACACAATAACTTAACATTATATATTCTAATAACACATTATCCACATCATAATCATATCCGGGTCTTCACACCCTAGGTGAGAAAATATATATAGGGGGAGATTTTATTGGCCATATAGGAGAAGATCGTGTAGGATATGAGATAGTGCATGGAGAATTTGGTTTTGGAGATAGGAATGATGGTGGAGTGTCTATATTAGATTTTTCAATGGGTTATGATTTTGTACTCGTAAACACATGTTTTAAAAAGAGGCTTGAACACTTAATAACTTTTCAAAGTGGAATGCATAGGAGCTAAATAGATTTTTTCATTACTAGGAAAGGAGATCAATTAACATGTAACGATTGTAAGATTATCTCATGAGAGAGTTTCACCTCACAACATAGGATAATGGTGTTGAATATAAATATTAAAAATCAATCATGAGTGTTAAAATGGAAGATTAACCCACGAACTAGGTGGTGGAACTTAAAATAAGAGAAATTAGAACTATTTTAAGATAATGTATTAAATCAAGCGTCATGGAATACTGAAGAAGAGACTAACATAATGTGGAATAAGATGGCCACATACATTAGGAGAGTATTAAAAGAAATTCTTGGAGAATCAAAAGGCAAGGGGACACAATCTAAAGAAACTTTATGGTGGAATGAAGAAGTACAAACTATAGTAAAAATGAAAAGGGAGTGTTTTAAAACATGGAAAATAAATAGAAATGAAGAAAATTTTGAGAAATATAAATAGGCTAAAAAAGAAGTTCAAAAAGTGGTAAGAGATGCTAAGTTAAAAGCATATGATGATCTTTATACAAAATTAGGAGCAAAATAAGGAGAAAAAAATATTTATAAGCTTGCTAAACTTAGGGACAGGAAAACAAAAGATTTTAATAACGTTAAGTGCATTAAAAATGATGATTTGAGAGTCCTAGTCAAAGATGATGAGATTATGGAAAGATGAAAAAATTACTTTGAGAGGTTATTAAATGGAAATAATAGGAGTAGACTAGATATAGACGAACTTAGGGAGAATCGAGAAAATATATTTTTTTCGCAAAATTAGGGCAACAAAAGTTAGGATTGCTCTAAAAAGATGAAAACTGGGAGGGCTTAAGGACCAGATGGTATCCTTATTGAGGTTTAGAAGTTCTTAGGGGAGGAAGTAGTATCTTGGCTTAAAAAATTATTTAATAAAATTATAATGACTAATAAGATGCCCGATGAATGGAGAAAGAGGGTTTTAGTACCTATTTATAAAAATAAAGGGGATGTTCAAAGTTGTTCAAATTATCGTGGTATGAAGTTAATGAGTCATACAATGAAACTTTGAGAGAGAGTGATTGAATATAAATTGAGATTGAAAAAAATGTATCTGATAATTAATTTGGGTTTACGCCGAGGAGGTCAACAATGGAAGCAATATATTTATTGAGGAGATTAATGAAGAGGTATAGGGAGAAAAAGAAGGATCTTCATATGATTTTTATAGATTTGGAGAAGGCGTATGATAGGATACCCATAGATTAAATAATGGTGGGTTCTACATAAAAAAGGAGTGACTCGTACATATATTGATGTGATCAAGGATATGTATGATGAGGTCATGACTACAATAAGAACATTAGCCGGAGAAAGTAGTGAATTTTCAATTATTGTAGGTCGACACCAAGGTTTAGCATTAAGTCCTTATCTCTTTGCTCTTGTTGTGGATGAGTTCATTAGACATATACAAGATGAGGTACCGTGGTGTATGCTATTTACAGATGATAATATTTTAGTGGATGAGCCTAAGATGGGTTTTAATGCTAGATTGGAATTGTAGAGAGAAACTCTTGAAATAAGAGGATTTAAAATAATCCAGACTAAAACAGAATATGTGGAGTGCAATTTTAGTAGTAATAGGAGGACAAACGGAGATGTGGTGAAATTGGAGGGTCAAGAGATACCTAGAAATGATCATTTTCGTTATTTAGGCTCGGTTATCCAAAAAATGGAGATATTAGTGATGATGTTACTCATAGGATTAAAATAAGTTGGGTTAAATGGAGAAGTGCTACCAGCGTATTATGTGATAGGCGACCATTAGACCCACCCTATTATTTGGGACAGAGTGTTGGGCAACCAAGAAATAAAATGTGCAGAAAAAGAGTGTGGCGGAGATGTGAATGCTAAGATGGATGTGTGGTAAACTCGAAAGGATAAAATTAAAAATGAACAAATTTGTGAAATGGTAAAAGTATATCCAACAGAAGATAAATTGAGAGAAATCAACTTAGATGGTTTGGAAACGTCTAGCGTAGACCAATGGAAGCTCCCGTAAGGAAGAGTGATTTAGTTAGTATTGATGGTAATATGAGAGGTATAGGTAGGTCTAAATTAACTTTGTAGGACATTATAAAAACATATATGATATCACGTGGTTTAACCGAAGATATTGCGCTAGACAAAATGGAATGGATAAATAGGATTCATGTATCCAACTCCATATAATCGGGAAAAGGCTTTGTTGAGTTGAGTTATATTTTTAAAAACAAGTATAAAAAATTCATACTAATATTTATTGATGATGCTGAAATCTAGCACCACCAGATAAGTGATGATGAGCTCAAACAGTAATAACAATGGCAACCATGGATATCTTTATGTGTAAGTGTATAGAAGGGGATGAGTATAAGAGCAATAAGATAATGATGTAGAGTGGTTCAGCCAATTAGGCTTGCATCCACTGTGAGTGTGTGATCCACTAAGTATGGGCACTAATGGCCTTGGATACAATGCACATAAGCTCCCTCTCTCTGTGCTGTGTGTATAAGCAGAATTTTTGCTAGGGTTACAATTATCGATCCCCTTATAGGGTTGTAGGTGACAAGTATATATAGGTCTTGTGGGGGTGTAGTGTATCCCCCAAGAATGCATCGTGCATGTGAATGATGATCTAGCCAATCCCCTGCGGACACCTGTAGATGCCACCTGTGATTAATGATGACATAATATTCCCTCACGTGAGGGGATGATATAATTATAACGGTCTTCCACGTGCCATGTGAGCCTCACGCACACTGTTCCACGCATCTCCCAAACCATGTGATGTACTGATATCACCCTCGGCCTATGATATGAGGCCGAGGGAAAAGTTCCTTCTGGTAGTGAGTCTAGACTAATCTAGGCCTCGTACTGTCGTACCCTCGGAGGGTCGTCCGAACCATGATGAGGGTTCGGCCCCTCGAAGGGTCGTCTGGCCCTGATAAGGGGTCAGCCCCTTGAAGGGTCGTCTGGCCCTGATGAGGGGTCGACCCCTTGAAGGGTCATCTGGGCCTGATAAGGGGTCATCCCCTTAGAGGGTTGACCGATACTAGTTAGGAGCTCATCCTGGACCCATCCAGGAGCAGGACGCCCTCGGCATAGTCGAGGGTATATATGGGTATATCAATCACCCCTATGCCTTAGCCATCAATGTTATTGAGATGGCTGAGGGATAGTGTTGCTTTTGAGATGAGTGTATGGACAATTAGATGAATGACACATGTCGAGCTGATGTGACACTTAGGCAGATATCCATTATCGTTTTAGTTTCCTAGGCGTGGCGACTGCACACTTTGCTTTGGGACTTTGTGCCCTAATAATGCCCTCCTCGTGGGCTGTGTTATGCCTTGGTTAATGGGCCCACTCATTAGCAAGGTATTTAAACAATTTTTTAAATCATTTCCTTTCTTCTTCTTTTTTGCGCCTTAACTCTCTCTCTCTAGATTCTCAACAACTTCCATAACCATTTTTACAACCTTTCTGTACCAAGCTTCATTCAGTCGTTGCTTTCGTCTTCAGGTAATTTTCTTTGCCATAAATTCCATTTTTAATCTTCATTTTCATTTTGTGCACTGGGGTTGATGCCCCCTTGTAGTGTTTCTAGGGTTTCCTTATGTTTTTCTGTCCCTTCTCCGGCAAGTCGAGTTCTTCCCTTTCTTGAATGTTCTTGATCAAAACCTTTTCCTTCTTTCGTTTTCATCCAAAAGTTCAACTTAGTCAACTGCCAACTTTTTTATAGTTGGCTTAGTCAAATTCTTCTAAGTGTAGGGTCTTCCCCTTAATGCTTATGAGGCTTTACAATTTAGTTGAGGAATTCCCATCCCTGAGAGATAAGTTCTTCGTAGAGATCAGACGAGTAGAGGAAGAGGCAGAGGAAGACGAGGGGCCGACACTTATTGGGTATGACCCACTTTTCCCATTCCATTAGCCACTATCGTAACCCCTGAGTCCTGCGGGTCATATGGTCATCCAGTCGAGAGTCAATCGTGCGAGGGAGAAATGGATCAGAGCCCATTTTTCCCATTCCATTAGCCACTATCGTAACCCCTGAGTCCTGCGGGTCATATGGTCATCCAGCCGAGAGTCAATCGTGCGAGGGAGAAATGGATCAGAGAGCGTCATCGTCGTTATGAGCTGGCCCTTCTGGGACGGGGGAGACATCCAGTCTCAGCCCAGGCCGACAGGCCGAGGGCACAGCACCTTCTGAGGCTGTGCCTATAACAGCATTGTCCCCACATCCCTTCCAGATGGCCTTTCCTGGTGGACCTCTGACAGGTGATGAGGCCGAGGGAGAGGGGACTGAGGATGATGGTGAGGATTTGGACGTTGACCCAGTTGACATCTCCCACGCCTCAGCTTACGTTTCCACCATTAGGATCGCGACCTCTTGGTGTGGAGGCATACATTTGGTGTGCCCCCAACATAAGTATGAGGGTTCCCTCTGAGTCTGAGAAAGTCTTCGAGGGTGATGAAGGAGAGGTCGCTGTATATGAACAAATGTTAAAGGTCGGCATTAGGTTCCCTCTGTACCCTTCCATAGTCAATATATTGTCAGCCCTCGGCGTTGCCCCCTCTCAACTTCCTCCCAACTCTTAGAGGACTATCCTCGATTATGTCTCCTTGTGGAAGAATACCTTCACTGATGAGCCTTCAGCCTATGTGTTATTGGCTTGCTATAATATCATTTCCTCGTCCAAACAGCCTGGGTACTATCATCTGGGGGCGAGGAAGTCTGATAAAAAACTTCTCCACGTGGCACAGACCTCTAACCACGACTAGAAGAAGAGATTTTTCTTCATATCTGGGGAATGGGAATTTGTTGTCGGGGCTCAGCCTTTGGACGACGATTCGAGGGTTCCAAGGATATGGTTTAACCCCTCTATGAAGGCTAGGTCAGACTCCGGACTTAGTCTGGATGAAAAAGACATAGTCGAGTATCTGAGAGAACGAGGGAAAGAGGATAAACTTGTAAAGTTTGAAGATTTGATGACCCCTAGGTTCCTCAAAGAAGTTGGTCTTAGGTTCGGCCCCTTGATAGAGATATGTGAGTTATTATTTTTGCTCAATCTTTGATTTTTTCCAAGTGTTTCATCTTTGCCTCTGTATTTTTTTGATGTGTCGTCTCCCTTTCAGGTCATCCTGCAGGTATCTCTGACCATCTTTGGGAAATGACTACCCCAAGCTTACTGTCTGGTCTAGGCAATAAAAATGGCAAGGAGCCTCAGCAGGATCAGAGGAAGTCAAAGGCCGTGGGGCCGACACCAGTTGAACCGTGTGCGATAGCCGTAAAAGAAAGGGCCCCGAAGTTCCTACTGACCCTCGATCAGATTCAAGGACGAGGGCAAGGGTGGAGGCGTCTGAGGGGAATGGCTCCTCTTCCAGCATGGGAACCTTTTATTCCCAATACATAACATTCTTGAAGGATGATCCGTCTTCCCTGATAGCCAATCTGAGGGCAGACAAGGCTTCTATGTTCTCTGCCCCTTCGGCCGCTGACTATGACTTCCTGTCAAAGATGCCCCCAGCTAAGGTGTATGAATATGGTCTCCACACTCTGGCCTAGGTATTTGTTCTTACTTCATTTCCTTAGTTTAATTTTTCACTAACTGTTTCCTCGGCCCCTTAACAAGTGTCTTTTTCTATGCAGTCTGTTTGTGCCTTCACGTGTACTACCAAGTGAATGGCCGAGAACCAACATAAATTTCATGAATCCGAGAGGGCTATTCAGCACGAGGCTGACCTGCATACTGAGCTCAAAACTGCAAGGGTCGAGCTGGAAAATACGAGGATCGAATATGCAAGGGTCCTGGACGAGCTGATGAGGTAGCATGATGCAGATCTGAAGGCCAAGGACTTACTTATTAAAGAGAAGGATGAGGCCTTGATCAACCTGGGGGATTAATTCAAGACTGAGCTATCAGAGGCAGTGAAGAAGGTAGGGGCTGATACAGTAGATGCCTATAAACTCTCGGACGAGTTTCAAGGCTTCGGTCTTGAATACTTAGAGAGAGGAATTAGGACGGCCTGTCGGTGGGTCATCCTCAAGTTTGCTGATGCAGTATCATCTGTCTGCCCCTCTCTTGAGGCAGTTCAATTGGATGATCCTCTTATTTCCAAGGCCTTAGCTCACATCGAATCTCAAGTGCACGTTGAAGGTACTGGCACGTCAGAGGCTCGTCCAGTCTTGGTCATAGATCAAACTCCCATTGATGTTAAGGCCTTACCCTCTGATGTCGCTCAATAGGATGGCTGTTTGTAGCCAATACCCTCTGCATGTAAACCATTTTGTGTACTTTACTTTTGTTGGACAAACATCTATAACATTTTGTAATATAATTCCTCTTTCTATCTTCTATGCTTGTCTCTTGTATGATTTATCTTGTGATATTTTTAAACTAACAATCTCACTAAACCCTCCCTCGTCTTTCTTGAGGGTAAATGAAGGGTCGTCCCCACCATTTTCCCTCTTCATAGCCGAGGGTGGTTACCACCACATGATGTTTAAATATCAAGTCCCCCCTCGTCTTTCTTGAGGGTAAATGAGGGGTCGTCCCCACCATTTTCCCTCATCATAGCCGAGGGTGGTTACCACCAATCTAATGGTTTTAAATATCAAGTCCTCCTCGTCTTTCTTGAGGGTAAATGAGGGGTCGTCCCCACCATTTGCCCTCATCATATCCGAGGGTGGTTTCCCACCAACAAAATGATGTTTTTAAATTTTAAATTCCCCCCTCGTCTTTCTTGAGGGTAAATGAGGGGGCGTCCCCACCATTTTCCCTTATCATATCCGAGGGTGGTTACCACCAATATAATGGTTTTAAATATCAAATCCCCCTCATCTTTCTTGAGGTTAAATGAGGGGTCGTCCCCACCATTTTCCCTCATCATAGCTGAGGGTGGTTACCACCAATCTAATGGTTTTAAATATCAAGTCCCACTCGTCTTTCTTGAGGGTAAATGAGGGGTCATCCCCACCATTGACCCTCATCATAGCCGAGGGTGGTTACAACCACAAATGATGTTTAAATATCAAGTCCCCCCTTGTCTTTCTTGAGGGTGAATGGGGGGTCGTCCCCACCATTGACCCTCATCATAGACGAGGGTGGTTACCACCAATCTAATGGTTTTAAATATCAAGTACCCCCTCGTCTTTCTTGAGGGTAAATGAGGGGTTGTCCCGACCATTTGCCCTCATCATAGCCGAGGGTGGTTACCACCAATCTAATGGTTTTAAATATAAAGTCCCCCTCGTCTTTCTTGAGGGTAAATGAGGGGTCGTCCCCACCATTTTCCCTCATCATAGCCGAGGGTGGTTACCACCAATCTAATGGTTTTAAATATCAAGTCCCCCCTCGTCTTTCTTGAGGGTAAATGAGGGGTCGTCCCCACCATTTACCCTCATCATAGCCGAGGGTGGTTACCACCAATCTAATGGTTTTAAATATCAAGTCCCCCTCATCTTTCTTGAGGGTAAATGAGGGGTCGTCCCCACCATTTGCCCTATTCATAGCCGAAGGTGGATTCCCACCAACTGAATGTTATTTTTAAATTTTGAAGTCCCCCCTCGTCTTTCTTGAGGGTAAATGAGGGGTCGTCCCCACCATTTTCCTTCATCATAGCCGAGGGTGGTTACCACCAATCTAATGGTTTTAAATATAAAGTCCCCCCTCGTTTTTCTTGAGGGTAAATGAGGGGTCGTCCCCACCATTTTCCCTCATCATAGCCGAGGGTGGTTACCACCAATCTAATGGTTTTAAATATCAAGTCCCCCCTCGTCTTTCTTGAGGGTAAATGAGGGGTCGTCCCCATCATTTTCCCTCATCATAGCCGAGGGTGGTTTCCCACCAACTGAATGATGTTTTTAAATTTTGAAGTCCCCCCTCGTCTTTCTTGAGGGTAAATGAGGGTTCGTCCCCACCATTTTCCCTCATCATAGCCGAGGGTGGTTACCACCAACATAATGGTTTTAAATATCAAGTCCCCCCTCATATTTCTTGAGGTTAAATGAGGGGTCATCCCCACCATTTGCCCTCATCATAGCTGAGGGTGGTTACCACCAATCTAATGGTTTTAAATATCAAGTCCCACTCTTCTTTCTTGAGGGTAAATGAGGGCTCATCCCCACCATTGACCCTCATCATAGCCGAGGGTGGTTACCACCACAAATGATGTTTAAATATCAAGTCCCCCCTTGTCTTTATTGAGGGTGAATGGGGGGTCGTCCCCACCATTGACCCTCATCATAGACGAGGGTGGTTACCACCAATCTAATGGTTTTAAATATCAATTCCCCCCTCGTCTTTCTTGAGGGTAAATGAGGGGTTGTCCCGACCATTTCACCTCATCATAGCCGAGGGTGGTTACCACCAATCAAATGGTTTTAAATATAAAGCCCCCCTCGTCTTTCTTGAGGGTAAATGAGGGGTCGTCCCCACCATTTTCCCTCATCATAGCCAAGGGTGGTTACCACCAATCTAATGGTTTTAAATATCAAGTCCCCCCCTCGTCTTTCTTGAGGGTAAATGAGGGGTCGTCCCCACCATTTACCCTCATCATAGCCGAGGGTGGTTACCACCAATCTAATGGTTTTAAATATCAAGTCCCCCTCGTCTTTCTTGAGGGTAAATGAGGGGTCATCCCCACCATTTGCCCTCTTCATAGCCGAAGGTGGTTTCCCACCAACTGAATGTTGTTTTTAAATTTTGAAGTCCCCTCTCGTCTTTCTTGAGGGTAAATGAGGGGTCGTCCCCACCATTTGCCCTCATCATAGCTGAGGGTGATTACCACCAATCTAATGGTTTTAAATATAAAGTCCCCCTCGTCTTTCTTGAGGGTAAATGAGGGGTCGTCCCCACCATTTTCCCTCATCATAGCCGAGGGTGGTTACCACCAATCTAATGGTTTTAAATATCAAGTCCCCCCTCGTCTTTCTTGAGGATAAATGAGGGGTCGTTCCCATCATTTGTCCGTCATCATAGACGAGGGTGGTTTCCCACCAACTGAATGATGTTTTTAAATTTTGAAGTCCACCCTCGTCTTTCTTGAGGGTAAATGAGGGGTCGTCCCCGCCATTTGCCCTCATCATAGCCGAGGGATGTTTTGTGAAAATGATCCCAATCATACTAGAAATGACAAACATAAGATGAGGGGCTAATATGATATTCTCATTAACATTCTAAGTGTTCTATTGGAGAAACACATTCATTACAACTGCGGTCCGATAGGACTTTACAACACTACTGATAGTATTTCTTCAAAATGATCTGCGTTCCAGGGGTTGGAAAAGGGTTCCCCTTCTAGGTTTTCTAATCTATAAGTTCCAAGGACAACTTCATGAATGACCCTATATGGGCCATGACAATATGGGTGGAGCTTGTTAGGCTTTTGTCAAGTCTTTTTGAGGACTAAGTCCCCTACTGCGATTGGCCTTTGTCTCACCCTCTGGTTGTAGAACCTTACAGTCCTCTGTTGGCAAGTGGTTTGCCTTATCTCGGCGTCTTCCCTCCTTTCCATGATCAGGTCCAAGTCAAGTCTCCTCTCTTCCACATTTCTCTGGGGGTCATACATTTGGACCCTGTGAGTAGGAAACCCAATCTCGGTGGGGATGACGGCTTCTGAGCCATAAGCCAGCATGAACGGGGTTTCTCCGATAGAGGTCTTTATCATCATCCTGTAGGCCCATAGTACAGCATATAGCTCCTCAAGCCATCTTCCTTTTGCCTCTTCAAGTTTCTTGCTCATCCCGTCCAGGATTGTCCTATTTGTAACTTATGTTTGCCCATTGGCTTGAGGTCGGCCTGGGGACGAGAAGAATTATTTGATACTCACCCTTTCATAGTACTTCTCTAGAGATGTATTCTTGAATTGAATCCCGTTATCCGAAATGAGGGTGTTGGGGAGACCATATCTTCATATAATGTTTTTCCAGATAAACTGGAAGGTCTTCTGCTCGGTGATCATTACCATTGGCTCTGCCTTCAACCATTTTGAAAAATAGTCAATTGCTACGATAAGGAACCGATAGTTATTGATGGCCCTAGGCAAGGGTCCTACCAGGTCGATCCCCCACACTGCAAATGGCCATGGGGATGTAATGGAGGTAAGAGGCTGATGGGGCTGGTGAGGGATGGTGGAAAATGTTTGACATTTATCACACTTTTTACATCTTCCGTGGCATCCTTCCCCAAGGTCGGACACCAGTACCCCTGGGTTAATACGCTCTTTGCCAAAGACCTTCCCCCAATGTGGATTGAACATGACCCCTCGTGCACATCTTTCAAGATGTGTGGGACTTCAGATGGGTGAACACACCTAAGTAATGGGAGCAAGAACCCCTTTTTGTACAAGGTGTCTTCGATGACAGTGAATTTTGCAGCTCTATATATCAGCTTCTTCATTTCTTGCTTTGCTTCTGGCATCTCCCCCTCTTTAATGTATTTGATTAGAGGGTCCATCCACGAAGCTTCCCTATTGATATGTAAGCAAGATCCAAGTGTTCCCTCAGCTTCTTCAATCGTTGGTGGGCTCAAAATTTCCACTGGGACTGTCCTCCTGATATCTATCCTAGTTTTCGAGGCTAGCCTAGCAAGTGCATCATCCCGGCCATTATCAAGCCTATGTATCCTCTTCAATTTCACTTCTTTGAAGCTCTTCAGTAATGCCTTTACCCTTTCAAGATATTTGGCCATTCTCTCATCCTTAGCCTCGTAAGCTCCTAGTATCTGATTCACCACTAGTCTCGAATCACTATGGACCAAGACCTGGAAAATACTAAGAGACTTAGCCAAAGAGAGGCCCACTATCAGAGCCTCATATTCAGACTCGTTATTGGAGGCTTTAAAGTTGAACCTTAGGGCGTACTCAATGTCTGTACCGTCTGGTGCTGACACTATTAATCCAACCCCACTTCCGCTTTCGCAAGAGGACCCATCGACGAAGAGGCTCCACACTGTCTTTTCCTATGATAAATTTCCCTCAATGAGGGACCCCTATCAGAATAAATATCTTCCCTCTTCGTTTTCGGTCCCTTTTTCTCTAGTTGTGCTCGTCTTCGCCTTTTCTGCGGGTGAGTCAATAATTTTGTCTTGCAGTGTATCTCTCTCTTCGAGGCTCTCATCTTCAGCCTCATCATCTTCCCAAGTAAATTCAGCCACGAAATATGCTAATGCTTACCCATTAATGGCCGTCCTTGTTTTATATACAATGTCAAACTCTCCCAACTCTATAGCCCAGGCAATTAGCCTCCTCGAGTTTTTTGGCTTGTGCAAGACCTGCCTAAGAGGTGAGTCAGTGAGGATGACCATTGTATGGGATTGGAAGTACGGCTTCATCTTTCTTGATGCATGGATCAAGGCATAGGCTAACTTATCCATCTTTGGGTATCTTTGTTCTGCCCCCTGGAGTGCCTTACTGTTGAAATATATGGGCTTTTATACCCCTTCCTCTTCTCTCATAATGGCTGCGCTAATGGCTGATTCTGAGACGGCTAGGTACACATATAGTCGTTCACCCTGTACTGGTCGTGACAATAACAAGGGAGACCCTAAGTATGTCTTTAGCTCCTTGAAGGCCTCATCACACTCTTCACTCCATTTAAAAGCCTTTCTGATAATTTTGAAGAATGGTAAGCACCTATCTGTGGCTCTGAACACGAACCTATTCAAAGCAGCCACTCGCCCTGTGAGCCTTTGAACGTCTTTGATGGTCTTCGGGGTCTTCATTTCTATGAGGGCCTTTACCTTTTCAGTATTGGCCTCGATGCCTCTTTGGTTGACAATGAACCCCAAGAACTTCCCTGCTCCGACCCCGAAGACACACTTGGTCGGGTTGAGCTTCATTCAATACTTGTCCATTGTGTTAAAGGTCCTTTCGGGGTCGGCACATGATCCTCGGCCTTTAAGCTCTTGGTCAGCACGTTATTTATATAAACTTCCATAAACTTCCTAATTTAGTCTTGAAACATTTTATTCACAAGGCGCTGATACGTTGCCCCCGCATTTTTTAGGCCAAAGGGCATGACCCTATAACAGTATGTCCCCTTGTCGGTAATGAAGGCTATTTTCTTCGAGTCTTCAGGGTCCATGAAGATCTAGTTGTACCCTGAATAGGCATCCATGAAGCTCATGAGCTTATGGCCTACGGTAGCGTCTACCATCTGGTCAATGCGGGGGAGAGGGAAGCTATCTTTGGGACAATGCTTGTTGAGGTCTGTGAAGTCTACACATATCCTCCACTTCCCGTTGGCTTTTGGGACAATGACTGCATTGGACAACTATTCGAGATAGATGACCTCCCTGATAAACTCTGCATCTTCCAGCTTCTTGACCTCATCCCTAATGACCTCATACTTCTCTCGAGAATAAATTATCCTCTTATGCTTCACTAGCTTTGCACCCTCTATCACGTTAAGCTTTTGGCTCATAATTCCAGGGTCGATCCCCGGCATATCTGCGTGACTCCATGCAAAGACACTATGTCTTCTCCTTAGCATCTTGATGAGGTCTTCTTTTATGTCTGTCTTCAGTGCTTTGCCGAATTGGACAATTTTTTTCGGCTCATCCTCATTGAGGATGACGGATTCTACCTCTTCCACGGCTTCTCGTTTCTTGAGTTTTTCTCATCCCTGGGGTCAAGGGTGTCAATATTATAAGTGGTTGTTGCCTTCTTATGCGCCTCTCTTTCTTCGGTGGAGTTAAAATAACATTCACGCACTGTCGTCTGGTCTCCTGGACTTCCCCTACCCCGTAAGGGGTTGGAAATTTAATCATCTGATAGATCGTAGACGACACAGATTCAAACCCCTTGAGGGCTACTCGCCCCAGTATAATGTTATAGGTCGAGAAGACATGTTCATCCATCACAAAGAAGATGACCTTCTTGGTAAGCCATCTCGGCCACTCGTCACCCATCCTAACGTCGGACTCATACACTCCAAGGGGATGAACTTTTTCCCCACTGAACCCAATCAATGGGTGATGGTATGGAACGAGTCTAGCATGGATGAGGCCTAAGGCTTTGAAGCACGGCCAAAACATCACATCTGCGAAGCTACCCCCGTCGACTAGGATCCTCAGCACCTCGCACCCATGTACCCTAGTAGTGATGACGAGAGGGTCATCATGTGGAGCCAAGAGGCCTTTGAAGTCCATTCTTGAGAACCCCACTATCAGAGTATCCATATCAACCTTATTTCTCTTTTCTGACTTTGCCTCAACAGAGGTTGAGTGTACAACTTTTGTCACTACCTTGGCTTCAGCTACATGAGCCTTCCTGTCGGCGACCTCTGACCCTCCTCCTCCTAGACCCTCGGAGATCATTCCCACACCAAGAGAGATCATATTAAGTATTTTGACGGGGACGTGGTCATATCTTTAAGGGAGGCCAGGGTCTTCCTCATCATCAGAAGGGTCATCCCCTCTTTTTGGAGGACCTTCTCTACATGTATCGCCTCGCTTATTTCTGGGGTTGTCCCATCGGCTCCTCTTGAAGTCACCTTTATCAATGTACTTCCTTAACTTCCCTTCTTTTAACATTTTTTCAATCTCATCTTTCAGAGAAAAGCATTTGTCTGTCACGTGGCCATGGTCTTGGTGAAATTCACACCACAGGTTTTTGTTCCTCTTGTGGGGGGTTGGCCTCAACTTCTCAGGCCACTTCAAGGACCGGTCACTCTTTATCATATTGAGAATATGTTCACAGCTGACCATCAGAGGGGTGTAATCAGCGAACTTGTCGTCTGTAGATCGCTTCTTCCCCTCTTTGTTCTTCTTATGGTACTTACCCCCACTAATGCCTCCTTTTTCATCTTTGTATTTTGCGGCCATCGCCTCTTCGGTGTTCATCACCTTTCCTGCTGTCGACGGTAATTCATCCATTGTCCTTGGAGGGTCTTCAGCAAGCTTCCATAACAGCTTCCCCTTCTGGAGTCCTCTAATGATAGTGGTCATGGCTATGCTCTCCTCATAGTCTTCAACCTCTAACTTTTCTTTATTGAATCGGGTTATGTAGTCTCTTAGGCTCTCGTTCTTCCCCTGGTTAACATAGAGAAGGTGTGTGGTCTTCTTCTGTGGCCTCACCCCAAAGAAAAATTTATGGATAAACCGGTCTGCCAACTGCTTAAAGCTTTCAATGGAATTTTTTGGAAGAGACATGTACCAGACATGTGCAGCCCCAGTCAGAGTGCCAGAAAAGGCACGACACCTCATTTCATCTGAGATAGAGGGTTGGTACCCCCGTCATACCGAGGGGTGACCATAGGTGGCTTAAACTTGGATAGCATTGGGAAGCTGACTATCTTCGCCACAAAGGGTGAGCCTATGGAGTATCCTCTCTGAAGAGAGTCCCGGATCTTCAGAATATCGCTAATCTTATCCTCCAGTCGCTGAATAGAGTCATTCCAGGGCCTCGTAGGGTCTGCTTGGCCGATGTTATCCCTCGCTGCCTCTTTGAGGTGGACGGAGGGTTCTGCGGTGGCAGGCCTGTGTTGGCTATTTACTTCCCCTTGACCGTCGTCCCATCGTTGGGTTCGGCCCCCGTGGGGTCGGTCTTCTGTTGCCTCCCTTCTGGACCTTGCAACACTCCTTGATCTGGACAATTTTTCCCGCAGGTCATTTACTGGGCCGATCCTCTCAAAGGCCAACCTCCTGCTCATACGATCAAAAGCAGAGCCCCTCGGGCGATCGGCGGGATTTTGCCTTCCATCCTTTCCTCTGCTCTCCTGGAGAGGTCGCACAGTATTGTTGGAGACCTCATATGGCTCCCAGCACTCTATGGGGGCCTCCTCCCCTTCCAGATCATCATACCTGTCCTTAGGGCAAGGGTTTCCTTGCCTCCCCAGGCATAGACGCCGGGGGTTAGCAACATCCCTCCGCCGCTATGGGGGTAGAAAGTCTTTGCATGGTTCCTGGGGTGGTCCTCTGGCCTCAGGATACCCTAGAGCTGCTGTCAGAGTAATCATCTTAGGTGAGACCCCTGGTGGTCTTAGTATGTTTTGGCTTAGAGATGTAAATTGCTCCTGCATGATCCGCTGGCTTGCTGCCAGAGACTTCAAAGCGACCTCCACATCAGCCATCTCAGACTGAGGTGGTGGTTGACTGGAACTGGGTCCTACTCCACTATCTGGTTGAGGAAGAGGTGGTGGTGGCATCTCCGGTGCCATGTGTTTGAGATATAGAGAGCTGAATGATCAAAAGACTAAAAATCTTGGAAACCCTAATGGATCTCTTTTAATGGTGAAACATCTCCACAAAGGGGGAGATCAGGTTCACCACCAGAGTGCCCGGTGGGGTCAAGCTGCATTCAAGGAAGAGTTGTCTTCTCATTCCCACAGACGGCACCAAACTGATGATGCTGAAATCTAGC